>JAWRVF010000328.1:0-362612 GCA_036785485.1 Physcomitrellopsis africana
GGAACAAAGATCTGAATATGTGGCAAGCACAATTTGATGTAATTGGACTTTCTCAGCATGTAATCACCGCTCCTCGTGGAACTCGTTCCTAGAAGGGGGGATAATGTCACAGACACAAGATTTACTCCAATAAATTATCTAAGTAATAATAGACCAATAGAAGTAGGTAAAATAAGTTGATTTGATAATATCTGATAGAAAAGCTTCCTAGAAGCTTCATAGATGTGAAATCACCTTTATACATGTCTATAGGTGATTGGTAGGTTAAAAACTTGGTCAACAAGCTAGCCACATGACGCACATGTTGGTAGCTTGTGGAATAAGCTAGCCATGTGTCACACATGTTGGTAGCTTGCGGAACAAGCCAAGTACGTGGCGCACATGTGAAAAACTTGTCGTGCAAGTTTGACACGTGTCTTGCAAATTAGACACGTGTATGAGGTCCTATAGAATACCGCTGTCGTGAAGTAAATATATCCATATATAGAAACCTAACTTAACTATCTTTTCTTCAAAATTTTATTAAGTTCTTTCTTTCTTCTTACCAATCTAAGTTTTTATATAGTTTAGGAAAAATTTCTCACTTTCTTTCTTTTTCTTTAGTTAAATTTTTACCTTATGTTTAATCTTAACTTTAACTTCGATCTAGCCTTGAAACTTTCTTTTATTTCTTTTATCTTTTTTCCAATCTTAGATTTTAGTAGATTCAGGGTTATATTTGTAGATATAAGGAGTTTTGACTTTGAGGTTGAATTTAGGATTTTACCAAGGATAAATAGTAGATTTGGATGTCAATAGTCGGCTACCATTAATAGTGCTGACTTGGAGGATTAGATTTGGGGTTTTTATAACTTTAAACTATTAATTGTTGACTTGGACTTTAAAGACCTTGGCTGTGACTTCTTTGACGAGCTTGGAGGAAAAGAAGAGGGGGTTTTTTGGCAAATGGAGAGAGGTATTCAGAGGGAACATCTTCTTGGCATGAGTTTAGGTGGTAGAAACGCAGGATTCGGAGCTTAGATGAGAGAGATATGCTTGTTTGAACTTAGACTACTAATATGACACCTACTGTCACTTTTCAGGGTATATTAGAAGTTTTAAGATACTAGCAAGAAATCAAGTAGTTGGGTTAGAAACTAGACTTCAAGCTATATATTTTACGTCCAAGAATTGATAGAAATGAGGTCAGGTTGAGTGAGATATGGCTAGTTAAACCCAGCAAACTAAACTAGGGTTTTGAAGAAGTTACATAAATAGAAGGATTTGCTTTAAGCTAGAACTTGAGTTTCAAGAAGAATTTGAAGCTCATTTTTTGTGTACATATTACTTATACTATAAAGAGTCTATGTCTAAAATCTCATATCAATTGAGACTTTGATTAGGGAGTAATGGCAAATTTGTTCTTGGGTGTCTAGGGTTTTGACTTTTAAAAGTATATGCCAAGGATTTGGTGATATCTAACAATCAGCAATGAATTCATAGCTCAAAATTTATGTGATGAGGATCAAAGGTATGAGTTATGTTTTGCCAAATTTTGAGCTTATTTGAATGGCTGGATCTTCAATTATGAATTTTCAAGTTTCAGGTTGAGATTTGACTTCTAAAAGTATCTGCCATGGATTTGGTATTATCTAACTATCAGCAATGATTTCATCATTCAAAAATTATGTAACAATATTCAAAGATATGAGATATGTTTTCCCAAATTTTGAGCTTATTTTTACAGCTGGATCTTTAATTATGAATTTTCAAGTTTCGGGTTGAGATTTGACTTCTAAAAGTATTTGCCAAGGATTTGGTGTTATCTAACGATTGGCAATGATTTCATGGTTCAAAAATTATGTGACAATAGTCAAAGGTATGAAATATGTTTTCCCAAATTTTGAGCTTATTTTTACAGCTAGATCTTTAATTATGAATTTTCAAGTTTTGGATTGAGATTTGACTTTTAAAAGTATTTGCCAAGGATTTGGTAATATCTATTGATCAACAATGAATTCACGGCTCAAATTTTATGTGACAAAGATCAAAGGTATGAAATATGTTTTCCCAAATTTTGAGCTTATTTGAACAATTGGATCTTTAATTATGAATTTTCAAGTTTCTGATTTGGTTTTACTTATATAATTACTTGCTAATATTTTGATGATATCTGGTGATCGGTAATGAATTCACGGTTGAGAATTTTAGTGAAGATGACTAAAAAAGTGAACTCTATGCTTTTAAAATTTGAACTTATATAAACGGCTAGATTTTGATTTATAAATTTCCAAGCTTCTAGTTTGTTGATTTATTATACGCATGGTTTTGTGACTATAAAAGAAAAATTTAAAAAAGTTTGTGCATATTGGATCCAACTTGATTGTAAAGAGGGACCTTGCGTCTACTTGAAGCAGACTTTCGCCTCGACATATTAGTGCTTCCACTGAGAGCTGCTTTAGGGGCAATCAATTGGGTTAAGAATCATGGAAGATACGAATTCAGGGACAAATTTACGAGAAGGACAAGGAAAAGTTGGAGCCATGGATCTTCTGAGGGCGGTCACCATGTTGGTGGAACAACAACGATCTAATTCGGATGGACATGGAGCTACAAAGGCACTTCGAGGAGTCATTGACAAGGTAGGCCGGTTTGATGGCAAAGATGTCACTAAATTTTTTAAAGCCTATGTTCGTGAAATGGAGATCTATCAAGTTCCACAAGCTAGAATGTTAGAGACTTTTGATTTGGCTGTGGTATCAGAGATTCGAGATCGAGTACGTCATATAAGAACAATTACTAATGCAATCACATGGGTGAGGTTTGAAGAATGGATGAGAAATGAATTCTTTGATGAAGACACTGACAGGATGACTAAACGGTTTTTCTTAGATTGGGTGGAACAACGCCCAGGAAAGATGATGGGACCAAATGAGTTACTCAGAGCATTTGAAAAGAAATATGGTCAACTTTCTGTGTCAGATCGAATGTTTTTGGATGGTCGAAAGGTTGAGCTGTTTTTACAAGCAGCTGATGAAGCTTTAGAAGATAGATTGCTTATACTTTTGGGAGACAAGGATGCAGAAGGTGGCTTCACCACAGATTGGAGAAGAGTGGAGGAATCCATCATTTTACTAGCCAAACAACAAAGGGTGAGATCTAGGGGAATGGGGGCATATGCAGAAGCCATTCCAATAGGCATCTAGAAAGAGCCAATCACTTTTTCAATTTAAAATACACCATTGGTGCAATCCACTCTATCTACAATTGTTGGAAAGAGCAAAACAATAGATGAAGGTACTCTTGAGGAATTAATCAAAGGTATAAAGGAATTAAGGGTGGAAATGAGTGAATTGAAGAAGGGTCAAAGTAGTGGTTCTTCACAGCCTCAAGAAGGAAAAAAAAATTATATAATGAGGTGCATTTGGTGTGATGACACTAATCATAGCCGGAATAATTGCACAGAGTATGCCGGAGCTTTAAAGAATAGAAAAATCATTTTCAAAGAAGGAAGAATTAGAGATGCAGCTACAAATTCTCTATTGGATACTAATTTTGATAAAGGAGGAATGAAGAAGGTGATGGAGGATTGGATAAAAAGAGCTAAATCCCAAGATTCAAGCAATGTCAATTCTTATCAAATTATTGCATGGCAAAATAATATTGAAATTCCGTTTCATGGAACACGTGAGGCTATGATACGAGGAGCCCAAGCTATCAGACAAAGAACTGGATGGGATGATCCTGTTGATACTACAAGCATTAAAGCTTTTCTGGATAGAAATAAAGAAAAGGATGGCAACCAAGATGTTTGGGTAGAGGTGAAGAGTAGAAGAAATGCAGAAGAAGAAAAAGAAGGAGAGCTTATAAATAAAAGGCAAACTCGCAAAAGTAATGAAGGTGAGAAAAAAAAAGATGATTTTGTTCAAGGTACCAACCATCCATCAGGGTCTACACCTTCAACTTCAAATCCAAAAGATACATTGTTGTCTAAAGACAAATGGGAGGAGAGAAAGGGACCAAGCAAGGGAAAGGAAAAAGAAAAAGTGGGACGAGTTAAGGTTAAAGGCCCTACTTATAAACTTTGTTCTGATATAAAAACATCAATAGATATGAAAGGAATTTTGGAAGAGAGAATTCTTGATGCTAAGATTGAATTCACATTGAGAGAAGCCTTGGGAATAGCAAAGAAAGATTTTCATAAATTCATAATCGACGTAATAAAAAGAAAACATCAAATGACAACCGAAACAGTCATGGCTAGTGCAATTGATACTTGCATAACTGAAGAAGAAGGTGATGACATTGCTCATGTATTCTCTACAATATGTGATTCTGGGTCCAAAGAAGGTTGCAATGAAGAACTTATAAATGATACTTATAATATCCAAGAGCAAAGCCTGGATGATGATTTGGATGAGGATTTAGAAATGGAAGTACTAAGTATATTTTCTCCTAAAATTCAAACATTACTAGAAAAGATTGCTATAAAAAATGAAGCAATTAAGAAATCAGGAATTGAAGATGATTGTAAGATTGAAGATTAAATTAATCTTGCAACAAAAGAAATAAAAGTAAGAGAGAAAGATGAGGCAAGAGTGCACGCATGTTTATCGGCTGCAGATGAGGAAAGTGTGAGTAAAAAAAAAATAATGTATGCTCATCCATATTGGGCAAGGGCTACAACAGAAACCCAAGTTAAACTTGGAAATTTAGAAGAAGCAATACATGCTCTTGTGGATCATGGATCTGAAATTAATATAATATCAAAGGTCGTTTATGAAAAAGAAAAATGGCCTATAGATACCAAACATGGATGGGTATTGAGAGCGGCAAACAACAAAAGAGGGGGTCTTTATGGTGCATGCCCAGCAGTTAAAACAAAAATTAGAAATGTGGAGATGGATCAGAATTTCTTTGTGCAAGTCCGAAGTACGTATCCAATTATACTTGGGCAACCATATATTACAGCTTCAAGAATGGAAACTAAGGTATTAGATGATGGATCACATTATGCTAGAATTCGGAGTTGTGATGGAAGAAATTCTGTGCAATTTCTCACAGTGAAGCCAGAGCATGAAAGACATCGAGATCAACTGCGAGAAGTACCTCTAGACATTGAAGAGACTTTTCAAGATTTCTAAGGAGCACACGTGGAGCATGGGGATCTACGGATGCAAGTACTTTATTTACTACTACATTCCCCAATGTTTAGAAGAATGACTGTGGAATTTTGGATTTGACCAAATGTGGTATTTCAAGTTTTCAAGATATTGATATTTTAGACTCTAAATGTAGAGCTAAATTAAGAAAAATTGAAAAAAATCTAAAGATGAAAGGAGTGCTTTTGAAAGATGAAGCTATTTCAAGGATGGTGGAAGAAACATGATTTGTAAGAAATATTCTGCAACAGTTGAAAGGTTTAAATGAAGGAATGGATATAAAAAACAATAATGATATTATGGTGGAAATTCATGATCAAGCTCTTTATGAAGAAATAAAATAATTTGTTAAAAATCCTACTAAAGAAGCTAACAATTGCATATTTGGAATTGAAGCACAAGTGAATACAAAGTATAAATCAGTGGCAAAGAAAATTAAGCCTGTGGCAATACAATTGCCTGAAGATTCCAAAGATCATGTAAAATAAGCTGAAATGGAACCAAGGCTAAGGAATCTAGAGGGGATTGGATATTGGTTTACGGAAGAAATACTCAAGAAGTTGAAGATTGGAGGGGGTGAGTTCTTGACTGATCTTGAAAGAAACCTTTTTTTGAATATGCTTTCTAAACATGGAAAGTCATTTGCATCAAAATCTAATGAAATAAGATGTGTCCATCCAAACATAGTGGCACCAATGGTGATCTTTACAGTTCCATATATACCATGGGACTTAAAACCTATTCCAGTTCCAAGAGCTCAACTCTCAAAATTAATTGAGTTGCTCAAGGAAAAAATGGAAATGGGAATCCTTGAACCTTCTATGGGACCATATTCCAATCGTTGGTTCACGGTGCCAAAGAAAACAGGAGCATTAAGGTTTATTCAAGATATGCAACCCGCTAACCGAGTTACTATTAGAAATAAAGGTTCCAGTCCAATTGTGGATGAGGTGGCTGAGGCTTTTGCAGGCCATGCCATTTATTCAATTGAAGATTTTTATTCAGGCTATGATCAGTTTCAATTGGCAACAGAGAATAGGGATTTAACCACAATGAAGACTCCTTTAGGTTTGGTTCGAATGTGTACATTACCTCAAGGTGCCACGAACTCAGTGGCACATATGCAGAATGCAATGAATCAAATTCTAAAAGATTTTGTACCAGAAAAGACTATACCATTTGTGGACGATATTCCAATCAAAGGTTGCAAAGAAGAAATAAAAGATGTGACTGTAGAAGCGGATGGCTGCAGAATATTTGTAAAACAACATATTAAGGATATAGAGAGGATTTTGAAAAGATTGGAGGAGGTGAACTTAACTCTATCCATTGATAAATCCAAATTTGGAGTTGAAGAAATTGTAGTTGTAGGCCATTTGTGTAGAAGCTATGGAAGAAAGCCAAATCCAGATAAGGTAGATGTTATTTCACAAATGAAAGCCTGCAATAATATCACTGAGGTGAGAAGATTTCTTGGAGCATGTGTTTTCTATCAAATTTAGATACCTCATTTTGCTCATGTAGCAGAGTCTTTATACAAACTTTTAAGAAAAAGAAATAAGTTTACTTGGGGCATGGAACAAGATAAAGCTATGGAAGATTTAAAAAAGATTTTAAGATCTCCACCGGCTCTAAGACAAGTGAAATATGAGAATGATAAGCCTGTGATAGTAACAGTGGATACTAGCCCTATTGCCATAGGTTGGGTTGTTGGACAAGAAGATGTCAGTAGGAATCGATTTGCTATTAGATATGGAGCAAGAATCTTGACAAAGCGCTAGAGGGCATATCCACAAGTGAAAAGAGAGTTGTGGGGTGCAATTACAGCATTGAAAGCAGAAAGAAATTATTTAATTGGAGAAAATGTGCTATTAGAGACTGATTGTTTACCTTTGCTCGGTATGATATCTAACTGCTCAACTCCTGATATTGCCATGCTAAGATGGATAGCCTACATTAAATCTCTAAATCCAATTTTGATTCACATTAAAGGCAAAGAAAATACAGTAGCGGATATGCTATCAAGGGCTAGATATATGGATAAAGAAGAAATGATTGCTGAAGAAGAGAATGAAGATAGCTGTAATAAAGAATTGGGTTATGTATTTTCAACAAATAAGGAGAGAATGGAAGAAGTTCTACCTTTTGAGGCAGAATCATATGAAAGAAGATTGAAAGACATTGGCATTTATTTGAGCACCCTTAGAAAATTGCAAGATTGGTCAAATAAGTTTTTTAAAGAAATCAGGCAATATTCATATGGATATTTTCTACGGGATGGGCTTCTTTGGAAAAAACCAAAAAGAAAGGATGGAATGCCATTGCGGGTAGTTGGAAATGCATGCACCAAAGCTCAAGTTTGAAAGGAATTTCATGATTCACATTGAGCTGGGCATCGAGGAATTTGGGCTACATATACAAAGATAAAGGAGCGGTATTGGTGGAAGGATCTTTATAAAGATATAGAGAATTTTGTAGGATCGTGCCTTGAATGTCAACTTCAATCCAAAATCAGATATCGTGATGAACTTCACCCAACTTACCCTCTTTCCATTCACTTCCAATGGATAATTGATTTGGTAGTTATGCCAGTTGGATTATGGAATATGAAATATTTAGTTTTGGCACGAGAGGAATTATCAAACTATGTTGAAGGCAGAGCTTTAAGAACCAAACAAACAGCTGAAATATGTCGGTTTATCCTTGAGGATATTTTTAGTCGCTATGGATGTATTGGAGGAATGAGGGCTGACAGAGGAGAATTAGATGCTGCTGAAGCTAGAAGTTTTTTTGAAAGATATGGAGTGAAGCTAAAATTAACCACTGCATATAATCCAAAAGCAAATGGGAAGAGTGAAAGAGGCCACCTACCAATCATACATGCATTAGTTAAAGCTTGTAAAGGCAATTCAAAGGAATGGCCAAGGCTACTACCATTTGCTTTATGGGCCGATAGAACCACCCATAGTACGGTAACGGGATATATGCCAGTTGAATTAATGTTGGGTCAAAAGCCCATTATGCCAGCAGAAGAATCTATGCCTACGTGGTTATTTTTATCTTGGAAAGATGGCATATCTCGTGAAAGACTTTTGGAACTCCGGATCCAACAAATTGAGAGACTATCAGAAGACCACCAATTGGCACTAGATAGGTTGAAAGCAGCAAGATTGGAAAACAAAACACGATTTGATCAAACTCATCGATTGCGTTTGAAACCAATCTTGGAAGGTGATTGGGTAGTGGTTTATGACAATACTTTGGACCACCAACATAGTACGCAAAGAAAATTTTCTCGGAGATGGTTTGGACCATATATTGTTGTAATTGCTCATGACAATGGAACTTACTCACTTCGAGAATTAGATGGAACATCTATCCAAATTCTGATAGCAGGAAAACGAGTGAAAGCTTTTCAAAGAAGAAATAATAATTGTCTACATAAAGACTTCAAAATGTACGTGTCCGACGAACAATGGAACCAAGAAGATAAAGAAATTCAAGATGAAGACGAATAGGATGAAGGGTGAATGGTGGCACATGTCGGAGGATGTGCAGGTCTGGAGGGGGTGGATGTCGTGAAGTAAATACATCCATATATAGAAACCTAACTTAACTATCTTTTCTTCAAATTTTATTAAGTTCTTTCTTTCTTCTTACCAATCTAAGTTTTTTTACATAGTTTAGGAAAAATTTCTCACTTTCTTTCTTTTTCTTTAGTTAAAATTTTACCTTATCTTTAATCTTAACTTTATCTTTGATCTAGCCTTGAAACTTTCTTTTATTTCTTTTATCTTTTTTTCAATCTTAGATTTTAGTAGATTCAGGGTAATATTTATAGATATAAGGAGTTTTGACTTTGAGATTGAATTTAGGATTTATCAAGGATAAATAGTAGATTTGGATGTCAATAGTCGGCTACCATTAATAGTGCTGACTTGGAGGATTAGATTTGGGGTTTTTTATAACTTTAAACTATTAATTGTTGACTTGGACTTTAAAGACCTTGGCTGTGACTTCTTTGACGAGCTTGGAGGAAAAGAAGAGGGGGTTTTTTGGCAAATGGAGAGAGGTATTCAGAGGGAACATCTTCTTGGCATGAGTTTAGGTGGTAGAAACGCAGGATTCGGAGCTTAGATAAAAGAGATATGCTTGTTTGAACTTAGACTACTAATATGACACCTACTGTCACTTTTCAGGGTATATTAGAAGTTTTAAGATACTAGCAAGAAATCAAGTAGTTGGGTTAGAAACTAGACTTCAAGCTATATATTTTACGTCCAAGAATTGATAGAAATGAGGTCAGGTTGAGTGAGATATGGCTAGTTAAACCCAGCAAACTAAACTAGGGTTTTGAAGAAGTTACATAAATAGAAGGATTTGCTTTAAGCTAGAACTTGAGTTTCAAGAAGAATTTGAAGCTCATTTTTTGTGTACATATTACTTATACTATAAAGAGTCTATGTCTAAAATCTCATATCAATTGAGACTTTGATTAGGGAGTAATGGCAAATTTGTTCTTGGGTGTCTAGGGTTTTGACTTTTAAAAGTATATGCCAAGGATTTGGTGATATCTAACAATCAGCAATGAATTCATAGCTCAAAATTTATGTGATGAGGATCAAAGGTATGAGTTATGTTTTGCCAAATTTTGAGCTTATTTGAACGGCTGGATCTTCAATTATGAATTTTCAAGTTTCGGATTGAGATTTGACTTCTAAAAGTATCTGCCAAGGATTTGGTGATATCTAATGATCAACAATGAATTCATGGCTCAAAATTTATGTGACAAAGATCAAAGGTATGAAATATGTTTTCCCAAATTTTGAGCTTATTTGAACAATTGGATCTTTAATTATGAATTTTCAAGTTTCTAATTTGGTTTTACTTATATAATTACTTGCTAATATTTTGATGATATCTAGTGATCGGTAATGAATTCACGGTTGAGAATTTTTGTGAAGATGACTAAAGAAGTGAACTCTATGTTTCCAAAATTTGAACTTATATAAATGGCTGGATTTTGATTTATAAATTTTCAAGCTTCTAGTTTGTTGATTTATTATACACATGGTTTTGTGGCTATAAAAGAAAAGTTTAAAAAAGTTTGTGCATATTGGAACCAATTTGATTGTAAAGAGGGACCTTGCGTTTATCTGAAGCGGACTTTCGTCACGACAACGCTATTGATCTTTGCCAGATGACGAAACAACCACAAATTCTTGCTCTCATTTTGCCTGCTGTTGTACTGTAATTACTTATAGTATGTAAAATCCATTCAAAATGTATAATATGTTTATAGATTTAGATATGTGTTAGAATAGTTAGTGAAGTAAATTAAAGGAAGTTAGTATAAGAAACTTTATTTTAGATTTTACTTACTTTGGTTATGAGGTTTAAATTTTATAGAACCTATATATTTAATATGAAGCCTTGAAAGAAGGTGGGAGCCTAAGGATGAAAATTTAAGCTAGTAGGAAACTAATTGGGAGGGATGAAATCTAGGCATGGTCGGATAAAGGCAAGGAATAGGGAACTTCATCCCTATTGGTTGAATACCATGCCCAATGGGCTTTGAGGAGGTTACCCGCGACCTTAAGAAGGATTTTGGCAACTTCAAATTTATAAATTTGGGGGTTTTATTATACTTGGATCTTGATTAAGTAATTACTAGCAGCCAGAAGTCTAGCGCTGTCATACTGCATTTAGATGCACTGTGTAAAAATCTCATACATCTTGTATTTATTGTTATTACATGTATAAGTGCTAAAAGTTATTTTAGAAGATATTATAAGGAGAGGATTTATTTTAGCCACTTAGTTAGTAAATTAAGATGACTATTTGTTTTGTTCCTACCTTACTTATATTCTAGAATAGACTCTTTTATAATTAGAAGAAAGATAAGGGTTGTTTTACCTTTCTTGTTGACTTTTGAGGTAGAATGGATCTTGTGAGGGATAAGAAAGAAGACCATGGGGTGAATAGAGCCTATCCAATAGGATTTGATTGCCCATGTGAGCACCTCATAGATTAATATGGAAGGAAAGGGAGATATACTCCTCTTGCTGGACCTAGGATTTGGCAATTTGTTTTTAGCAGTGAAGTTTGGAGAAAGATAGCTTCAAGGATATACAAGCGTTTGTAATGAAAATTGAGTTGTATGTTCTTTAAGTTGTGGAGATTGTAGAACCTACTCACTTGCTTGTATTAGAATTGTGAGTAAAAAGTTATGCTTGTTTAAGTAGAGTGAGGTCTATTGCTATCAAAAAGTGATGGTAGAAATTTTGATCTGCCACTGAAAGTTTGATTTCGAATTTTTCTTAGTTAAATTTGTAGAGAATGTAGATAATTGTGCTAGCTTTTTGTCAAGCTATCTCTTGTAGCATTTGGAGTTGGAAAAGAAAAGTTGTGAGCTTGAGAGTAGGAAAGGGTCTGCTGCCACCCAACAAAGAGAGGCACAAACTTTGTTCAACCACCCAAGTCGGAAAATCTCTTCAATCTTTTTGATATTTTAGGTGCTTATAGTACCTTATGTAGGCTTTCCATGAAAACAAAAATCAATACATTTGGAGCTTTTATAAAAGTTTTATGAGCCGTGAAGTATTAAGAGAGCAAATTATTACTAGAGTTTGAAGAGTAGAATCAACTAGCTATAAAATTTGGAGTTTGAGAGGCATGTATGCAAAATTTTAGAAAAAGTGAGATGATGGAGTGAGCTTTCTAAAAAGCTGTTGGATGCCTAATTTGGAGAAGGGAAGTAATCACAACAAAGGCTGAAGTCAAGAAGAGCTTTGCTGCCTTTGCATTTGATGGGAAATTTTAGTGCCTGTTTCATTTAGCCATAACTTTTAAATGGTAAGACATCTATTTGTGAAATTTTGATATGTTTTACAATAGATTATTAGCTTTCTATATGCTATAAGTAGGCTTAATTTGAACTTTGGATGGATTTTTAGTGATTTATTTAATTTTAGCTTGTTGTATAACTTGTATTCCTCATATGCGGTTGTATTTTGAGGTATACTTGAGTATATACACACTTTGCTTATATTTATTATTCAAATATATATACTTGTATTTATATCAAGTATTTATATAAGTATTTGTAAAAGTATTATACCAAGTATTATATAAGTATTTATATAAGTATTATACCAAGAATTATATACTATTTTATGGAAGTATTTGTACAATTATTATACCAAATATTATATAATTATTTATACAAGAATTATTCAAGGATTTATACTTTATAATTGTACAAGTTTTATATAAGTACAATACAAATATAATTTGAAAGCTTGAACAAGTATTGTGCAAGCATAGAAGATACTTGCACAACTCCCTCTCATGTTCCTTGCTAGTTCTAGTAGTTGTCAAGGACAAGAACTTGATGAAATCAAATGGACAAGTGAGACTTCTCTTATAAAATAAAAATATGAAAATATGTATTCAATAGAAACTGGAATGGCTATTGCCAAAAGACAAGACAATTAGAGATTCTTGAAACTAGATTAGAAGCAAGAAAGGAGTTGACAAGAGTGAAGAAGGCTTCACTCTTGTCTCTATATATACTATCTAACTAGAAGCTATGTGGCGATGTTTTATAGGACCTCCAATATGTGTTGATTTTGAAGGCCACTTGCCTTAGCTTGCAAGGCAAGTTTTTTATATGTGCGCCACGTAATTTAGCTTGAAGAACAAGCTATTAACATGTGTGGCACATGGTTAACTTGTTGACCAAGTTTCTAACCAAGAAATCAACTATGGACACCTATACGGTCAAAGCAGCGTCTATGAAGCTTTCAAGAAGTTTCTCTAGAAGATATTATAGAATTAATCTACTTTTACCTACTTTTACATAGTTCTACTTAATTATATAGATAACTATGTGTATGTCTGTGACATTATCCCTCCTTTTAGGCACGAGTTCCACGAGGAGCGGTGGTTAGATGTTGAGGAAGTCTAAGATGTGCCGGATTGTATTTGCCACATACTCTGATCTTTGTTCTCTTCAAAGGTAATTAATGGGTCCTCTCAACCATCAATAATGTCCCATTTCGGGGCGAGAAGACCACCCTGTTATTTGATCATTGTTGTGACCTTCATAACTTCCTTCGAATAATACGTTTGGAACACCATTAGGAGTTGTTCCTACCTCCAATAAAATCACCAAACATTGGGAGTCTCTTCCAAGGTCGTGATACCAAACACGTTGTATCTCGCCATCTATTTGAAGAAGAACATGTCGTTCTTGAAGATCTTCATCTCTGTTGCGTCGTCTTGAAGGTTGTGACAATCGCAACGTCTCATCCGGCAAGTCAGTAAATGAAGGCTCTTGAGTCGAATCCATTGGTTGTTGGTTCTCCATTTCCTCAGTGCCACAAATACAAAGAAGTTACAAACAAGGTTAAAAAGTTGAATGTTATCTTGCCTAGATCTTGTTTCTTTTATAGGAGAGGTCTTCATCTTGGTTTTGATGGATGTCGTTGATGAAAGGTCTCCACCTTCCTTGCTGCATTTGCAAGATTCTTTGCTGGTTCCCATGTACATTCACTAATATTATATCCGCGCCAATGAATAAGATATTCCAACTTGTTTTGGCGCCGCCTCAAATCTAAGACTTCTTCCACCTCAAATTCTTCATTGTTATCCACTTCTATAGGAAGCGGTGGCATTTGTTTTCTTCCTTGTATATTTGTTGTCTTATATGGTTCAAATAGAGACACGTGGAATACATGATGAATCTTCATAGACTCCGGTAGCTTTAATTGATAAGCGACTGGATTGACTTATTCACAAATTGAGAATGGTCCAAGTCTACGATAGTCCAATTTATCACAAGGACAAACAGTCTTGATATTTCGACGAAATAGCCATATCTTATCACCGACATGAAATTGAGGTTGTTGCTTGCGATAGATATATGCATTGGTCTTTTGTCGTTCCAGAGCTTCTTTTAATCGCACCTTCATTGTTGCATGTAGCTTTGCCAACTGATTTGCCAAATCTTTTGCCACAGGATTATCAACTTTTGAAAAGTCAAAAATATCAAGTCGTGGGTGATAACCATAATTGGCAAAGAAAGGTGTTTGTTGAGTAGAAGAATGTATCAAATTATTATAAGCAAACTCTGCCAATGGCAAAAGAGTTGTCCAATCGTCTTAATGGTAATTGATGGTACACCTCAAATATTGCTCCAAGACTTGGTTCACTCGTTCCGTTTGACCATCTGTTTGAGGATGGAAGGTTGAAGATAGTTTTATATCCACCTTCAATATCTTGAACAGGGTTTTCCAAAATTTGGATACAAATTGCGTTCCTCTATCTGATATAATATCCCTCGGCAATCCATGATGGCAATAGATGTTGTCAAGAAAAAGCTTAGCTATTTCTTCACCTGTGATAGATTTTGTACATGGTACAAAGTGTGCCATCTTGGTGAACCGATCTACAATCACGAATATGGAATCATATGAACTTGAAATTGGTAGATCTGTGATAAAATCCATAGAGATAGAAGACCATGGTTGTTCTGGTATAGGTAGTGGTTGGAGAAGTCCGTAAGGTCGATGACGAGGGGTTTTTGATCTTGAACAGACATCGCATGATTGTACAAACTCCTTAACTGCCTTCCACATTTGAGGCCACCAAAAATCTCTTGATATTAGTTCCAGAGTCTTGTTGTACCCAAAATGTCCTGCTGCGGGAAAATTGTGACGAGCTTCAAGAGCACGTAGTCGTGCTTCGCCTTCTGGGATATACAAGCGTCCCTCAAAATAGAGTAGATTATTCTTGAATTCGAACTTGGAAGTATCATAAGACTTAGATGAATTGTTCTTAATATCATGAACAAGAGAGTCTGAGGACATACTTGACTGGATTTTCTTGAGAAAATTCGAATCAATGGTCAATGTTGATTTGATTGCTCGAAGATAAAATTATTCTGGCTTCAAAAGGGTCATTCTTTGTTGATCAAAAGCTGCATCTCCTTCTTTTGGAGCAAGATAAGAACGTCTAGAAAGGGCATCAGACAAACCTTCTTGTTTTTCTGGCCTATATGTGATAATGAACTTGAATCTTGACAAAGACATACTCCAACGAGCTTGACGACGATTTAAAACATGTGTTCACATGAAATACTCAAGATTCTTGTGATCCATATATACGGTGACTGGATGGGAGGCGCCTTCTAGATAATGACGCCATTTTTCAAAAGAGTCCACAATTGCAAGAAGTTCTTTGTCATGGATCTCATAATTAATCTCGGCTGCTGAAAACTTTCTTGAATGAAAAGCTATTGGATGAAGTTTGTCATCTGTTCCCATTCATGACAATACGGCACCCAATGCAAAATCTAATGCATTTGTTTCCATAAAGAATGCTTTAGAAAAGTCGACGCGATACAAGATTGGTGCAGAAGTAAAAGCTGTCTTCAAAGCTTCAAATGATGCTTCTGCTTCCTTGCTCCACTCAAGTTTTTCTTTACAAGTTAAGCATGTCAATGGAGCTGCAATTTAAAAAAAGTTTTTAATGAAGATCCGATAATAATTGGCAAATCCCAAAAAACACCGTACATCTCTTACTGTCCTTGGAATTTTCTAGTCCATAATTGTCTAAATTTTCTTAAGATCCATCATTAGGCCGTTATTAGAAATGATGTATCCTAGGAAGTCAACTTGAGTAGTGTGAAATACACACTTTTCCATCTTGGCGTATAATCCTGTATCTCTAAGTTTTTGTAACACATGAAAAACATAAAATTTATATTTTTTTGCGTTCTTAGAGTAGATTAGAATGTCGTCTAAATAGCAGACAACAAAATCATCAAGAAATTCACGAAAAATATCATTCATAAGATGTTGAAAAGCAGCTGGTACATTTGTAAGTCCAAACAGCATGACATTATATTAAAAATGTCCATACCTAGTTCGAAATGCAGTCTTCCATTTGTCACCTTCTTTGATGCGGACCAAATTATATGCTCCTTGTAGATCTATTTTTGTATAGATCTTTGCTTGGTTGAGTTGATCAAGAAGTCCTAAAATCAGAGGTAAAGGATACCTATTCTTGATGGTAATCTTATTAAGCCCTCGATAATCTACGCAAATCCGTAAGCATTCATCTTTTTTCTTTACAAATAAGATAAGAGCTCCTGCTGGAGATTTTGAATAGCGTATGAAGTTCTTAGCCAAGTTCTCATCAATATATTCCTTCAATGCACTTAGCTCGTTCTGCGATAAGCTATAGATTGGTCCAAATGGTGGTTGAGCTTTTGCTTGAAGGTCAATTGAGCAATCATAAGGTCGATGCTGTGGAAGAATATCTGTATTTTTCTTTTCAAAAACATCTTAAAAATCTTGATACTGGTTAGGAATATTACTTGTAGTCTTCTTAGTATCCAAAATAGGTGTGGCATATATAACAAAAGATGGTCCTTCTTTTGCCACATGTATAAAAGCTTTCGCACATATTAGTAAGGATTTGGATATACTAGACTTATGTATTTCTAATTGACTACTGGATTCTTGGGTTGAACTATAAGAAAAGTCGAGATTATGAGAAATCCAATCTATTTGAGGATTATATTTTTCTAACTACAATAATCCTAAAATAATTGGATTTGAAGGGGATCTAATCATATTAAATATTACTACACTAGTATGTCCCTTAATTGCTACATCTAAAGGAACAGTCTCATGGGTGACATCTCCAGAAGATAACAAACGACCATCTATGACTTCTACGTGCACAGGTTTAGCTTTCTTGATTAAAACTATTTCTTGTTTTTTGACAAAGTCTTCGTCTATGAAACAGGCTGAGGCTCTTGAATCTAATGAAACAACGACTTTGTGATTTTTAGGTCCTAATGATACTTCTATTGTAAAACAAGGTGAGGGGTCTGAAGAGAGAATAGGACCTTTACAAGGTGTTGCATATGATTCCAGCTACATGGTCCCTATTGTAGCTAGAGAAATTCGTTTTCCGACACAATATCTTCTCTAGCAGCCATACTTCTCATTTTGTGATTGCGTTCCTTCTTTGGACAATATTGAGCAGTGTGTTTAGATTCTCCACAATATAAGCACAAATCCTCTTGACGACGTCAAGTCTTTTCCTGCTTAGTGAGAGATTTAAAGCGTACCGCATCAATTTGCATTGATTCTGGTTTAGCCAAGTAAGTTTCTGAAAACTTAGGAGTTGCTCTCATCAATTGACTTGTTCAACTCCAATTAAATTTATGTTCCTAGCACCTTTCAAATATTTGATTGTCACATGCAATTGCTTGAGCAACAAATTGCTCCAAAGATTCAGCTTTTGGCATTGTTAGTAACAAATCTTTGACGTTATCCTTCAATCCATAACGAAATTGGTTGATAAGGGCTTTGTCATTCCACTCTACATTGCAAGCAAGATTTTGAAATTCAGCAGCATATGTTGTAGCTGACCGTAATCCTTGTCGTAAAGATAAAAGCTTGGTCTCTGCTACCCTCTCTCGGTTGCTTTCTCCAAATATAGCCGTAAACACTTCAATGAATGAATTCAGATTATAAAGAAGTCTTGAATCTTTTTCCATCAAAGGTGCAAATCTACAAAGGGTACTTCTAGATAGAAGTGCACCTATGAATCCAACTTGGGTAAATCCATCAAGATATTGGAAAGGGTGTAACCTTAAATAAAGCTTGACTTGTTGCAAAAATCCTCAAAATTTTGATCTTGTTCCATCAAATTTCTCGAGCATACTAATCTTTGTCTCTTTAACGCTTAAAGAAGCAAAATTTCTTAGATTCGGTTGGGAGGCTGATCTACTTGCTTCCCTCAGTTGTACAATTTCTTAATATAAGCTCTAGACTTCCTCCATAGGTGTTGGAATAGCACTTCCATGATTACCATTGGTGATTCGTGAAATTTTCACTCTAAGAGTGTTGACAAGCTCCTGAAGATCTGCAATAGTTGCAAAACTATTCTTGCTTCCGGTAAGTGTAGCATCCATGATTTTTCCTTCCATCTTAGACAACTTCACAAATCTACAATTTGGATTAGAGGAGGGTAATCGGCAACCTCTAATATCAAACAAAAAATCTTCCACAAAGAGGGGTGATCCACTCTCTTTTAAAAAAAAATTAAGGTTAGAAAGCAAATAGAGTCAATTCAAAGGTGGGTAGTCCACAACCTTCAAACACAAAGAATAGAAGTGGGGTAATCCACTCACTTCTAACACACAACAAGAACAATAAATCTTCACTCTTGTCAAACTGTCAAGGACAAGAACTCGATGAAATCAAATGGACAAGTGAGACTTCTCTTATAAAATAAAAATATGAAAATATGTATTCAATAGAAACTAGAATGGCTATTGCCAAAAGACAAGACAACTAGAGACTCTTGAAATTAGATTAGAAGCAGGAAAGGAGTTGACAAGAGTAAAAAAGACTTCACTCTTGTCTCTATATATACTATCTAACTAGAAGCTATGTGGCAATGTTCTATAGGATCTCTAATATGTATTGACTTTGAAGGCCACTTATCTTAGCTTGCAAGGCAAGTTTTTTACATGTGCGCCACGTAATTTAGCTTGAAAAACAAGCTATTAACATGTGTGGCACGTGGTTAACTTGTTGACCAAGTTTTTAACCAAGAAATCAACTATGGACACCTATACGGTCAAAGCAGCATCTATGAAGCTTCCAAGAAGTTTTTTTAGAAGATATTATAGAATTAACCTACTTTTACCTATTTTTACCTAGTTCTACTTAATTATATAGATAACTATGTGTATGTCCGTGATAGTAATAGCTAGAAACCCGGCGTTTTTCCAGGGCAAATTCTCTCTATCCGACAGCGCTTTCTTAAGGCAAATTCTCTCTACCACAATACCGCTTATGAGGTTGACCTATGCAAGTAAGAAAGGTGACTTCTTATATACCAGACCTCAAACCCACGAAGACAACTTACTCAGTTCAAGTAAACAAAACATAAGAATAGCACTTCGACCAATTTTCTAGAGAGCACTATTTTTAAGCAAGAGAAAATAGTGAAATTATAAAAGTAGAAGGAGGAGTCAGAGCGTGAGGATTGCGGAGCGAAGAAGACAAAATGAGGGAGACAAAACAAAGAAGTGCAACACGGATAGAAAATAAGAAATGACCAAAATAAGACTACAACGACTAATATACAAGTGACTTAAGACTTATTCTACTTGTGAGACGATTCACTGTAAAGAATGGCCGACAGAAGACTGCAATTACTAGAATACAAGCGGCCCGAGACTTGCCCTGATCACAAGACGGTTTATTATATACAACATACTATATACTATTACTAATATACAATATATTATATGCAATATATGATGCATTATATGCAATGAATAATGTATAGTATACGGGATATTATATATATATATCAATAATATATATTATATAATAATATTAATACTATTAAATATTAAACAAATAATAAATATTAATACTAATATTAACAATATTAATACTATTATTAATATTACACTAATATTACATATATTATATATATTATACATATTAAATAATATATTAGGTTATATAATATAATATAATATATATATTATACTAGCATATATATTATACTTAGTATAAATATATATTAGTATATATATACACATACTAACATATATTATAATATTATACTAATAAAATTAATAACATATATATATATAATATATAATATATACATATCACATATTATAGTTATAAACAAATATTATTACTCATAAATATTAATATATTGATAGTATATATTAATATAGATATATATATATTAAATATATAAATATATATATATATATATATATATATATATATAATATATATATATAAATATAGTTTGAATATATTTAAATATTTTTACAAATAATATGCAAATATATGCATGTCTATACATATAGAAATATAGATACAAGTATCAATTTCTTTTTATATTTAATAGTATCTAATATTACTTATTATTAAAGTGCATTCATTATTTCTATTCACATACATACGCACACACACACACACATATATATATATATATATATATATACAGTTGATAAACATTGAAAAGTACAGTTTTATATATTCTCTTATTTTAAGATAAATATATATATATATATATATATATATATATATATATATATATATATATATATATATATATATATGTATAAATATGTATATAAATATATATTAAATATTTTCTTGAAATTGAAAGTTATACATTGATTTTATGTATAGTATTTAAATCTTGAATATTTATATAATAAGATAATTTGAAATACATTGCAATGTTGTATAGTATGAATATATTTATATTTATATTTTTTTATATAATATATTGATATATAATATATAATATTTTTGTGTATAGGTATTATGTATAAATATAATAATATATAGATATATAATAGAATATATTTGTGAGTACATATTACCATTGAGATAGAACCTATTATGGTGAAGATATTGTGATGCTTATATAGCCATATGATTATTATTATCTAATGTTCAGACATGGATAAAATTGAAAGAATCCATGATTTTATATATATATAAATCATTGCAATGTCTTTCAATAATACATTGATACACAATTTTAATATATACACGTATACATTCCAATTTTTATATATCATTAGACATAAAAAATATATGTTTGTATATCTATACATAGATATATGAATATATATACATACACATAGATAAATTTGATTTGATGATTTGATGATTTGATTGATGCTTGATGTAAATTTATAAAAGACAAGTAAAATAATTTGGACATCTAATTATAATATTTAATTTTCTCTTAATTTCAATATAATGTAATGCTTAAGATCTAAAAATTTTAGAAACAATGAGGGATGTTTTCAACAAATCCACAATTATTTCTATGTATTACAATACTTTTTAACAACAAAAGAATAATTTCATATTAATATGTATAAGTTTAAATAAATCTTTTTATATAAACATTGTAGATTGAATTTTTTTAATTTGAATATTATATTTTTTATAATTTACACTCTTATTCTTTCAATCTTGAAAATAAATTATTTATAAATAAATATAGAGCCTTTATATATAAATTGTTATATGATAGATAGTTGTTTCTTGAATTCCAAAGATGTAATCATAATATTTATACTTTAAATGAATTTATATGACTGTCATAAACTTTGTACTGAACTCTATATGGATATAAAAAATTTGAACGTTTTTAGCTCTAAAGATAAATCATTATAAATATTTATATAAATTTAATTATTAATTATTTATTATATTTTATTGTACCTTCATAATTTTTTTATTTTTTTGTTATCCAAATAAGTATTATTTGATTATATAAGCTATTATCTTTACTTTTTTATTTCTATATTGAACTTTTTGACAATATTGGTATTTTGGTATATTTTCAAATTTCAATGTTATCAGTGATCGCAAAGAATTAGAATTCTCATTGACTTTGAAATCATTGTGTCTTTGTTTAGTAGAGGATATCTAGTCATTTTAAAAAATTCCCACCACTCTCAAGAATTGTACGTTCCCATTCTTCTCTCTTATTGGCAACAAAACAAAGAAGTTTTTCCCGTGTGCAGAAGTCTTTTTTCTTTGGTCCTATCATGTTGTCGCGATTCCTTAGCACTAGCTCCATACAATCCAAATTTCCTTGGAGAATTGTTGTTACATATATTGTTTTCATTATTTCTAGCTTCAGTTCTATATTCTTCTGTGTCTTCAATCTTACCCCAAGTGGGTCGTGAGGCACGTATCATTTATTAAAATTGCAGAGTTTATATTTTCCTATCGTCATTGCTAAGCTTAAAGTTCCATTGTGGGGCAAGAATTGACAACAAGGTCTGTCGAATTGTCCAAAAATTTTCATGTACCTACTTATTATTCAGTCTGAAGCATTCTTTTCTGCTGCTATCATTGTGGGCATACTTCTATATGGCAAAGCTCAAGGTTTGTTTCTATGATTTCTTTGTGTTTTGGCAATTCTAGTCCTTGCAAAGATCACAATTTGATGCGTATGCGGAGGATGTTGCTCTTCAAAGAAATTTCAAAAATTACAAAACATGATTTCGTAGAATGCGATTGATTATTCTTGTATCAAGGATAAATTTGTTGATTAATGGTTGTAATTAGCAAACATAGTACAATAACTTTGATTCAAAGATAAAACTTCTTGTTTAATGTCAAAAGACCTCAATTTTTTGTAATATTGTCTTAGTGAAAAGAAATTCAATGGTTGGTTGTTGATGAGATAATTTTTAAGCATAATCTTTATATAGAGAATTATAGTCGTTATCTATTAAAATGTCAAATGTGTACATGATTGGAAGATATTCTTATGTGATCATTTATTATTATAGATATATTAATATTATACTCCAATCAAAGATAATTATTAACAACGTTCAATGTTTTGAGACGTCAATACTGCTATTAACCTTCATGATATCAAGGACACAAACTAAAATAGATGCATAAGTTAGTAAAAATTATATTAAATGATAATAATAAGATAAAAATAAAGAAGTATGTATATTCAAGAAGAAACTAGAATGGCTATTGCCAAAGACTAGAAAATACATGAGACTCTTGAATTAGACTAGAAGCAAGAAAGGAGTTGATAAGAGTGAAGAAGGCTTCACTCTTATCTCTATTTATACTATCTATCTAAGAGCTATGTGGTAGTATTCTATATGACCTCCTACACAAGTCTAATTTGTAAGACACATGTCAAACTTACAAAACAAGTTTTTCACATGTGCGCCACGTATTTGACTTATTTCGTAAGCTACCAATATGTGCAACACATGGCTAGCTTATTCCACAACCTCCAATTTGTGCAACATGTGGCTAGCTTGTTAACCAAATTTCTAACCTACCAATCACCTATACACATGTATAAAAGTGATTCCGCATCTATGAAGCTTCTGAAAAGCTTTTCTATAAGATGTTATCAAATTAATTTAATTTATCTATTTCTAATAATTTATATTAATTAGATAATTATTGGAATAAATCTTATGTTTGTAACATTATTTCTCCTTCTAAAGACAAATTCCACAAAGAGTGGTGATTACATATTGAAGAAGTCTAGAATACGTCGAATTATATTTGGCACATACTCTGATCTTTGTTCCCTTTGAAGATAGTTGATAGGTCCTTTCAGCCATCAATAGTGTCTTGTACCACCATAAGTGGATCATCCTATTATTTGATCATTGTTGAGGCTTTCATAACTTCCTTCAAAGAAAACATTTAAAATACCATCAGAAGTAGTTTTTACCTCTAAAAGTATTATCAAACATTGGAAGTCTCTTCCAAGGTCATGATACCAAAGACATTATATTTTGCCATCAATTCAAGGAAGGACATGTCATTTTTGAAGGTCTTCATCTTTATTTTGTCATCTTAAAGGTTGTGATAGTCGTAATGTCTCATCTGATAAGTCAACAAACAATGGCTTTTGAGCTAAATTTACTAGTTGTTGATCCTCCATCTCTTTAGCATGAATAAATCTAAGGAAATAACAAACAATGATACAAGGTAGGATGAAACCTCTATAGAACCTCCTTTGCTTTATAGCAAAGATTTTCTTGATCTTTTATCTTGATTTTGATGGATGTCGTCGATGAAATACATTGATTTTTGTTGATACATTTGCTAGATTCTTGGATGGCTCCCATGTGCGTTCACTAATATTATATCCGCACTAATACACAAGATATTTCAGCCAATTTTAGTGCTGATTTGAATCTAAAATCTCTTCGACCTTGAATTTTTCATTGTTGTCCATTTTTATAGGAGGCGGTGGCATTTACCTTCTCCCTTGTATATCTATTATCTTATATGGCTCGAGTAGTGACACCTGGAATACAAGATGGATCTTTATAGATTTTGGTAGGCATAATTGATAAGTAGCTAGATTGATTTGTTCACAAATTAAAAAAGGTCCAAGCCTACGATAATCCATCTTGTCACAAGGACGGATAGTCTTGATATTACGACAAAGTAATTATATCTTATCACCAATGTGGAATTGAGGTTGTTCTTTGCGATAGACATTTACATTGATTTTTTGTCGTTCTTGAACTTTTTTTAGTTGTGCCTTCATTGTTGCATGTAGCTTTGACAACCAATCCATCAAATCTTTTGCCATAAGAATATTAACTTTTGAAAAGTCAAAAGTATCAAATCATGGATGATAACCATAATTTATAAAGAATGAAGTTTGTTGAATAGAAGAATATATTGAATTATTATAAGCAAAATTTGCCAATGGCAAAAGAGTTGTCCAATCATCTTCATGGTAGTTGATGGTACATTTCAAATATTGCTCCAAAACTTGATTTACTTATTCTATTTGTCCATCAGTTTGAGGGTAGAAAGCTGAGGATAGTTTTATATCTACCTTCAATATTTTAAAAAGACCCTTCCAAAATCTTGATATAAATTGTCTTTCTTTGTCTAATATAATATCTCTTGGTAATCCATAATAGTGATAGATATTATCAAAGAAGAGATTAGCTATTACTTCACCTGTAATAGATTTTGTACATAATATAAAACATGCCATCTTGGTAAAACAATCTACAATCATGAATATAGAGTCGTATGAATTTGACTTTGGAAGATCCATCATAAAATCTATAAAAACAAAGGACCAAGGTTGTTTTGATATAGGTAATGGTTGAAGAAGTCTATGAGATTGGTGACAAGAAATTTTTAATCTTGAACAAACATCGCACAATTATACAAATTCTTTAATAGCCTACTACATTTGGAGCTACCAAAAATCTCTTGATATTAGCTCCAAATTCTTATTATATCCAAAATATCCTACTATAGGGAGGTTGTGATGAGCTTTTAGAGCTCGTAGTCATATTGCACCTTCTTGAATATATAGGTGACCTTCAAAGTAAAATAGATCATTTTTGAATTCAAACTTGGAAGTATCATGAGACTTAGACAAATTATTCTTAATCTCATGAAAAAGAGGATCCGAAGGCATACTTGATTGGATTTGTTTGACAAAAGTTGAATGAACAATCAATGTTGATTTCATTGCTCGAAGATGAAATTACTTTAACTTCAAGAGACTTATTCTTTGTTGATAAAAAGTTGAATCTTTTTCTTTTAATACAAGATAAGAATGTCTAAAAAAGGCATTAGATAGACCTTATTGTTTTTCTAGCCGATAGGTGATAATAAACTTGAATATTGACACAGACATACTCCAACAAGCTTGACAACAATTCAACACATACGCGGACATGAAATACTCAAAGTTCTTGTGATCCGTATACATGTTGACTGAACTAAAAGTGCCTTCCAGATAGTGATGCCATTCTTGAAAAGAATCACAATTGCAAGAAGTTTTTTATTATGGATTTTTTAATTGATCTCTACTATTAAAAATTTCTTGGAATAGAAAGCTATTAGGTGGAGTTTGTCATCTTCTCCCATTTGTGACAATACTACCCCCAAAGCAAAGTCTGAGGCGTTTATTTCCATAAAAAATGCCTTGAAAAAGTTTATGTGATATAAGATTGGTGTACAAGTAAAAGTTCTTTTCAAAGCCTCAACAATGCTTCTCTTTTTTTAACTCCATTCAAATTTGTCTTTACAAATTAAGCATGTAAGTGGAGCTATAACTTGAAAAAAGTTCTTGATAAAGATTTGATAGTAATTGGAAAATTCCAAAAAGCATTGCACATCTCTTGATGTTTTTGGAATCTTCCAATCTATGATTGTCTGGACTTTTTTAGGATCTATTTTGAGACCATCATTCAAAATGATGTATCCTAAGAAGTCAACTTGAGAAGTGTGAAATATATACTTTTTCATCTTGGTATATAACCCTGTATCTCTAAGTTTTTTTATTAATGACAAACATGAAGTTCATATTCTTTTGTATTTTTAGAATAGATAAAAATATCGTCTAAATAATAGACAATAAAATCATCAAGAAACACACAAAATATGACATTCATAAAATATATTGAAAAGAAGCTGGTATATTTATAAGTTCAAAAGATATGACATTATGTTCAAAATGTCCATATCTTATTCAAAATGCAATCTTCTATTAATCACCTTCTTTGATGTGCACTAGATTATATGCTCCTCTTAGATCTATTTTTATATAGATCTTAGCTTGATTCAAATGATCAAAAAGTCTAGATATCAAAAACAGAGGATATCTATTCTTGATGGTAATCTTATTGAATCCTCGATAATCTACACACATCCATTGTAGTACTATAATTGCTTACAGTCTGTAAAATCCACTCAAAATGTATAATATGTTTATAGGTTTAAATATGTGTTAGAATGATTAATAAAGTAAATTAAAGCGGGTTGGTGTAAGAAAATTTATTTTAGATTTTTATTTAATTTGGTTATGGCTTTTAAATTATATAGAACCTAAATATTTAGTATAAAGCCTTGAAAGGCAATTGGGGTCCAAAGAAGAAGAATTAAACCACTAAGAGGCCTATTTGGAAGGATGAAGATAAAGTGAAGATGAATGAAGACAAGGGATGAAATTCTTCATTCTTATTGATCAATGTTCATATCCAATAGGCTTTGAGGAGGCTGCTTGCAACAAGAATAAGGGTTTCGGCAACTTCAAGAAGGCCATTTGAAAATCAAAGACTAGGATTAGAAAGCTTGTTTTTTGGGCTACAATTTTGGTATAAAACTTGAGAGATCTGGAGTTTTTTTGAGAGAGAAGTAGGCGCTTGAAGTTAAGGTGTGCAAATTGTACCTATTGTCACACTTTTGAAGATTGGAGGAGTTGTACAAAAGCTTTTGGAGATCGAGAGGTGTGATTGGAGAGGAGGTTTTAAGATCTACATCTAAAAAAGAAGAATTACTACATTTGGAGTTTTGAAGAAAGAGATATTGGGAGTCAAAGATAGCAGATCGAATTCCAAGGCAATAAATAGGCCATTTTGTTTATAGTGATGGGTTTTGCCATATCTTAAGTTTCTAGACGAATTTCTATATAAAAACTTCCAGAAAGGTAAATATTTGTGCTAACAAGCTATATATCAAAGTTTCATAGCATTTGGACATTGAGTTTGTGAGATATGAAGAATTTAGTACACGGATGTTTGTAAACAAGGGTTTGAAACTACTATTAGGGTTTTTATGATATCTAAAGATTGATAAACAATTGATGGTTGAAACTTGTTGTGCTAGTTGTTAAGAGCACATCAATACTTCATATAAAATTTTAGTGGATTTAAAATGGTTAGATTAAGAGTTATAGGTTGATGAAATTTGGAAAAAATTCCCCTCCTACGGGTGAATGAGGATTTAGAGTATTTTGTTATATTTTGAGTGTTTTTGTAGAATAAGACTTATGTATTAGGTGTAATAGCCCTAAAATAAAGAATTTTATAAAATTTTGAGGATATTATTATTTTGGATCTTAATTGAGTATTTATTATAGCCAAAAGCCCAATACTTTCTTGAGGCAAATTCTCTCTACTACGACATTATTGGTGGTTCCACTCAGAGAGTCTGAAGGCATTAATTACTCAACAAGCCAAAATGAGAGATCAAAATCTTGGGTTTGGATTACCAAAGGGAGTAGGTACCCAGGATTTATTTAGGGCATTTGCTCAATTTATAGATGAGAGACAACAGACTGAAGGAGATGATAAGAACACTACTAATGCCTTACAGGTAGTAGTAGATAAGGCTAGGAGGTTTGAAGGGAGAAATATTATCAAGTTCTTGAGGATTTATACATATAAAATGGAAGTACATCAAATTTTAGAAGTGAAAATGATTACCACCTTTAATTTAGCAGTGATACCTGAGATCAAGGAGACGATGCAAGAGTTGCTTGAAGGAATTACATCATGGAATAGATTTGAAGAACTTTTGAAGGATGAATTTTTTGAAGAAGACTCAAAGAAGATGATCAAAAGATCATTTTTGGAGTGGATTGAACAAAGGCCAGGGAATCAAATGGCTCTAAATGAATTGATTAAAGAATTTGAAAGGAAGTTTGGCCACTTACCATGGCAAGAGAGGCAACTATTAGACACTAGGAAGATTGAGTTATTTTTACAAGCAACTGATAAAGTTTTGGAGGACAAGTTGCTTTTTCATCTTGCAGACAAGACATCTGAGAGTGGATTTATAAATAACTAGAGGTTGGTGAAAGAGACAGTAGGACTTTAGCCAAGCAATAAAAGATTAAGACTTGGGGGTCATTATCACTATTGGAGCCAATATCTACAATCCCAAGTTTAGTACCATTGCAGAAGATAAACAAAGCTGTTGAAGATTATTGAAGAGCTGGTTAAGGGTATACGAGATCTTAGAGTAGAAATGAGTGAACTTAAGAAATCTCAGAAGACCAACTCATCGAAGACAATTGAAGGTTTGAAGAGATTTGTAGAAAGATGCATGTGGTGTGACAGTCCAGACCACAAGCGTGGCGCATGCGAAAGCTATAGAGCTACAATCAAGGAGAATATTGAGCATTTCAAAGAAGGGAGGATAAGACTAGCAAGTTTTGATGAGCCTTTGAAGACCAACTTTGCAAAGGAAGGTATAAAGAAGTTGGTAGATGAGCAAACAAGCAAAGATGGTACCATATATAAAAAAGAAGCACAATCTTATTCTATTACAATTGAACACAGTGCAATTAAGACTATTTCTCCACCAACTATGGAGGCTATGATCAGGGGAGCTGAAGCCATTAGGAAAATGACTGGATGAAATGATCCAGTTATTGCTATTAGTATCAAAGCATTTTTAAATGAGAACCAATAGAGTGATGATTTGAATGATGCTATAGTTGAAGAGAAGAGAGACAGAGCTGCTCATGAAGAAGATGTTGTTGAACCTCAAAGCAAAAAGAGGTCTCGAAGGAATAAGGAAGCTACTTAGGAATAGAAATCGGAGAAGATACCTTATTCTGTCCATCTTGGCGATGCACCATTACCAAGAGAAAAACGGGAGAAAGACAAAGAAAAGGAAAAGGATGATAGAGACAAGCCCAAAGATAAAGGTCTTGTCTATAAGCTTCAATCTGATATTGAAATATCAATAGATATGAAGAATCTCTTAGAAGAGAAGATTTTGGATGCCAAAATCGAGTTCACTCTAAGAGAGGCTCTTGATATTGCAAAGAGAGATTTTCAGGAGCTAATTATTGATATAATAAAGAAGAAGAGGCAAATGACAACTGAAGCTATTATGGTAGAAGCATTGGATACTTGTATGATTAAAAATGAGAAAGAAGAAATAGGGAAGGTATTTACACAATCTATATTATTAGAGTTTGAAAATATGGTTGATATAGAAGGCACGGCTCAAATCAATCATACCAAGGATATGGAAGGATATCAAACAAAATATATACCAATAGAATCTGATAAAGAAAGAAAAATTACATAAGAAGCACGAGTTATCTATTCTTCAAAAAGAGATGGTGATGAGATGGAAAGTGATAGCTACTCAATTTTGTATTGGATTAGGGCTACTACAAAAATACAAGTGAGATTGAGAGATTCTAAAGATTTAGTTTTAGGCTTGATTGATCATGGATTAGAAATTACCATCATGTGCAAGCGGTGTCGGGTAGAGAAAATTTGCCTTGGGAAAACGCCGGGTTCCTAGCTGCTACTAGAACTAGTAGGGAACATGAGAGGAAGCCATGCAAGTATCTTCTATACTTGCACAATATTTGTTCAAGCTTTCAAATTATATTTGTATTATACTTATACAAGTCTTGTACAAATATAAAATATAAACACTTGAATAATACTTGTATAAATACTTGTATAATCCTTGGTATAATACTTGTACAAATACTTGTACAAATATTATATATAATACTTGTAAAATACATGTATAATCCTTGGTATAATACTTGTATAAATACTTATACAAATATTATGTATAATACTTATAAAATACTTGTAAAAATACTTGATATAAATACAAGTATATATACTTATATAAAAGGTATAAGCAAAGTATGTATGTATTCAAGTATACCTCAAAATACAACCGCATATGAGGAATACAAGTTATACAACAAGCTGAAACTAAATAAATCACTATAAATTCATCCAAAGCTCGAATCAAGCGTGCTTACTGCCTATGGAAAGCCAATAATCCATTGTAAAACATATCAAAATTTCACAAATAGATGACTTACCATTTAAAAGTTATGGCTAAAAGAAGTAGGTGCTAAAATTTCCAAGCAAATGCAAAGGCAGCAAAGCTCCTCTTCACTTCAGCCTTTGTTGTGATCACTTCCCTTCTCCAAATTAGACATGCAATAGCTTTTTAGAAAGCTCACTCTATCATCTAACTTGTTCTAAAATTTTGCATGCATGCCTCTCAAACTCCAGATTTTGTAGCTAGTTGATTCTACTCTTCAAACCCTAGCAACAATTTGCCCTCTTTGACACTTCACGGCTCATAAAACTTTCATCAAAGCTCCAAATGTATTGATTTTTGTTTTTGTAGAAAGCTTACATAAGCTACTATAAGCAACTAAAATATCAAAAGGATTGAAGAGACTGTCCGACTTGGGTGGTTGAACAAAGTCTCTGCCCCTCTTCGTCGGGTGGCAGCAAACCCTTTCCCACTCTCAAGCTCACAACTTTTGCTCTCCAACTCCAAATGCTACAAGAGATGTCTTGATAGAAAGCTAGCACAATTTTCCACATTGTCTATAAATTTCATTAAGAAAGAGTTGAAATCAAACTTGCAGTAGCAGCTCGAAGTTTCTGCCCCTCTTCATCGGATGGCAGCAAACTCTACTCTACTAAAACAAGCATAATGTTTTGCTCACAACTCCAAAACAAGCAAGTGAGTAGGTTCTAGAATCCTCACAACTCAAAGAACACACCCACCAATTTTCATTACAATTGCTTCTATCTCCTCGGAGCTATCTCTCTCCAAATTTCACCACTCAAAACTTTCTTCTCTCTCGGTCTAGCAAGAGGAGTATATCTCCCTTTCTTTCCATATTTGACTATGAGACGCCCACATGGGTAGCCAAATCCTATTGGATGGGCCTTATTCACCCCATGTTCTTCTTTCTTATCCCTCACAAGATCCATTCTACCTCAAAAGTCAACAAGAAAGGTAAAACAACCTTTATTTTTCTTCTAATTACAAAAGAGTCTATTCTAGGATATAAATAAGGTAGGAACAAAACAAATAGCCATCTTAATTCACTAATTAAGTGGCTATAATAAATCCTCTCTTTATAATATCTTCTAAAATAACCTATAGCACTCACACATATATTAACAATAGATACAAGATTTTTAATATTTTTATACACTGCACGTAAATGCAGTACGATATCATATTGAATTGAACTGTTACGGTCATATAACTAACTACCTACTAAACATTAGAGTCCAATGCACACATATACACTTTTCTTTAAAATACTGCTATCCACTCTACTGGTTCTGCTATTCCGTAACTAAAGATACTTCGTGACACAATCCTCCACCAATACTCCTACTGTAATCTTCTGTCTTCTTCCAAATTCATAACAACAATTGGCAATGTTACACCATTTCCACAGACTGCATACACCCGCTTCTTTCTCCAATCACTGGAAATAATTCCTCACCTACAACATCTCTCGAAACAAATTGTTACTCCAATATTCTCCATCGCTCAACTCTCATAGTCAATACGACATGACACTCACATCCACAACCGAACTTCATTGACATAGCCGGTCTTCAACCTCCAATTCACTGCAAAGAACTTCACGTAATAAACAATCATAATTTCTTACTCATCCACATATATATAAATTTTCTATTTTATTATTGTACTTCATCATTGATATGGTATAACCCTTTGGAATAGAATCCAGATCCTCTACTATAGCCTAACAAAAGAAAAGAGAGAGAGGTAGCACCAAGCTTACCCTGGCTCACGACTATCACAATCTGGCCCCGATTCCCCCGTACCGAATCAATTTATACTTGCCCCGTCTATATTAACTGCTTCACAACTGATGATAATTACTTTTCTTAACTTCTTCATCCATTCTGCCTTCTAAACTGGCCATTCATCGACTTCCTGCCTATTCTTAATCCTACAAACTATATATTATAAATCCTGAAATTCCTACCCATTCTATACAACCTCAATATCTGATTGTAATTTATAAGTAGGGGCCTTTCCCTTCTCTTTTACAAAATCTCTTTCTTTTGTAGGAACATTCTCCATTGTCTCTTCATGCATAGGATTTTTTTGTTATTGTGTTTTTTTTTTTCTTATAGTCTTTTTTGATGGCCCTTTATTATTTTCATCTCTTCTTTTTTTTTTCTTCTATTAATACATCATGTTGATTCCTTATAATATGAGCATATACCAATAATCTATCTATTAGATTATCCCATCCAATAATTTGTCAAATGTCATTGCTAACACGTTTTAAATCATCTTTGGTAAATTTTTCTCTTTGAGCATAACCCATTGCACTTGTCCATAAAGAACTAGATTCTCCTAGAAGTTCAAGATTTATACTTAAACACTTGCCTCAATTTGCTTCCACCTAATATGTTGACGCTTCATTGCTTAAGATTTTAAATGATTCTCTTACAACTACTTTCATTCCTTTTTTACCAAACTTTGTCTCTAATTTTTCTCCACTCTCTTTTAAATGTATCATACCATCTTTGAAAAAAACAACTCCTTTACGTAGCACCTCTGTAAAATCTTCACACTCCCTTCTTGAATAATCCACACTATTACACCACATGTACCTATGTACTATACTATTCATTTGTCCAAATTTTTGTGTTGTTGATATTTTTGATGATTGGCCTTTTTCTTTAAGTTTTGTAAATTTTATTTGTAAATCTCTTATCTCTCATATGATTTCATCAATGCCCATTTCTTCTTTCTTTGATGTTAATATTGAAGGTTGAATCATAGGTGTAGGATGGTTAATAGGCAATTTTACCTTTGATGCTTGCAATGGTCTTTGAATATCCACCCTATCTTTTTTTCTTTGTCTTTTTGTAAGTAATCCTATTGCTTCTTCTACTTCCTTCTAATTTGATGTCAATCCTTCTTCTTCTTCTTTATCTTTAAGTAAAATTTCCAACTTCTCTTGCAACTTTGTATCAGCCACTTGAAAAAAAAGCTCCACTTTACTTAGATCTAGTAATAGCTTCTTTTTCTTTAATAAATGGGAATACTGCCTTTCAAACTCCTTCAATAATTTTGTTGCTTGAAGATCCTTCTTAGGCCTTTTAATCCATTTAAACAACATCTTTTTTGTAACCTGATGACTATCTTCAAAAAAATACTCATCCTTTACTACTTGAAATTTTTTTTCCATGAACCACCAAATTATCCTATAATGGACTTCATGTGGCTTCTTATCTCTGATATAGTAGCCAATTCAAATAATTGAACCATCTCCTTCTCAGAAACATCCTTCAATTCCATTTCTTTAATACAAAACCTTAAATATTTTGTAATATTCTTCCTTTTAAATTGATCGATCTTGTCCACAATTGCCTATAATGCCTTATTTTCCATATCTTCTTTGTGATCTTTCACTTGTTGTTGTAGCATGAATAAAGCAAATGCTTCAAACATGCTTGTAGAGTTAGGATCAAAATACATACTTTATCCTCCTTTGCTACTTCTACTTATTGCCCCACTTGCAACTCCACTAGAAGCTCTAATTGATGCACTATTTATAATTTCTCCTTCAACTCTCTTGCCTTCCTTCTCCATAAATCAAACAAATCAAAAAAATTCCAATAATCTTCCACCTCAAGCTTTTATGTTGGATTTATCAAATTATGTTGTAATATGTGAAGTCTTGCTTGAGAATGCTTCAAGCACTTGGCTGTAGAAGATAAAAAAGAAGTATGCAACAACAAGATTCTAAAAACTCTAATAGAATCCTAAATAACTTTTATTAAACCTTAACAATATTAATCAAGCTTTTATCCAATCTTTAAAAAATTATAAAAAAAAGAATAAATAAATCATATATTAATCAGAAAAAAATAACATATAAAATAATAATTTTAAAAAATATTAAAAATAAAAATATTAAAATCCTAATTAAATCTTGGTCAAATCTTAAGTTAAATCATTATCAAATTGTAAATCAAACCCTGGTCAAATCCTAAGTCAAACCTTGATCAAATCCTAAGTCAAATCTTGATCAAATCTTAAGTCAAGCCTTGATCAAACCCTAAATCAAACCTTGATTAAATCCTAAGTCAAATCCTAGTCAAATCCTAAGTCAAACGTTGATTAAATCCTAAGTCAAATCTTGGTCAAATCTTAAGTCAAACCTTGATTAAATCCTTAGTAAAATCTTGGTCAAATCTTAAGTCAAACCTTGATTAAATCCTAAATTAAACCCTGGTCAAATCTTAAATTAAACCTTGGTCAAATCCTAAGTCAAATCCTAGTCAAATCTTAAATCAAACCCTGATCAAATCCTAAGTCAAACCTTGGTTAAACCCTCAGTCAAACCTTGATTAAATCCTAAGTCAAAACCTAAATCAAATCCTAATCTTAATGAAATCCTAATGAAATTCTAACCAAATCCTAATAAATCCTAATCAAATACTAAATCCTAGATCCAAACTCTAATAAAATCCTAGTCAAATTTTAATCCTTATGAAATCTTAATGAAATCCTAATCAAATATTAAATCCTAAATTCAAATCCTAATCAAATTCTAATCAAATTCTAATCAAATTCTAATCCTAATCCTAATCCTAATCCAAATCAAATCCTAATCAAATTCTAATCCTAATCCTAATTAAATCCTAATCAAATCCTAATCCTAATCCTAATCAAATCCTAATCAAACACTAAATAATTCCTAAGGCAATTTTAGAACCTCAATAACTACCAAATAAACTATTGATCTTGATTGAAAATTTATACATGCCTTGACAACTAAATTGACAACAAATACATCAAGTTTGAAGAAAATCAAACTTGCCAAAAAGAAGAAAAATCTATAAACCTACTCGGGTGTCAGGCGGCCTCCTTCTCTAATCTTAACGCCAATATTCCAACGCCTAAACCTCAAAGTTAGTTTTGATTCAAATCATTTCAAATCAAATCCTATACAAAATCTCTCAAGTTTGCTTTCTAATCTCACTCTCTGATCTGCCAAAAAGCCCTTTATCTACCATAGACACACTGTTTGGTGCCTCGAGGTCTGATTTCAACCCAGGTTCATAACTAGCCCTCTTCAGATATCAACTCTTAAAAATTTGTAATAAATTTTTTTGAAACCTATTTTCAACTCCTGTCTAAAGATGCTTATATTATTTATTTTTCTAATCTACTTTATTTTGACTTATTTATAGCCATATAAAGTAATTAGAAGTCACTTCTACAAAAGGTAGTATTAACACCTTTTGATTTTTTTCTACCTCTTTCTCTATTATTTATTTTTCTAAGATAATTTTCTCAAATATTTTTATTTGAGTTTTTGTATAATATAATTATTCTTTTTTTTTTTACCTAATGATTATATTACTATACAATATTATCATCCATAAACTGGTCCTCTAAGGCTTGAATAAAGACTGAAAATGGTCAGAATCACTTCTCTAATGTCTCTCATTGGAGAAGGAGAATAGACAAAGCATCTTTCACATCCCTCTAATAATACATCAATGGTTCATTCTTCCTTTTGAACTCTCCAGATATTTCCTCTTTAGCCATAGTATTCTATAAATTTATAAATCCATCAATTTCCTTACATACCTTGTGAAAATGTCGCATTTGTTGAGTAACCAAAAGAAGAGGATCACTGCTTGGCATCTTTGGTCTCCCATCCACAATCTCCTTCCACAACTGAATTCATCCATCTTTCTTTAGCAACCACTCACTGTTAATGCAAAGAAGTTTGTAATGGAATCAAAGGCCAACTATTTGAATGCTTGTAAAACTTAATATGCTAGATATTTATATGACCTACAAGCGCATCACCCCCCGTGCACAAATATCCCTCCACAAAGCCTTTAAAGTCAAGCATCTCTTCAACAAGATGAGAAATGACGGGTTGAAAATTAGTATCTATAAAAGATTTAATTAGAAGCAAGAGTATCGGATAGTCATTGATCTTCAATTTTCATCTCCATTAGCTAAAGAGCGCATTGATGTCTTTGTGAGTGTGTCCAATAAGAAGGAAGTTAATATATATCTCTTGAAAAATATGTTTGCAAACAAGAAGGGAGCAAAAGACAAATATATATTGATTTTTATTATCTCCACTACAATTGTCTAATTGGAGATTCAAAATTAGAGGAAGTTATTTAATTGGGACCACCTCATGTGGAGGAGGAGGAAGAAAAGACTCGTATATCTTTGAACCATTGAGAAATGCTTCAAACAGAGAAGTGGATTTACCACCGGTAAACAATTCACAAGATGAATATTTTAGAATAGACTCAAGGTCTTATAACATCTTTGCAAGAGAACCTATAATATGGTTTGAGTCACTAAGAAATATGTCCAAGCTATAGTGTGCATACTAGATGTCCTCGTGGCCATGGGCTATCATGCCCGTGACAGCAATAGATAACTTCATAAACAAATCCATTACCTTGTTTTTGTATGAGAAATGTAGAGAAGTAATCTTTGAGTGATCTATCTAATAGACAATGTTTACAAAAATATACATTACCTTCTAAATACATTTAAGACCACAAAGCATGAATCTTTGTTCTAAAAAATGATTATAGATAGTTCTTTTCATAGCAAATTTTACTAACCACTCTATTAATAGTCTCTATGGAGAAAAAATAGTCCTTCTTGGAGGACCGTTCCAGCTCTTTCCTTTGCCTAGTACTTTCATATAGATGCTTTTTAGATTGTACATACTTTTGAGAAGTAATGATAGCCAAATTATAGATATTCCTCTGCTCATAATCAAATAAGCTGGCTCTATTGAGATACATATGGGAGATATGCTAGGAACGCAATGAAAACATCCATTTCAATGGGACTTCCTCCTCAGAAAGTGATTCTGCAATTTAAATTGTCATATGGTTATTGTCAAGATGCCTTCTATCATTGTTTACCACCAAATCCACATCCACATTATGACAAATTCTTTTTGCCACGTTGTCATGTTGTGATTTGGCTATCATGTAAAAAAATTGTACAAGTATATTTAATGTACAATTTACTACACAATTAAATGAGAACTATATCAATAGATTTTATTAGTTATAGAATGTGATTGTGTTGCTAGTTTATAAAGGATCTATTAAAAGGATTATTATTAGGGTTTATACGACCTCATTTTCTTTCTAGTAGTGACTTTTGAAGTTAATTTTATATTGATAGTAACTTGTGTATATCTTAAGTCACCTTTGTTAGACATTGGTGATCCTTAAGATCTTATTTACTTCTTTTATTTGGTGCTTAAAGCACCAAGTATGTAAATCTTATAAGAAGAAGGGTTAGAAAAGGATTTTTAGTGTTAAAAGGGTAGTTTGGCCATCCATGTAGATGAATAGAGGTGGATGATAGAAATCTCTATTCTAATTGGCCAAAAATCATGCCCAATGGGCTTCAAGGAGGCTGCCCGAGGGTTTATTAGGAGTTAGGGTTTGTTTTTGGGGGAGAGTCGAAAATCAAAGGCTAGGATCATAAGGTTTAGGTTTTTGGATCTGATTTAGGTGCAAATTTTGTGTGATTTGCACTTTTTATGAAGAAGTTATGGGCGCCCAAAGTTAAGGTGTTGATTTTGGACCTACTGTCACTCTTTTGGATATAACTCGCGCATACAGAGAGTAATTGAGGTTCGACGACTAGGGTTGGAGAGAGCACTTTCACGGCTACACTTTTTACGTATGGCTTGATAAAATCCAAGCTAAGCTAAAGGAGATATTGGGAGTTGAATTCAGTACTTACAACCTTAAGGACAGTAAGTGACCCGATTACATAGTGGTTACATTTTGAGCTATATCTAATGAAATTTGTTAGATTTTTGGCTCACAATTTTCAAGAAAGTAAATGCTTATGTCACAAGACTATGTGCAAATATTTTGTGGCATTAGGATTTTGGATTTGTGAGATATAAGAAAAATAGTGCTCAGGTATCTCTGAGCTAGGGTTTTAAGCACCTGCTAGGGATTTTGAGATATCAGATGATCGGAAATGAATTTATGGTTGATTCTTTCTTTTGATGAAACTGAAGAAGATTATCTACATTTTGAATTAAATTTTATAGAAACTAAATGGTTGGATCAAGAGTAATTGGACTCTAAAGTTCAGCAAGAAATAAGTCCTTGCAGGTGAATAAAGTTTTTAAGGGTTTTTGTGGAAATTTAAACCCTTTTTGTACAAACTTACTTGAATACAAGAGGGTTTACATATATAACTTCTCTTTTGTGATATTTTTGTATTATTTGTCCTTTTTATTGAGGACAATTGACCTTTTGGATTTTGCCAACAAATTTCAAATAAACTCTCCACGGCCAGGTACCTAGTGTATTCCCAGATAGAAGGCCACGTCATACGACAACGTCTTCACCTACTTCATTTGTGAGGGTCATCCACTTTGTTATCCAAGATTTTTGTGGCAAACTTTGACAAGTTACAACTCTCATAGCTAAGGACGGCACATCAAATCCATATTTGTTTCTTTCAAGATTCACCATTCTTAAGTACAACAGATTAAAGTAAGCATCAAAATGCAGAGAACTTGGATTTCAGTTGTAACAAGAAGCAAACAGATTATCAAGAAAATTTTATGATTCTCTTAATTCTAAAATCTCTACCATGAGAAAAGAAACATTAAAAAAGTTGACTGATCCTACACATCTTGAGAGAATAAGTGCATTGTTGATTCAATAATAATTTACTCTAAAGGAGGATGGTGATAAAGAACAGATGATTCAATTATCAGTTATAGAGCGGACTTCACGTTTTCATAGTAGAGTGGCAAGCATTTGCAAGTTGGTGACCATATGTATATAACAAAATAATAAAATAGAGAAATCATGACACATATCAAGAATTGCAGGAAGGTTTATTAAAAAGTGGAATATAATATCTTCAATCAGAGTATACTAGAAATGCGATGACGGAAGTCTAATTATATACAACAAATTTTGTGATTAGAATATCATTCAGGTCAATAGAGAACATAAAAATTGTTAGCGGTTGATTCTGCTAAAGTCCCTTCATATAGAAAGGGACCGGATAGATTCATGATATTAAAGGTAGAATTGAATATCATTAAATGAACATTCTTGATTCAAGGATAAAATCCATACCCGATATATTATTCAAGTACAAAGCAAAAAATTTCCTCATGTATAGGATTCATTTAAATTTAATCCTTTTGTGGACAAATATCTTTGGTTTGAAGAAAATAAAATGAATTGAATTTGTTAACCACAAAGGAATAAATTCAATATTAATCAAAAAGATTAATAGCAATATTGATATTTTAGGATATTGAACGTTATTAATAATTATCTTTGACCCAAGGATAATATCAAGATCCTCTATAATAATGAATGACCATACAAGAATATCTTCCAATCAAGTACACATTTGACATTTCAATAGGTGACGACTATAATTCTTCACATGAAGATTATGCTTAAAGTTTAGATCATCAATAACCAACCATTAAATTTTTTCTCACCAAGGCAATATCGCAAAACATTGAGATACCTGGTTGTGGAGAGTTTATTTGAAACTTGATGGCAAAAATCCAACAGGTGATTTGTGCTTAATAAAAAGAAAAAATAATACAAAAATCTCACAAAAGAGAAGTTATATATATAAACCCTTTCGTACTTAAGTAGTTTTGTACAAAAAGGGTTCAAATTTCCACAAAAATACTTCAAAACTTTATTCACCCGCAAGGACTTATTTCTCGCTAAATTTTAGAGTCCAATAACTCTTGATTCAACTATTTAGTTTCTATGAAATTTAGTTTTGAGTGAAGATAATCTTCTTAAGTTTCACCACAAGAAAGAATCAACTATAAATTCATTTCTAATCGTCTGATATCTCAAAATCCCTAGCAGGTACTTAAAACCCTAGCTCAGAGATACCCGAGTACTATTTTCCTTATATCTCACAAATCCAAAATCATATTGCCACAAAAAATTTTAACATAGTCTTGTGACATAAACATATACACTTCTGAAAATTTTGAGCTAGAAATCTATCAATTTGTCTAAGACATAGCTCAAAATGTAACCACTATGTAAGCATGTCACTTATTGCCCTTATGTTTGTAAGCACTAACTTCCACTCCCAATATCTCCTTCATCTTAGCTTGATAAAATCCAAGCTATATATAAAAAGTATAGCCGTAAAAGTGTTCTCTCAAATCCTAGTCGCCGGTCCTTGATTGCTCTCTGTATGTGCGAGTTATATCCAAAAGAGTGACAGTAGGTCCAAAATTGACACCTTAACTTTGAGCATTTATAACTACTTCATAAAAAGTGAAAATCACACAAAATTTGCACCTAAACCAGATCCAAAAACCTAAACCTTATGATCCTAGCCTCTGATATTTGACTCCTCTCGAAAGTCAAACCCTAATTTCTAGTATATCCTCAGGCAGCCTCCTTGAAGCCCATTGGACATGATTTTTGGCCAATTAGAATAGAGATTTCTATCATCCACCTCTATTCATCCACATGGATGGCCAAACTATCCTTTTTATATTAAAAACCTTTTTCTAACCCTTCTTCTTATAAGATTTATATACTTGGTGCTTTAAGCATCAAATAGAAGAAGTAAATAAGATCTTAAGGATCACCAATGTCTAACTTAGGTGACTTAAGATATATACAAGTTACTATCAATATAAAATTAACTTCAAAAGTCACTACTAAAAAGAAAATAAGGTTGTATAAATCTTAATAATAATCCTTTTAATAGATCCCTTCTAAACTAGCAACCTAACCACATCTTATAACCAATAAAAGTCCACTAATATGGCTTTCTTTTAGCTATGTAGTAAATTATACATTAAATATACATGTATAATTTTTTCACATAGTAGCCGAACCACAACACGACAATGTCTGCTTAGTATGACTATTAATCAACGAATTTATCCTTAACTCGAGGATACAATCTACATGAGATATAATGTTCAAGTACAAAGAAAAAAATTTCCTCCTATAAAAGATTCATTTAAATTTAACCTTTTTGTGCAAAAATATCTTTGGTTTAAAGAAAATGATACAAGTTAAATTTGTTTGCCATTGAGGAATGAATTTAATACTAATTAAATATCACAAATATAAAATTTATTCTGATAATTATTTAATTAATATAGATTAGTAGAAATAGATGAAATAAATTAATTTGATAATATCTTAGAAAGAAGCTTTCTAATTTGTAGTTTGTAAATTTTTTATAGAATACTGCCATGTAGCTCTTAGATAGATAATATAAATAGAAACAAGAGTGAAGCCTTCTTCACTCTTATCAATTCCTTTCTTGCTTCTAGTCTAGTTCAAGAATCTCATATATTTTCTAGTCTTTGGCAATAGTCATTCCAATTTCTTCTTGAATATATATACTTCTTTATTTCTATCATGTTATTTTCCTTTGACATAGTTTTTATTAACTTATGCATCTGTTTTAGTTCGTGTTATTGACAAATTAACAAGAGTAAAGTTATAATATTAGAACTTTGTCTATTCTTGATTAAGAGTAGATTATCCCTTTCTCTTGATAAGACATAAGCATATTTGAAGTTGTAGATTGCCCACTTCTAAATTGATATTGAATCTAAATTTTTTTTCTTTATTTTTAAATATTTTATTTTATAGTGAGATTAGATATTTTTTTCTTTTTCTATTGTGGTATCATGGCAGAGCTTGCTGAAATGAAGAATGCAGTGACACAAATGCAAGAGCAAATAAGAGAATTAATGCTTGCAATGCATCAAATCAATGCACTACCACAAAGAGCAATAAGATTAGTACAAAGTGATGATAAAGAGATGATTTGAGCTGCTTCAAGCTATACCACTTCACCTATAATTGAACATCATTCAAGCATCAAAGAATCAAAAATTAGTTTGCTACAGAAGTTTGATGGCACCAAATCAAAATTTCAAGGATTCATCAATCAAGTATAATTGGTGATTGAACTTCAACTCGAAAGTTATCCAACTTAAGGATCATAAGTCAAGTTTATTAAAATACTACTATTAAGTTCTGTTTTATCATGGTTTTCATCCTTTCTTAAACGATGTGATATAATATTGAATAATTTGGAGGTATTTTTAGTAGAAATTGGATCTATGCATAGAGCACATGATGCAATTTGTATTGCAATCAACAAGATGTATATCTTGCAACAAGGCAATCGATCAATGACATCATATGCTTCACAATTTTGACAATTAGCAATTGACACCAAGTGGGATGATGTTGTACTTATCAACCAATTTCTCTATGAATTATAATATGGAATAAAGAAATTCATGTTTAATTAATCCAACCCTCAAACATTGAGTCACGCAATTGATTTTGCTATGAAGAGTGACAATCGACTTTTTGAATTTACAATCAAAGAACTATACAAGGGAGTCTCAACGTTACTATAATACAATAGCAATATCAATGTCTTCTCAATATGTACATTTAGAAGTAGAAGACATGCAAATTAATGCAGTACATTTAAATCTCTTATTGAACAAGAAAAGACTCATCGTCGTCAAAAAGAATTATATTTATATTATAGAGAACCTAAGCACAGAGCTCAGCATTGTCCAAAGAAATAATGCAACTATAAGATAAGGAGTATGGTTGTCAAAGAAGATAATATATTAGAAAATGAGTTTGTCTAACTACAATAGGGATTGTGCAGTTGGAATCTTATACAACTTCTAGTAAAGATCCTATCTTCTCCTTGAGATCCTCTCTTTGTTTTATAATAGATGTCTATTTGAGACTTAAAAATTAGAAAGCCTCTACCTTATTAGATTTAAGAGCCTTAGTGTGTTTTTTAGATAAAAAATTTGTTAAAAGTCGTAGAATACCTTCAATATAAAAAACTAAATCCATACATGTAGAGGTAATAGATGGTTGCTTGTTATCTTTTAGAAATATTACTCATAAAATCTTTCCTATAAATGTAACAATAGATGGTCATAATAGTTGTATAGTCTTCAGTATAATTAAATCTCTTTCTAACCTAGTCATTTTAGATTTATTATGGCTAAAAAAATATAATCTTTGAATATAATCTTTAAATTTCTTATAGACTTGATTTTTTTCAAAGCATTAATAAAAGTCTCGTAAGTCAAGTAACAAACTATAAGCCTAGTATAGATAAACCCGTACTTATAGGTACAAAAGCTTTTATAAATGAAACAAAACAAGGATCATTTTTTGCTATTTATGCTACACCTATTTCTGATAGTAGAAGGACTTCAAGTGGCATTCTAAGCCAATATCAAGATTATCAAGACATTTTTGAGAAGAAAAATATAAATATTCTTTTGGACCATCGTACATATGATTGCTCAAATGATCTCAAAGAAAAAACTCAATCTTTATTTAGACTGATCAATAATCTATTCCAGAATGAATTGGTTGAACTCAAGAAATATATTGATGAGAATTTGACCAAAAATTTCATATGCCATTCAAAATCTTCTGTAAGAGCTCCTATCTTGTTTGTAAAGAAGAAAGATGGGTCACTACGGTGTCATAGTAGAGAGAATTTGCCTCAAGAAAGTATTGGGCTTTTGGCTATAATAAATACTCAATTAAGATCCAAAATAATAATATCCTCAAAATTTTATAAAATTCTTTATTTTAGGGCTATTACACCTAATACATAAGTCTTATTCTACAAAAACACTCAAAATATAACAAAAAATACTCTAAATCCTCATTCACCCGTAGGAGGGGAATTTTTTCCAAATTTCATCAACCTATAACTCTTAATCTAACCATTTTAAATCCACTAAAATTTTATATGAAGTATTGATGTGCTCTTAACAACTAGCACAACAAGTTTCAACCATCAATTGTTTATCAATCTTTAGATATCATAAAAACCCTAATAGTAGTTTCAAACCCTTGTTTACAAACATCCGTGTACTAAATTCTTCATATCTCACAAACTCAATGTCCAAATGCTATGAAACTTTGATATATAGCTTGTTAGCACAAATATTTACCTTTCTGGAAGTTTTTATATAGAAATTCGTCTAGAAACTTAAGATATGGCAAAACCCATCACTATAAACAAAATGGCCTATTTATTGCCTTGGAATTCGATCTGCTATCTTTGACTCCCAATATCTCTTTCTTCAAAACTCCAAATGTAGTAATTCTTCTTTTTTAGATGTAGATCTTAAAACCTCCTCTCCAATCACACCTCTCGATCTCCAAAAGCTTTTGTACAACTCCTCCAATCTTCAAAAGTGTGACAATAGGTACAATTTGCACACCTTAACTTCAAGCGCCTACTTCTCTCTCAAAAAAACTCCAGATCTCTCAAGTTTTATACCAAAATTGTAGCCCAAAAAACAAGCTTTCTAATCCTAGTCTTTGATTTTCAAATGGCCTTCTTGAAGTTGCCGAAACCCTTATTCTTGTTGCAAGCAGCCTCCTCAAAGCCTATTGGATATGAACATTGATCAATAAGAATGAAGAATTTCATCCCTTGTCTTCATTCATCTTCACTTTATCTTCATCCTTCCAAATAGGCCTCTTAGTGGTTTAATTCTTCTTCTTTGGACCCCAATTGCCTTTCAAGGCTTTATACTAAATATTTAGGTTCTATATAATTTAAAAGCCATAACCAAATTAAATAAAAATCTAAAATAAATTTTCTTACACCAACCCGCTTTAATTTACTTTATTAATCATTCTAACACATATTTAAACCTATAAACATATTATACATTTTGAGTGGATTTTACAGACTGTAAGCAATTATAGTACAATATCCACTCCCTCCAAATGTGCACATTCTCTGGTATGTGCCACATATTATTTCTATTCATCTTCTTAAAAGTAGTCTGAATCACTCATAGGTTCTTCTACTTCATGTCTTTCTTCCAAGTATTGAGGTGAAATTTCTTCAAGGTCTTCTATCGTGAATTTTCTATCTCTTCTTTTGAAAGTCTTGACCCTCTTTCCGGCTACTGGGATTCTAATGATAGCTCCATCTAGCTTGTGTAAAGAATATGTGGCATTATCATGAACCGTGACTACCACATATAGACCAAACCATTTTTTTATAAATTTTCTTTCAGTATTGTGTTGATGTTCTAAACTGCTATCATAAACTAGAATCTAGTCTCCAACTTTTATAGGCCTAGGCCTTAATCTATGAGTCTTATCAAACCTTTCTTTATTTTTCAACCTTGCCTCTTTTAACCTTTCAGATGCAATCTGTAGGTCCTTAGGTAACCTTCCCAATTGTTTAATCCGGAGCTCTAATAATTTTTTTCTAACAATGCCGTCTTTCTAAGATAGAAACATCCATGTAGGATATATTTCTTTAGTGCGCATCATAGGCTTTTGTCCTAACATCAACTCTATGGACATATAACTAGTGACAGTACTATGAGTAGTCCTATGAGTCCATAAATGGCGTAAGCAAATGGAAGTAGCTTACGCCATTGAATTGGCTTATCTTTACATGCCTTGACCAATGCATAAATGATAGGAGGGTGACCCCTTTCACTCTTTCCATTGGCTTTTGGATTATAATAAGTAGTCAACTTTAGTTGAATTCCATACCTGCTAAAGAATTTTCTTATTTCAACAGCATCCAATTCTCATCTATCAACTCTCATTCTTCCAATGCTTCAATATTTGCTAAAAATATCTTTCAATATAAACCTACATATTGCTTCTGTAGTCTTGGTTCTCAATGCTCTTCTTTTAATGTAATTTGATAGTTCTTCTCTTATTAGAATCAAATATTTAATGTTCCAAAGTCTTGATGGCATAGCTACCAAATCAATAATCCATTGAAAATATATAGTAAGTGGATAAGTAGGATGTAGCCCGTTGTCGTGGTAGAGAGAATTTGCCTCAAGAAAGCGCTAAGCTTTTGGCTACTACTAATTACTCAATCAAGTTTTAAGTATAACAAAACCTCCAAATTTATATAAAATATTTCTTCATAGAGCTATAACATCCAATATATAAGCTTTAATTCTTCAAACCTCTCAAAACATAACAATTGCTCTAAAACCCTCATTCTTCCGTAGAGAGGGAATTTTTTTCAAACTTCATCAAACTATAACTCTTAAATTAATTGTTCAAATCCACTAAAAATTCACACAAAGTATTAATATACTCTTAACAACTAGCATAACAAGTTTCAATAGTTGATTAATTATCAATCTTTAGATATCGTAAAAACCCTAATAATAGTTTCAAATTCCTATTTATAAACATCCATATACTAAATTCTTCATATCTCATAATCTAAAAGTCCAAATATTATGAAACTTTGATATATAGCTTTTTAGCCTAGTTATATACCTTTTTAGAAAGTTTGAAACAAAAATTCGTCTAAAAACTCAAGATATGGCAAATCCCATCATTATCAATAAAACGGCCTACTTACTACCTTGGAATTCGTTTTGCTATCTTTGACTTCCAATATCTCTTTTTTCAAAATTTGTATTGTAATAATTCTTCCACATTAAGTGTAGAGCTTAAAATCATCTCTCTAGTCGCACCTCCCAATCTCCAAAAGCCTTGATACAACTCTTCCAATCTTTAAAAGAATAACAATAGATACAATTTGTACTCCCTAATTTCAAGTGCCTATTCCTCCCTCATTTAAACTCTAAATTCCTTAATTCTTATACCAAAATTGTAGCTCAAAAAACAAGCTTTCTAATTCTAGTCTTTGCTTTTCCAAATGGCCTTCTTGAAGTCGCCAAAATCCTTATTCTTGTTGCAGGCAGCCTCCTCAAAGCCTATTAGGCATGACCATTGACCAATAGGAATGAAAAACTTCACCCCTTGTCTTTATTCATCTATGCCTTGATTTCATTCCTTCCAATTAGCCTCCTATTAGCTTAAATTTTCATCCTTAGGTCCCAATCTTCTCTCAAGGCTTCATATTAAATATTTAGATTTTATATAATTTAAATCCCATAACCAAACTAAATAAAAATCTAAAATAAAGTTTCTTACACCAATCCCCTTTAATTTACTTTACTAACCATTCTAACACATATCTAAATCTATAAACATATTATGTATTTTGAATGGATTTTATATACTATAAGCAATTACAGTACAACACCATCTCTATGCCTGACCTTAGATTGTAGCTTACACTCTGTGCCTAAACTCACAAAATCTTCAACATCCTTGTACAAGCCCTTCTACCAATATCTCTCCTTGATCTTGGTATAAAAGGCCCAAACTTCTCTATGTCTTGCTTAAAGTGTATTATAAAATTCTTTCAAAACTTTGTTCTTAGTCTCAAGGTCTTCTACCACCCTCAATGGAATTTTATCACCTCTTTTAGGCCTCTTCTATAAAAATCCATCTTTAAGCAAATAAATATAAAATTGGTGCCTGATATCCTTGAAAGTCTTATCCATCTAGCCTTCTTGCCTCCTTATTATACTTAAATAAATTCCAATATCCCTCAACCTGTCTCCATATAAATCTTCACGGAAGATTTGAATCTCATCTCCAAAATCCATTCCATTAGTAGCAAATGAATACCCGTAGTTCCTCTCCTCTTGATGTTCACCATCTTCACATACCATCATCTCCTCTTCAAAGGTATATCTAACTCTAGATATCATATTTGCCACCGAGTATTTTTTACTAGTAATGTGTATCAAAATAGGATTCAATGTTTTTATATAGGCTATCCATTTCAACATAGCAATGTCTGGCGTAGTGCAATTCATTACCATTCCAAGTAATGATAAACAATCTATCTCCAAAACCACTCTAGCTCTGATCAAATAATTCCTCTCAGTCTTTAGAGTAGTGAGTGCCTTCCAAAGTTCTCTTTTAACTTGTGGATAAGCCCTTTGTCTTTCTGTAAGAATCCTAGCTCCAAATCTTATAGCAAACTTCCTTTCCTCTCCATCATCTTGTCCAATAGTCTATCCAATTGCTATTAGACTTGTATCCACTGTTACAACCACTGGTCTCTCACATTGATAATCTACCTATCTAAAAATTGGCGGTGAATTCAAAATCTTCTTCAAATTTTTCATAGCTACTTCTTGTTCATCCTTTCAGATAAACTTTTCATCCTTCCTCAATAATTTATATAGTGGCTTTGAGATATGTGCAAAGTGAGGCACCTAAATGTGATAGAATACACATGCACCCAAAAATCTTCTAATTTCTGTAATACTTTCATATACCTTCATTCTAGATATAGCATCAACTTTCTCTGGATTTGGTTTTCTACCATACCTGCCACACATGTGTCCCACCACCAGAATTTCACCAACTCCAAAGCTTAATTTTTCCATAGATATATCAAATTAATTGACTGAAGCTTCTCTAGTATCCGAGCCATATCTTCAATGTGCTGCTTAACAAATTGCCTACAACCTTTAGCATCCAAAGTTTCATTCTTATCTTCTTCTTTGTAACCTTTCATAGGTATATCATCGAAAAATGAGATGGTCTTCTTAGGTACAAATTCATTCAATATTTGATTCATAACAGTTTGTATATGAGCCACTGAGTTGGTTGCACCTTGAGATAAGGTACGCATCCTCATTAAACCCAAAGGAGTCTTCATAGTGGTCAAATCTCTACTTTCTTCAGCTAACTGAAACTGATCATATTTAAAATATAAATTATCAATAGAATAGATGGCATGACCAGCAAATTATTCAGCTACTTCATCTACTACATGACTTGATCCCATATTTTGAATAGTCACCATATTTGCTGATTGCATATCTTGAATGAATCTCAATGCCTTTGATTTTTAGGTATAGTGAACCATTTGTTTGAATATGGAGCAATTAAAGGTTCAAGGATATCCATCTCTATTTTTTCTTTTAACAATTCCATCAACTTAGGAAGCAAAGCTCTAGATACAAGTATAGGCTTTAAATCCCATAGAACATATGGTATAGTAAAAATTACCATAGGTGCTACAATATGAAGATTCACACACCCAATTTCATCAAAAGTTAAGGCGATTGCCTTACTATGACTAATAAGCATTTCTTGAAACATCATTCTTTCTAGTGTTGTCACGAAATCACCTCCTCCAATCTTCAGCTTAGCCAATGACTCTTCAGTAAATTGATGTCCAATTTTGTGTTTTTTCTTTCAATCCTAGTTCTTTGACTGCTTGCTTGATATGTTCCATAGTATCAAGTGATAATTGAGCGGCCATTGGTTTCATCTTTTTGGCCACAATTTTATACTTGATTTGCACAATAGCCTCAAGTTTTAATTTATAGCTTGTAGCAGATCCAATACATCTTACCATCTTCTTCAATTCCTCATAAGCCTCCTTTGATTGTATCTCCATAATCACTCAAATCCATCATCACTCAAATCCAAAATACCAAAATTTAAATTATCTATACTAGGATTTGTAGATAATTTACTTGTACCCATGTTCTCCCATGCTACAAAGGTGCCCTTTAGAAATCCAAGAATCTGTTTTTTGGCTCTAAAGGTATTTCTTTCAACTGCTCTCTGTGCTTTTTATAAATAAGTTTCATAATAAGGAATTGTACACCCTTTTTTTTATCACAACTACAAATCCTCGCATAATATGAACCATCATTCAAGACTTTAGTCTCCATCCTAGCAGCTGTGATATAAGGTTGACCAAGTATTATCGGATATGTAGTAGAGTTCTGCACAAAGAAGTTTTGCTCCACCTCCACATCTCCAATCTTGGCCTTCAAAACTGAACAAGCTCCATATAGATCACCTTGCTCATTGTTTGCAGCTCTAATCATCTAGCCATGATTGATATCAATTGGCCACTTGTTCTTCTTATACACCCGCTGTCATATTGCATTTACGTGTAGTGTATAAAAATATTAAATATCTTGTATCTATTGTTAATATATGTGTGAGTGCTAGAGATTATTTTAGAAGATATTATAAAGAGAGGATTTATTATTGCCACTTAGTTAGTGAATTAAGATGGCTATTTGTTTTGTTCCTACCTTATTTATATCCTAGAATAGACTCTTTTGTAATTAGAAGAAAAATAAAGGTTATTTTACCTTTCTTGTTGACTTTTGAGGTAGAATGGACCTTGTGAGGGATAAGAAAGAAGAACATGGGGTGAATAAGGCCCATCCAATAGGATTTGGCTACCCATGTGGGCGTCTCATAGTCAAATATGGAAAGAAAGGGAGATATACTCCTCTTGCTAGACCGAGAGAGAAGAAAGTTTTGAGTGGTGAAATTTGGAGAGAGATAGCTCCGAGGAGATAGAAGCAATTGTAATGAAAATTGGTGGGTGTGTTCTTTGAGTTGTGAGGATTCTAGAACCTACTCACTTGCTTGTTTTGGAGTTGTGAGCAAAACATTATGCTTGTTTTAGTAGAGTAGAGTTTGCTGCCATCCGATGAAGAGGGGCAGAAACTTCGAGCTGCTACTGCAAGTTTGATTTCAACTCTTTCTTAATGAAATTTATAGACAATGTGGAAAATTGTGCTAGCTTTCTATCAAGACATCTCTTGTAGCATTTGGAGTTGGAGAGCAAAAGTTGTGAGCTTGAGAGTGGGAAAGGGTTTGCTGCCACCCGACGAAGAGGGGCAGAGACTTTGTTCAACCACCCAAGTCGGACAGTCTCTTCAATCCTTTTGATATTTTAGTTGCTTATAGTAGCTTATGTAAGCTTTCTACAAAAACAAAAATCAATACATTTGGAGTTTTGATGAAAGTTTTATGAACCGTGAATTGTCAAAGAGGGCAAATTGTTGCTAGGGTTTGAAGAGTAGAATCAACTAGCTACAAAATCTGGAGTTTGAGAGACATGCATGCAAAATTTTAGAACAAGTTAGATGATAGAGTGAGCTTTCTAAAAAGCTATTGCATGTCTAATTTGGAGAAGGGAAGTGATCACAACAAAGGCTGAAGTGAAGAGGAGCTTTGCTGCCTTTGCATTTGCTTGGAAATTTTAGTACCTACTTCTTTTAGCCATAACTTTTAAATGGTAAGTCATCTATTTGTGAAATTTTGATATGTTTTACAATGGATTATTGGCTTTCCATAGGCAGTAAGCACGCTTGATTCGAGCTTTGGATGAATTTATAGTGATTTATTTAGTTTCAGCTTGTTGTATAACTTGTATTCCTCATATGCGGTTGTATTTTGAGGTATACTTGAATACATACATACTTTGCTTATACCTTTTATATAAGTATATATACTTGTATTTATATCAAGTATATATACTTGTATATTATATAAGTATTTTATAAGTATTATAATTTTATAAGTATTATACAAGTATTTTAAAAGAATAATATATAAGTATAATATTATACAAGTATTTTATAAGTATTATATATAATATTTGTATAAGTATTTGTACAAGTATTATACCAAGGATGATACAAGTATTCTATAAGTATTCTACAAGTATTCTATAAGTATTATATATAATATTTGTACAAGTATTTGTACAAATATTATACCAAGGATTATACCTTATTTTATATAAGTATTTATACAAGTATTTATATAAGTATTATATAAGTATTTATATAAGTATTTATACAAATATTATTCAAGTATTTATACTTTATATTTGTACAAGACTTGTACAAGTATAATACAAGTATAACTTGAAAGCTTGAATAAATATTGTGCAAGTATAGAACATACTTGCACGGCTTCCTCTCATGTTCCCTGCTAATTCTAGTAGCAGCTAGGAATCCGGCGTTTTCCCAAGGCGAATTTTCTCTACCCGACAGCGGATAGTCTCTCCCTGTGTTTGAATCCCCTTTTACAGATTTACTTTGGGCAGTATTGGTAGAGTAAGTGAGACGAATGAGAACAATATTTTGGCGCCGCTGCCGAGGATTCACAATAGTATTGAGTGTTAGAAATTAACTGCCAAATGAATAGTTAAATTAGTGATGGAAAGCAATGTCAATAATAGATGATGAAAGATTATGATTAATAAGAATGAGAACATTGCTCAGAGAAAAATACGTTAGTCGAAAGGAAGATAAGAGAGAGTACAAGTAAGAAATTTGTTGCAGGACGAGCAAGAACAGAAGCTAAAAAGGAAGCGTTGACAGAGTTGGATTAAACTATGGTTGCATGCTTGTCGGCACATCTGAGCATACCAAGAACATGAAAGATCTTTAATATTTCAGACATATATACCATTAAAGAAATTGTCAAAAGCACTCGGGGGTAATTCTGCGAGTAGCCCAGTATATCTCTTGAGCCCATTAACGGAAAGAGAATGGAGCACAGAAGAATTGGGTACTCCATTGGATACTTTCCCAATAGTGGATACAGCCGATTATAGCAAGGCTAGTTCTTAAGTAGGAAATGTATTGCTTGTCAATAAGGGCCAATACAATGTATTCCAAAATCCGTCATTTTCACCTCAACTTCAACCGATAAAATTATTTGCAGATAATAATACCAAATTACGAAGGCCAAAAAAAACAATTGAGGGAGGCAGCAGTTATTTTAACAAGGAAGTAAGTAGATCATTGTCACCTTCAATGGTGGCAGGGGGTCCAGTAGTACCAATTGCGGTACAAACGGGTGCGATGGGTGATCACACAACTAGCGTAGCCCCATAACCTACCTTTAAAGGTCTGCCAGAAGCCGACCCAGATCAATACTTGTCTCAATTCCTGATCACATGTGTAGCCAACAATGGTAGAACTGAAGATATTTGATTAAGATGGCTGCCAGCGACCTTGAAAGACACGGCATTTGAATGGTATAATCGCCAATCCGTGGAACAATTTTCTAATTGGGAGGCATTGAAAAATATATTTTTGACTCATTTTCAACCAATAGGATTTGAAGAACATCTTAAAGAAAGATTAATAAATAGCAAAATAGTACCGAGAGAAGCGGTGCAGTCATATTATGGCCGAGTAGCAGATATCCTTTGAAAATGGCCAAATAACCAAATGTCGGACTAATTTGTTATGTCTATATTAGTTAACGGACTATATCCACCAGAATTGAAGATGTTTATAAAGGAAGTCCAACCTATGACTGTGGCTGCCTCACTTGACCGAGCTAAGGTATAGGAAGAATGTCATTATGATCAATTCTTAACTACAGGAGCCACAATGATTCCATCTCAAGGAGGGTATCAAATACCAACCTAGAATGAAACAATGGACAATTATCCAAGGACAATTGACTACAGTGCAAATTTTAGTGTCAATCTGCAAGGGATAGTGAATGCTATTCCATTGTAGGCTGTACCACCAACAACTGCAGTTTTGTATTTCCCATATTTCCTATATCAAAAACCAATATCTATAAAGGAGTTATCTAATGAACTAGTATCAAAGGATCCAAATGAAACTTTCTTCTTAACTTTGACAAAGAAGATGGACGAATTGGCTATTAACTTGGCAAAGGATAAGAAAAAGAGGCATAAATCGACTAATATGCGCCCCAATATTTAGTGCAGTAATTGTAAGAGATAAGGCCATTTAATAACGGAGTGCCCTTCACCACCCCAAATGACTGTGCAATGTACATTTTGTGGAAGTAAGCATGTAACCACCAATTGTTGGAATTTAAAAAGGCAACAACAGTTAGAAAATCAAACCATAATTCAACCGACTTCGTGGAATGTTAATCAAGTTCAGATAGGAAATAGATTTGGTTGGAATGGAAATCGTCCTATAAAACAAAATAGAAATTTCTATAATTTTCAAAATTCTGAGTATAATGAAGAAAGTGATCCCAATTCTCAAGGTTTTGTGCAAAATCAGCAAGGACAATCCCAATATCCACCTATTCAGAATCTAATTTCAGATCCTATAATACCAATTGGTCGGCCGGGATCCTTTATCCATCAAATTTGGAACAAGCTTAGCCGGGATATACCAATCGAGACACCCCATATTCCAGATGGAGGAGGAAGAAGACCACTTTGATGCTATCGATGCAAGCAGCTAGGACACTATGCTAGTGAATGTCCCAATCTTAGAACCAATGATGATTATGCTCCAGTATGTAGATATTGTAAGCAATTTGGACATATTTATTAGCAGTGTAATGCTCCGTTTAATGTTAATAACCAAGATCAGCATATCCAATTGCAAAGTAAGATGGAGGACAATAATCAAGTTCCATAAGATTCTTCGGTAAACCGGGTAGAATGCGTCCATGCAGTACTTACTTAGGCCCAACAAAAGGAAAAAGATCTAATTCAACAATTGAAAGTACCAATTGTGGACCAATGTAATCCATTGAATGGTACTCCAAATCTAATACCAATATCGAAGGTATTACCAATGAATGAATCCAATTCATCAGTACAACTTGAGGATGTCCTTAGCTCCAAGATATTGGTTCAACCAAAACCAGTACCAATATCTTCGAAGTGTTAGGAGCCACCTTATCCATTAAAAGATCCTCTCATGAAAAAGAATTACGACAAAGTTCATTCAGCAGTTCTAGTTCCAAATCCCGTAAAAAAATTATCTCAAGGGATCAAATTAAAATCCATGAAAAAGAAAAGGACCTTGGAAATCATTGCTAATATGAAACCATATGATATTATGAAAGATTTGGATAAAATTAAACCTTCTATTACAATGAAGCAATTGTTAGCAGTTGCACCAGAATGTTGTTCTACATTGAATTTCTCGTCAATACGACATAGAGTTCGTAATAAAAAAATTCATGAGGTTAATTTGAATCCCGATCCAGGAGCACCAACTATCGATATATCAATTGATGGTGTTCTCATTCTTGGAGTTCAAGTGGATGGTGGCTCTAGTGTGAACTTAATAAACGCCAATACAATGGAGGAGTTGGATTTAAAACAATTAGTATCCACGACATTGGTACTAAGAATGGAAGATCATAGTAGGGTAAAACCAATGGATATCTTACATAGTATTAATATTGTAATCGCGGAAATTATGTATGAAATTGATTATATTGTTTTTTGATCACAGAATTCTACTTTATCATATCCAATATTATTGGGTTAGCCATGGCTATATCAAGCCAAAACTAGGAACGATTGGAGCCATGGAACGTTAACTATTGGAGAGGGTAATGACAAGATTGTTTTACAGATGTACCCAGTTTAATATCATGGGGAGTCTCAAATTATAGGCACAGAAGCAACATATGAAGATGAGGGCCAATTTGAGGCAGAATATGACGAAGTTAATAATGCAATGCAAGTTGATAAGGACCCCGTTCACATGTAAAAACAAGGCATGTTACACCAGTATGGAGGGCCAGGGGAATATTTTTTGTATAAGGAGAGTGCAGAGAATTTTGATGATATCATCGCGGATTGGATGAATAATTGTGCGATAAATGAAGTCGATACATTGGAACCAGAATTGGGTAAGTCTGATTTGTCGTACCATATGACGAATTTAGAGCAGAAGGGACAAATCAATCTGGGGTTAAGGAAGAACCTGTGTGCCAATCCATTAACTTGGATTCCAATGAAACACCCCAGATTATTAAAGTATACACTTGTATTATGGGTATAGAATTGAGAAATTAGAAAGAATTCTTTCTAAATCATAAATCTGCTTTTGTTTGGTTGTATGCGGATTTAAAAGGTATTCTTGCCAAAGTTTGTGAGTATTGAATTACCTTAGAAGAAGATGCTATACCAGTTCGTCAAAGACAACACCGTTGTCACGTTGTAAATTAAAACATAGTGTGAAAGATATAAAGGAATGTCTTAAAATAAAAAGATTAAGATTAGAAGAAGAGAGGATGAAAAAGAGAAGGGGTTGTGGTTATAACCACATTATCTTGGAGGTTATAATGTTTATCACAAGCTCAGGGATGATAGGTAGGCCAAACTACTAATTTCCTGCTGAAATTCCCACTAGCAGTACCAAGTCATGAAGCCAAGGATTTCTACAATGAAGTCAAGTGGATTCGAACCCACGTCAACTCCAAAGTAGCTAAGAACTTAACCACACAAGCTTCTTTGACTTGGCAGTGTAGGATGTAGTTTTTTCTTTTTTATCTCTAATCTAATCTTAATTATTTCTTTCTACTTATTAGATTTTTTTCTATTTTATCTTAGATCTATTTTATCTTTATTCTCTTCTATTTTAGATCTAAACTTAAATTTTGTGGGCTGAAATTAGAAGAGAAGTTGGTAGAAAAATATTAATAAGAAGATAGAATAGAAATTTACCTCAAAAAGTGAGATTCCTTCAAATTAATCCAAAAGAAAGGATTGAAGAGGTGGAGAGACATGGCTGAGGTGTCTCTTTGACCAAGGGAAGAAAGAAGACCAGGCCGGGAGGACAAGAAGGAGTCGTGAAGAAGAAGAGAGAAGGGTTCTTTTGGAGAGATAGGATTTCTTTTTGATAGGTAGTATATGTTTTTGTGTGTAGAAGAAGCTTAGAGAGGATTTTAAGTAAAACCTTTTTTGTGGGTTTGTAGTAGACAAGATAAGGAACATATAGAAATAATTTTTATGTCTTTTGATTAAGTATCAAGGGAGATATGAGTCGTCAAAGTTGCAGGTGTTTAAGACTAGGGCACTGAGGTTTACTAAATTTCGGGCCTCGGCTCTTGAGAACCATTTGGACTTTAGAGGCAAATTTTGTTGGGATTTTGTTCCATACAAAGTTTACTACTTTGAATCAAAATCTTAAGTCAATATGATCTTTGAGCAAAGAGTTATGAGTGAAATTGTAGCCAGATGTAGGTGAAAAGAGAAATAGAGTGAAAGCAGAATTGGGGTTTGTATGGGCAGAGTGTGTGTGTGGGTTTTTTGGGTATGAATGGAGTTAGGAAATGAATTTGAATGTGAAATTTGATAGATATGATCTAAGCAAGTTAAGAAAGAGATGAAGGTAAGTTTGATACTCATTTATCTTATAAAAAAAATGTTATGCTCTTTCAAAGTGATAGGGGTCTATCTCTAAGTCAATGAAGTTTGGGGGAGCATATCTTTGTGATCAAAGTAGCATTTTGAGTAAAATTTATTGGGGTTTGTAGACATATGAGTCTATTAAGTTGTGTAAAAAACTGATTGCTATTGGAGTTATGTTTAAAGAATTATGAGGAAATTTGTAGTCGGATCTAGAGTTAGTAGAAGACAGAATTAAAGGAGAAGGGTAGAGTCTATAACTCTATTTCCAAGAGGAGTTTTGGAGCTAAAATTGGAGGATGTTTACAACATAAAGCAAGTAACAAGCCTACCAAATTTTAATACTTGGAGTTTTGATAATGAGGAGCAATGAAGGTATGAAGTAAAGGGGGTCCAGAATCAAAGGCAGCATGGAGGGGTTTCTTTGGCAACATGGTTCTCTCTAACCACATGAGCTATAATCAAAAGGATTATGGGGTTTGTTTCCTTACTTCCTCGAGTACTTTGTGTCCAAATTTTGCTTCAATTGATGTGATATCCTAGGATTTATGGACAAATTTGAGGGCGGGTTTCTAAAGGCAGAATATGGCAGGGTTAATAAAGTATGTTTTTATGTAAATTCTTCAATTTTATGAACTTTATGAATCTCATCTTGCACTTAAGAAATGAGAGGCACAAAAGACCCAGTGTTTCTTAGGGCTAAGACTCTCACCATGACACCGTCTTAATCCAAAATATTCTCTCATGGTCAAGGAGGAAGTAAATAAACTTTTAGACGTGGGCTGCATATATCCAGTCCCGTATAGTGAATGGGTTTCACCAATTGTAATAGTGTTGAAGAAAAATGAAAAAATTCGTATCTGTCAAGACTTTTGTAAATTAAACGCGGCTACTAAGAAGGATTATTTTCCTTTATCTTTTACAGATAGTATACTGGATGCAGTAGCTGGGTATGAATGTTATTCTTTTTTGGATGGATTTTTGGATTATAATCAAATAAAAATTACAGAAGAGGACCAGTTGAAGACTACTTTTACTACAAATTGGAGCACATTTGCTTATAAAGTGATGCCATTTGGGTTATATAATGCCCCGGTCACATTTCAAAGGGTAATGACGCAAGCCTTTCAGGACTATTTACGATTGTCGATGGAGATATTTTTAGATGATTTTTGCAAATTCAATACAACAGCAAATCATTTGGAACATCTTGATAACTGTTTGGATTAATGTGATAAATATAGGATATCTTTGAATTTTGAGAAATGTCAATTTGGCGTACCATCGGGAAAGCTTTTGGAATACATCATTTTCGCGGCTGATATCGCTACTAACCCTGATAAAGTTACTTGTATATTGGCTTTATGAAAGCTTAAAATAGTATTTGATGTTTGAGATTTTATAGGCCATGTCAGCTATTATAGGCGATTCATTCATTTACTTGCAGAAATATGTCAATCATTAATGAATCTCTTAAAGAAATCGCCATTGGATGGATCTAATCCAATTTGGACTGAGGAATGTACAATTGCATTTGAGGAGTTAAAACAAAAATTGGTGTCAGCACCAGTACTTGTTGCACCTTGTTGGACAAAATCTTTTCATGTTTATGTTGATACCTCAAATGTTGCTATTGGATCTGTGTTAAGCTAGAAAGATGAAAAAGGTTGGGATCATCCCATCTATTATGCTAGTCGACAATTTATTGCTGCAGAACGAAATTACACTACGACTGAACGGGAAGCCTTGGACATGATCTATTCTGTCCAGAAATTTTGGCATTATTTGCTTGGTTACCCATTTGTGTTTCATGTCAATCATGATGCTCTTAAGTATATGATTAATAAACCTCAATTGAATGGATGCATTGCTTGATGGATGTTATTTCTTCAAGAATTTAATTTCACTATTAATGTTCGACCTAAAAAGAAATATGCCAATGCAGATCATTTATCTTGATTATCCAATATATTCGGTAACGAACCTATCAATGATGCACTTCCTGATGCGGAATTATTTACCGTCGACGTGATCACCCCAGAATATAGTTAATTGATCCAATATCTAACATTTCAGACATTTCTACCTACATATAGTGAAAAACTTAAGAAACGCTTGATTTTGAAAAGTGTGCCGTATACGATGATTGGAGATGCCTTGTATAAGCAAGGAAGAGATGGAATTCTACGCCGTTGTCGTATTGTAATTACTTACAATATGTAAAAATTAGTTAAAATATATAATATGTTTATAGATTTAGATATGTATTAGAATGGTTAGTAAAATAAATTAAAGGGATTGATAGAAGAAACTTTATTTTATTTTTACTTATTTTGATTATGGTATTTAAAAAATATAAGATCTAAATGATTAGTATGAAGCCTTGAGAGAAGGTGGGAGCCTAAGGATGAAAATATAAGCTAGTAGGAGGCTAATTGGGAGGGATGAAATAAAGGCATGGTCGGATGAAGGCAAGGAATAGGAAACTTCATCCCTATTGGTCGAATACCATGCCCAATGGGCTTTGAGGAGGCTGCCCGCGACCTTAATAGGGGTTTTTGGCGACCTCAAAGGAGGGATTTGCAATTTCAGAGGTAGGGTTGTAAAGTTTAGGATTTTGGATATAGTTTGAGAGGAAATTTTAGGCGATTTGGAGTTAGGGTGAAGAAGTTATACTTGTTCAAAGTTAAAGAGTGGATTTCATACATACTGTCACTCTTTTGGAATTTTGCGGAGTTGTATGGAAGCTTTTGGAGATCAAATAGTGCGGTTGGAAAGGTGATTTCAAGATCTACGTTTACTGTGAAGAGATTTTTAAGTTTAGAATTTAGACAAAGGAGATATGAAGAGTTGAAGACAGCGCATCTAATTCCAAGGCAGTAAGCACACCGTGTTGTTAATAGTTATGCTTTGAGCCATAACTTGAATTTCCAGACAAAATTTTGGCTCAAACTTCTTGGAGAAGTTGTTAGTTACTTGAGGCTTATGTATTTGATGTAATTTCTCAAAAAGGAAAAATATATATATACAAACTTTGAATTTTCCTCATTTTTGAAGCTTGATTGAGAAATTAGTGACAGCTAGTAGCCCAGCGCTTTCTTAAGGCAAATTCTCTCTACCCCGACACCGCTGTATTCTTCAAAATGAAGTACATACTATATTGGAAGGATGTCATTTGGATAGTTATGGAGGGCATTTTGCCGATGACAGCATTGCCCGCAAAGCTTTAATGGCCAGATATTGGTGGCCAACAATGTTCTCAGATGCACACCAATACGTCTGACGTTGTGATCCTTGTCAGCGTATTGGTAGACCTACAGGAACTTTTGCCATGCCGTTGGTACCAATTTTAGCACAAGCACCATTTGAAAAATGGGATATTGATTTTGTAGGACCAATCGCACCAGCCTCTCGTAATGGGCAGAAAAGGTATATTTTGGTAGCGACGGATTACGTGACAAAATGGGCAGGGGCGTGGCAACAAAAATTGATAATGCCAATATCATAGCCATGTTTTTATATGAGAACATTATCACTCGATTTGGGTGTCTCAAAGAATTGGTTAGTGATCATGGAATCCATTTTATTAATTCTACAATAGTGGCTTTGACAGATAAATATGAGATCAAGCATCGGAAGACAACCCCATATCATCCTCGGGCCAATGGGCAGATTGGAAAGACCAATGATATTTTGTATAAAATTCTAATGAAAATAGTGTCTGGTGTGGGAACAGATTGGAATACAAAATTATTCGCAGCCTTGTGGGCATATCGTATTGCGTATAAAGTGACTACCAGTTCCACCCCATTCCAATTGGTGTACGAGCAAGAGGCAATATTACCAATTGAATTGGAAGTTTCGAGTTTACGAATTGCATTAGATGAACATCTTGGTGTCAAGGAATCCCTCTAACATCGGTTAGCACAATTGGACAAATTGGATGAAGTTAGGGCTACGGCCCTTTTCACTATGGAAGATTTACATACTTTATACTTTAAATACCAAATAAAAGAAATAAACTAAGATTTTAAGGGTCACCAATGTCTAATAAAGGTGACTTAAGATATGTATAAGTTATTGTTAATATAAATCAACCTCAAAATCACTATCAAAAAGAAAATAAGGTTGTATAAACCTCATTAATAGTCCTATTAAATAGATTCTTTTTAAATTAACAACCTAATCACATTTTATAATCAATAAAACCTATTGATATGGCTTTCATTTAATTACATAGTAAAATGTATATTAAATATATATATACAATTTTTTCACATGGTAGCCGAACCACAATATGACAACGGAAAGTATTATTAAAGACTACTGCTATAATTTGTGGTGCTACAAATTAGGAAGATCTTATAGAGGCACTTTGAATCCATGTATACATTGCTAAGAACCAACATAAAACCTTAATAGAAGAAAAGAAGAGGAACAATTTTGATGATATAAAATAAGAAATTTTTTTTAGATGCAAACTTGAGGAGACAAGACTTGTGAAATGGCTTCACAAAAATTATCCATAGAAGATGCTTCAAGAACTTTGAAAGAAAAAAAAAATACAAAAGAGAAATAAATGAGTTATTTATAAATTACTCTTTGATATTGAAGTAGCAATATATTTAAAAGAAGTGCTTAAAGAATTTATATTCAATATTAAGGTTCAGTTCATATTAAACAAGATTCTAAGAATTACAAAAAAAAAATTTATGATGTTATTATTGATAATATTAAACTGAAGAGGCAATTAAGAAGTGAAGTAGGATTGAGTTGTGCTATTGATGTAAAGATATATAAGGATAAAGAAGAATTTGATAATTATTGCAAGCAATTAACAAGTGATAAGAGAGGTCATAATTAACAAATTCATTTTGAAGATTAGAATAAAAAAAAGATAGAAGCTTCAGGTCATTATACTTAAAAATATTAGAATAGAATATCTATGGAAGTATTACTGAAGGTTGGAGATATAGAAGAATCAATTGTTACTCTACTTGACCATGGTTTAGAGATAAATCTTATGTCCAAAGATTTTTTATAAGCTAAGATAGCTAATTGATATAGAATATTGATAGATAATATGAGCAGCTAATAATACACGAGGTGAATTATATGAACTTTTTGAAATATCAAGATTTAAATTGGTGATGTTACAATAGAAAAAAAAAAAATTGTTCAATATACATTGCTTATTTTGAAGCAATCATATATTACAATAGTACAAATGGAGACAAAGGTAATTAATGATAGTTCAACTTATGCATAGATATATAGTAAGGATAGAAAAAATATAGTACAATTTATAACTATGCCTCATAATTATAAGTAGAATCAAGTTAGATTGAAAAAGATTCTATTGTTAAAGATTGTTGAAGAATTTAAGGATTTTGGAGGAATACCACTATAAAATGATATTATAGAGATATAAAAGAAAAGATACTCTCACAAGATGTAGATGCCTTTGATATAAGCTTTGTTGACATTTTTGAAAATAAAGATATTATATATAAAAAAATTGAGGATTTGAAAAAGAAACAAAAAAAAAAAAAACTACATAATATTGAGAAAGAATTATATGAATTGGAGACATAAAAAGATGATAAAAATATTTTTGGTATTTATGAAAAAAATAGATTTGAAGATTTTTTAAAATTAATTGTATCAATTGGATTAAAAAATAATGATAAGGTTGTACAAATTTATTCAAAAGAGATTTATTCTATGCTTGAATCTTTTCAAGCACCAAATATTATTATAAAAATATAATATAATATAATAGATAAAAAGATAAAACTTGTTGTAGGACTTTTGTGAGAAGATTCTAAGGAAAAAATAAAAGAAGCATCAAGAGAAAAGAATTTAAGAGATCCAAAGAGTATTGGACACCAATTCATTAACGAGACTTTTGAAGAATTGAAGATTGGATCCTATGGTTCTTTATTGCTAGAGAAAATTATATATTTCAAAAAGATATTTGTAAAACAAGTAAATTATTTGCTTTTAAACTTCATGAGATAGGATGAGTGGATCCTAATATTTTAGCTTCTATAGTTATCTTTACAATATCATATATGCTTTTGAACTTAAGGCAAATTCTAATGCCAAGGATACACTTGCCTAAATTGATAGACTTATTGAAAGAAAAGATGCAAATAAAGATTAGAACCTTTTTTTATTCTATATTTTAGTTGTTGGTTTATAGTGCGTAAAAAAAATAGATCACTATTATTTATCCAAGATATGCAATCAATAAATGCAATAACTATTAAAAATGCAAGTATAGGACCTCTAGCAGATGAGTTTTGTGAGTCATCAAATTAACTCACTAGTTGTTTTATGACAAAAGAATACATTTAGAGTGCCAAAATTATAATTGTTATATAAAGATATGTTTAGAGGATGTTGAATGACGGAAAATAATATTAGTGGAGAAAAAATAGAGTCTTAGTAAATCTTGGAGGCAATTATTTTAGTTGGTTTAGTATTATTACTTACTATTAAATATTAATGGTTAGTTATTGAGATCAATGTATATATTGGTCTCTTATCTATATGCATTATTTAAAAAATCTTATCAATGATTAATTAGCAGTTAGAAGAAGCATAAAAAAAATAAAAATAAAAAATAAAAAAAACCTCATGTCTTTTTAATTAATTATATATAAAATATGATTTTTAGTGGATTTAAATTGATTTTAATATTATTAAAAATTACCAGGGTAGGAAAATATAGTCTTAAATAAATATGAGTAGTATAAAAATATTATAGGATTTTTTAGAATTTATTTAGAATTTATTTAGGAATTTTTAGAGGAGATTTCAAAACTTTGATAAAATTGAATTTTACCACCTTGGGAGCCATTATTAAGATTTGGAGCAACATTTGAAGGTCATATAAGGTTTTTAGGCTAATTGGATGTTTTTAAATACCATGGTGAAGTCAAAAATATAAAAAGATTAGTTCTACGAGTAGAAAATAGAAGGTTTAATAGCTAATATAGTCCTTGTAGGAAGGAAGGTGCACAAGTCCCATATTGGTTGTGGCACCTTGGATGTAGGTAGGAATATAAGACTAAGGCCTCAAGGCCTCTCAAAGAAACCTTATGCACTATATGTGAGCCTTGGTGAGGCTCAAACTCTTTATCTATAAAGCAAGTTATCTTTAAAGTAAAATATTTTTACTTAATTTTTTAATTATTCATTTCTTAATTTTAAATTTTTATAACTTATTCATAATAATTTAGATCTACATGTTTCTTATGTAATTAAAAAGATTATAAAATAATATATTTAAAAATATATTTTTTCTTTTTATTTTAATTTTTTATTAGATAAAAAATAAATAAATAAATTATGATCTAATTTTATATTGTATAATTACTTGATTTCATTTATTTCACTTGATTTATATTTTTTTTTCTTTTATTTTTTCTATTTATTTCCTTCACTTCACATCACAAATTATAAGTAATTCTTAATTAAGGCTATTTTGTAATTTAGGTTGAGAGGTGAAATTTATCTTCACAAATTTGTTGAAGTATTTTTAAGAAGAGCAATTTATTCAATGGATGATTTATATTCAAACTATGATCAATTTCAACTTGTATATGGAAGTAGAGATATAGCAACAATGAGAACATCACTTGGATTACTTAAAATGTGTACTCTTCTACAACGTTGTCGTGTTGTGGTTTGGCTACTATGTAAAAAAATTGTACATGTATATTTGATGTACAATTTACTACTTAACTAAATGAAAGTCATATTAGTGGATTTTATTGGTTATAGGATGTGATTAGGTTGCTAGTTTAGAAAGGATCTATTAAAAGGATTATTATTAAGGTTTATACAACCTTATTTTCTTTTAGTAGTGACTTTTGAAGTTAATTTTATATGGATAATAACTTGTATATATCTTAAGTCACCTATGTTAGACATTGGTGATCCTTAAGATCTTATTTACTTCTTTTATTTGGTGCTTAAAGCACCAAGTATGTAAATCTTATAAGAAGAAGGGTTAGAAAAGGGTTTTTAGTGTAAAAAGGGTAGTTTGGCCATCCATGTGGATGAATAGAGGTGGATGATAGAAATCTCTATTCTAATTGGCCAAAAATCATGCCCAATGGGCTTCAAGGAGGCTGCCCGAGGGTTTATTAGGAGTTAGGGTTTGTTTTTCGGGGGGAGTCGAACATCAGAGGCTAGGGTCATCAGGTTTAGGTTTTTGGGTATGGTTTAGGTGCAAATCTTGCATGATTTGGACTTTTAATGAAGGAGTTATAGGCGCTCAAAGTTAGGGTGTCGATTTTGGACATACTGTCACTCTTTTGGATATATCTCGCGCATACAGAGAGCAATCAAAGATCGGCGACTGAGGTTGGAAAGCGCACTTTCTCGGCTACACTTTTCACGTATATCTTGATAAAATCCAAGCTAGGATCAAGGAGATATTGCGAGTTGAAGTCAGTGCTTGTAAGCTAAAGGCAGTAAGTGACTCTGCTTAACTAGCGGTTACATTTTGAGCTATATCTTAGTCAATTTGATAGATTTTTGGCTCAAAATTTTCAGGAGTATATATGTTTATGTCACAAGACTATGTAAAAAATTTTTGTGGCATTAGGGTTTTGGGTTTGTGAGATATAGAGAAAATAGTGCTCGGGTGTCTCTGAGCTAGGGTTTTAAGCACCTGCTAGGGGTTTTGAGATATCGAACGATCGGAAGTATATTTGCGGTTGAATTTTTTTCTGGTAAAGCTTAAAGGTGAATTCTACCTTTCCTGAAAGTTTGAAGAAGACTGAACGGCTGGATCAGAAGATATGATTTTCTAAAGTTTGGAAAGAAAAACATCCTTTGCGGGAAAATATATTTTTAAGGGTTTTGTTGCAAATTTGGACTTTTGTGCATACTAAAGGTGTTTTTGGGAGCCAAGACTTTATGGAGGTGTAAAAGGTGGATGTATAGAGCCATGATATGATTTTGATATATAGATGAGTCTTTAAAAGGTTTTTAAGGATTTTCTACATATCATAGAGAAAACTTATGTACAAACCTACTTAAAAATAAGAGGTTTTAATCATACAAAACCTTTTTCTTATATTATCGTGTGTATTTGTCCTTCTTATTAAGGACAAATAACTCATTAGAGTTTAGCCAATAAATATTAAGTAAAATTCTCTACAGCTAGGTACCCGGTGTATTCCTAGATAGAAGTTCACGCCACGCGACAACGTGCTATTAATTCAATTGCACATATAATGAATGGAATTAATAAGATATTGAGAGATTTCATTCTTAAAAAAACTGTCTTTTTTAGATGATATTTCTATAAAGGGGTGTAAATAGAAAAAAAAAATATGAGACTTAAGATAAAAAAAGGTATCACAAGTATATCATTAATCATATATAAGATTGTAAAAAGATTTTAACTTGACTTAAAGAAGTTCATCTTATACTATTTGAAATAAAATCTACATTTGGAGCATAAGAAGTTGCGATTGTTAAGCATTTATGAAGATTTTATAGAAAAAAAACTAGATCTAAGCAAAGGTGATGCAATTGGAAGGATAAAAGATAAATCTGGCTTTTTAATAGAAGTATGTAGATTTTTGGATGTATGTGTATTTTATTGTATATAGATTCCTTATTATATCCATATAGTGGATCTATTATATGAATTATTACGTAAATATTATCAATTTAAATAAAAAGAGAAGCATATTGAAGAAATACAAAGGCTAAAGGTATTATTGTTATTACCTCCAATTTTAAAAAGAGTTGATTATGAATGCAATAGACAAATAATTCTTATTGTCGATACTAGTCCTATTGATATTAGGTGGATTATAGGTCAAGATGATTTAAGTAGGAATAGATTTGCAATTTAATTTGGAGCTAAGGTTTTAAATATTTATCAACCTGCATATTCACAAGTAAAAAGAGTGATTAAAACAAATTTATTTGCCATTACTTAGAATGATTATTAATTGTACAATACCAAATTTTGTAACACTAAGATAGATTGCTTATATCAAGTCATAAAATCTAGAATTTAGATATATTGCTGGAAAAGATAATTTAGTGGTAGATATGATATTTTGAATAAGATATGATAATAAAGACAAGATAATTGAAAACATTGAATAAAATTTTATTCAATTTCAAATCTTAATATAAAAAAAAAGTTATTTTTTGAAGAACTTTATAAAAGAGAATTATTGGATATTGGTTATTATTTGAATATCTTGACTAAATAAGTAAATTGATCTATAAAAAAAATAAAAAAAAATTTTAAAAAAATGTATAGATTTTTGCTTCAAGAAAGATTTTTATAAAGAAGACTAAAAAAAGGAATTGGAATGCCACAACAAATGATAGGAAATAAGAAAAACCAACAAAAATTACTAAAAGAATTTCATGATAGTCTATAGGCAAGACATAGGAGGATTTGGACTACTTTTGTTAAACTTAAAAAATAATATTGGTAGGAAAATATATATTAATATATAATTTTATTTATAAAATTATATACAACTTATTAAATGTATTCTAATATATGACATCAAGATGGTTTATATCTAATATATTCTTTGATTATTCATTTTAAATAGATCATCAATTTAATTATTATGCTAGTTGGATTATGGAAAATGAGGTATTTAGCCTTGGCTTACAAGGATTTATCAAACCAAGTTGAAAAAAGAACACTAAAAACAAAGTCTATTGAAGGAATTTGTAGATTTTTACTTGAAGATGTTATTTACTACTATGGATGTATAGAAAAGGTTACTACAGATTGTAGAGAATTAAATACAAGAAAAGCTCATGATTTCTTTGAAAGATATAGAATTAAGTTATCATTAATTATTCCTTATAATCTATAAAAATATGCAAAAAGTGAATGTGATTTTTTATTAATTGTAAAAATATTAATTAAAATTTGTAATAGAAAGGTGAAAAAATAGCCTCAATTTTTGCCATTCATATTGTAGATTGATCAAACAACTCATAGTTCAATAACAAGATACATACCTATTAAACTTATGATATGTCAAAAACCTATTATGTTGATTGAAAAAAAAAAAAAATTACCAACTTAGAATATACTACCATGAGAAGATGGATTGATAAGAGATGAATTTTTAGCTATTAGAATTTGGCAACTTGAGCAAAGACCAAAGGATGTGTAAATAACATTAAAAAGGTTGAAATGGATAAGGTTACAATATAAGGCTCAATCTAATAAACAACATCAATTAAGATTTAAAACAATTGAAATTGGAATTTAAGTGAACTATAGTTTCAAAAATTAGATTTTGAGGGTCAATGAGAATTTTTATAATTTTGAATAATTTGCTAATTAGATTGGAATAGTTATTTTTTGAGCTAGTAGTTAACTTAGTTTTTAATATTTTTGTAAAATTCTAAAATATATAAATGATAAAAAAATGAGATATTGATATTGGAAGATTAATATCTAAATTAGAAAAGGAGAACGACCAATATTTGAAAGGATTAGGAGCTTTTTTTTCCAATGTGTAAGTTCAAATCACTTCAAATTTTTTATACTTATTTTTAATTAATAAATTAAGAAGTTAAATTTTTTTAAATAAAGATTAATAGTTAATTTATTAATTATTGAAGTTTTAAATCTACTATTAGATTTGATGAAGGTTTTGTTAGGATTTACTTAGGATATAAGGATTTGACTTAGGATTTGACTTAGGATTTGAAATTTTATTAAAATTATTAGGTTCTTAGTTAGTTGCTTTATACAAGTTTATTTTTTACAGCCAAGTGCTTGGTGCATTCTCAAACAAGACAATATATAATACAATAGCGCTCTTTATATGTAGGTTCTACTTTGATGATAATCGCTATAGAATAGCTGCTAGATATTCTTCAATATTTTTTCAATTCATGCAATTCTTCATCTTGAGTTTGACAATCTGAAATGCTAAGTTGAGATGGCCTAATTGACATAGAATTATCTCCTTGACTATCTATATTACTATATAAGCTAAATCAAAGACTTTGTTATATGTCATGAAGTTTTGCTTGAAAATACGCTGGACACTTTGCTGTAGAAGATAAAAAAGAAATAACAATAATAGGTCCTAACACCTCTAATAGAATTATGTAAATTTATAATTAAGACTAAAAAATATATTTCAATTGTTAAAAAATTTAATTAGATTTTTTAATTAATTATAAAAGAATATATCAAAATTCCTAAAGAATTCTAGTCAAAACCTAATCAAAACCTAGTCAAAACCTAAACAAATCCTAATCATCTCCTATTCAAATCCTGGTTGAATCTTAACAATCTTAATCAAATCCTAAATAAATCCTAATCAAACCCTGGTCAAATCTTAAATAAATCCTAATAAAATCTTAGTCAAATCTTAACAATCCTAGTCAAATCCTAAACAAATTCTATTCAAATCTTCACCAAATTCAAACCAAATCTTTACCAAACTCTAACCAAATCCTAACCAAATTCTAACCAAATCCTAAATAAATTTTAGTTAAACTAGGATCAAATCCAAACAATCCTAATCAAATATTAAATAAATTCTAGTCAAACCTTCGTCAAATCCTAACAATTATAATTAAATTGTGATCAAATCCTAATCAAATCTTAAACAAATAAATTCTAATCAAATCCTAGTCAAATCTTGATGAAATCCTAAAAATCCTTGTCAAACCCTAAACAAATCCTAATCAAATCTTGGTCGAGCACTAACAATCCTAATCAAATCCTAAATAAATCCTAATCAAATTCTGATCAAATTTTAATTAAATTCTAAATAAATCCTAAAAAAACCTTGGTTGAATTCTAACAATCTTATTCAAATCCTAATCAAATTTTAAATGAATCCTAACAAATCCTAATCAAACCCTAACAAACTCCAACCAAATCCTATAGCAGATTGAAATTACAATGGCTGATGATCTAACCGTTGATCTTAGCTCAAAATTTTTTAAGCTTTTTGAAAATTAAATTAAAAATATACATAAAAAATTTGAACGAGATCCAAGTTATCCAACAAAAGTTATACTCAAATTTCTACTTGGGTGTCGGTCACCCTCCTTCTTCAATTCTAATGTCAAACTTCCAGCACAAATATCTTCTTTTTATACTATTCAATTACTTTCAAAATTCATATACAAATAGGAAATCCTTTCTATTATTCATAAAAAAAACTCTCATTTCAATCCAATTGACAGATTGCTAAATATCTAAGAAATCCTCATTAATCCTCAAATCCTAACTTTTGAGACCTCAATCCACTTGAACTTTAATATCTCCCAATTAAACCATTTGATCAAATTCAAACTAATAATATATGTTAATCATAACTACAATTATATATCTTTAAATTTTCACTCTTAGATCTATGATCAAACTTACAAGATATTCAATTTTATAAATTCTTCTTTACTTCACAATGTTCCAAGTCATTCAATACAACCTTGATTTTGCAAAGCTCTTACAAAGCCAATTTCTCTCCAAATCATTTAAAATTAATACTAAAACATATTTGTTTAAATTTTCTTACTAATCCAATTTTTTAATTTACAAAAGATCCCTTGACTTGCCATAGGCATGCAGTTTTATACCTCAAGGTCTAATTCCAATCCAAACTCACAACTAGTCCTCTTCGGATATCAACTCTGAGATTTTTAAGATAAAATTTTCTAAAATCTATTTTTAATTCTTCTCTAAAGATGCCTATATTATTTATTTTTCTAATACACTTTGTTTTGCTTTATTTATGGCCATACAAAGTAAGTAGAAGTATTTTCTATAAAAGGCAATATTAGGCCTCTTAACTTTTTTTACTTTCTTATCTATTATCTTTAATTCTACGATAATTTACTAAAATATTTCTATTTAAGCTCCTATATATTATAATCATTCCTTCCTTCTTTCTCCTAATGATGTATTACTATACGATAATGTGTTGGAATCTTAGAACTACTTCTGAGTTTCTTAATATATATATATATATATATATATATAAGGATTGAGCTTTAAAACTTTTAGAATTGCTTCCACCTCTCTTATAAAAAATTTCAAAGTCTAAAATATATCATATTTGAATATGCCAAATGGGAGTATTATCTAACATATATTACCACTTTAGGTCTAAAAAGATGAGGTCAATAAAAATCTTGTATCTTTTACTATGCATTGATTAAGTTTGAAGTTGGCTCCCATGTACTTTCACTAATGTTGTAACCATATCAATGTATAAAATATTCCAATTGTCCTCAATTTAATCTCAAATTAAGTATTTCTTCTACCTCAAATTTTTCATAGCTATTTACTTCAATACAAGGAGGTAGTGGTTGTATTCTTCTTAATATGCTTAATTTTTTATAAGATTCTAAAAAAATATATATATAAAACATGATGTACCTTTATAGATGTTGATAGTTCTAGTCAATAAGTAATAAAATTAATTTATTTTTTTAAAATAAAAAAATATCCCAACATTTGATAGTTTAATTTATCATATGGTTGAATAGTCTTTATAATATATCAAAATAATCATACTTTATTGCCAACTTAAAATAGAAGTTGTTCCTTCTATATATCAATTGCCTCTTTAAAATATACTTGAGCTTCTTCCGATTGAAGTTTCAAGGTAGCTTAGATATTAGCAATTCGGCTTATAAAATCATCTATCATTAGATTTTTAGATCCACCAATAGATAATATATCTAATTTTAGATGGTAGTAATGATTAGAATAAAATAGAGTCTGTTATATAGATAGATAAACGATGATGTTGTAGCTAGAGACAAATAAGATATCTAATTGTTTTATTGATAATTAATAATATATTTTAAATATTATTCTAAGATTTAGTTGACTTGCTTTATTTGGCCATTGATTTATAGATAAAATATTGAAGAAGATTTGATATTTATTTAAAAAATCTCAAAAAGTGACTTTTAAAACTTAGACACAAATTGTAATCTTTGATCTAATACAATATCATTTGGTAATCCATGATATTGATAGATTCTATCAATAAAGAGTATTGACATTTCTTCACTAGTAATGGTCTTCTTCCAAGAGATAAAATGTGCCATCTTGGTAAATTGATCAACAATTATATATATAGTTTCAAAAAAATTTGATGGTAGAAGATTTGTAATCAAGTCCATAAAAATAAAAGATTTCAGTTGTTTTGGAACTGGTAGCAATTGAAGAAGTTTATAAGAGAAATATCTAGGATTTTTTTATCTATAACATGTGTCATAAGAGAAGAATTTTTTTTTAATAGCTTTCTATATTTGAATCTACTAAAAATCTCTAGAAATGAGTTTTAATATCTTGTTGAATCCAAAATATCCTACACTTGAAAAATCATGACGCATTTAGAAAATACAAAGATATAATGGTCCTTTTGGGATACACAAATATTCTTTAAAATAAAAGAGATTGCCTTTAAACTTAAATTTATTCAAATCATTGTGGATATTTTTAAAATAATATTTAATATAAAAAATAAGAAGGCTCCTACTCAAGGTTGTATGAAGAAATAAAGAATCTATTAGAATTGATACAAAAGTTATTCAAACATAAAATTTCTTAGGTTTTTAGATTTTTATTTATTACTAATTATATATTATTTTATCTTCTTTTGGCACAAGATATAATTGTTTTGATAATACTTTAAAATAGTAACCAACATAAAATACTCAAGGTTCTTATGATCTATATACATAGTCACTAGATGTGAAGGGCCTTCAAGCAAATGGCACCATTCTAAGAAAGAATTCACAATAATAAGAAATTTCTTATTATAGATCTTATCATTAATTTTTATAGCCAAGAATTTTTTGGAATAAAATACAATTGGATATATTTTCCTTTCTCTTCTAAGTTGGAATAAGACTACTGCCAATATAAAGTCTAAAGAATCAATTTCCATAAAAAATGGCTTAAAAAAATTTAAATGAATTAATACAAGAGCTTTGGTCAATACTGTCTTCAAGCATTGAAAGGATTTCTTAGCTATTGATTCTCATTTAAGCTTATCTTTGCATGTCAATTATATAAGTGAAATACCTATCTAAGAAAAATTATTAATAAAGATCTTATAGAAGTTTACAAATCTAAGAAAGCATTGAATATTATCTACCAATTTTAAAATTATCCAACTGTTAATAGTATTTATTTTCTTTGAATCCATTATTAAGCCTTCATTCAAGATGATATAGCCAAAAAATTCTACTTGGAACTCATGAAATATGCATTTCTCAAATTTGGCATATAATTCAATATCTTATAATTTTTACAAGATAAGATGGATATATCATTTATACTCTTTTGAAATTTTAAAATAAATCAAAATATTATCCAAATAATATATAATAAAGTCATTGAAGAATTTATAAAATATATTATTCAAAAAATATTAGAAAATAGCTAGCGCATTTGTAAAGTCAAAAGTCGTGACATATTACTCAAAGTATCCATATCTTATATAAAAAGTAGTCTATTACTTGTTTCTTTTTTTTATGCATATTAGATTATAAACTCTAAAGAGATCTATTTTAGTGTAGATCTTAGCTTGATCGAATTGGTCAAAGAATCCAAATATTAATGGAAAAATAATAATTTCTTATTATCACTTGTTGAGGCCACAATAGTCAACATACATCTGCAAAGATCCATTATTTTTCTTCATAAAGAGTATAAGTATATAAGCAAGAGATTTTGAATGTCAAATAAAATTCTTTGTTAAATTCTTGTCAAAATATTCTCTCAATTCTATAAGATTGTTTTGTGATAAGTTATAAATTGGATCAAAAGATGGTTATGCGCTATCTTAAAGATCAATAGTATAGTCATATAGATGATATTTTGACAAGGTATCTACTTTCTTTTTTTCAAATACATCTTCAAAATCTTTATATTCTCTTAAAAGGGTTGTTAGAATACTTGATACTTCAAATGTTAGAGTTGTATAAACAACAAAAAAAATATCTTTTTTGGTTGTTCTCATAAAAGTTCTAGCTTTGATAAATAGAAGCTTTATGATTTTAGATCTATAAGATATATAATATTTTCTATTAGATTTAATAATAACAAGTTGTAATATTTTAAAAAAATATATTTTATATAATATCTAATCTATATGGAGATTTTTTTTTAGGTCAAGAAAGTCCTAAAATAATGAAATTAGATAGAGACCTAATAATATTAAATACAATGTAACTACTATGATTCTTTGATACTACTTCTAATAGACCAATTTCATGAATAACATCTCTAAAGGATAAAGGTTGATCATCTATGATTTCTATTTGAACGGCCTTGAATTTCTTGATTGTAAGAATTTTATGGATTTTTTAAAATTCTAAATCAATAAAACAAGTAGAAGCTTTTAAATCTACTAAAACAATGATTTTGAGTTTTTTAACACTCAAATATATTCTTATTCAAATTGATATTAAAGTACAACATTATACAATTGTTATCCACTTCTATAGGAAGCAATGGCATTTATCTTCTTTTTTGTATATTTGTTGTCTTATGTAGCTGAAGCAAAGATATGTGGAATACAAGATGAATCTTCATAGACTCCAGTAGATATAATTGATAAGCAATTGGATTGACCTATTTATAAATTAAAAATGGTCCAAGTCTATAATAATCCAGCTGGTTACAAGGACAAATAGTCTTGATATTATGATAAAGTAGCCATATTTTGTGACTAATATAAAATTGAGGCTATTTCTTATGATAGACATTTGCATTGGTCTTTTGTCATTTTTGAGCTTTTTTTAATTGTACCTTCATTGTTGTATGTAGCTCTGATAATTGATTTGCCAAATCTTCTACCACAAGATTATCTAATTTTAAAAAGTCAAAAATATCAAATTATCAATAATAACCATAATTGGCAAAAAAAGATATTTTTAGAATAAAAGAATATATTGAATTATTACAAACAAACTCTTCCAATGGCAAAAGAATTGTCTAATCATCTTGATGATAGTTGATAATACATCTCAAATAGTGCTCCAAAACTTGATTTACTTATTTTGTTTGTTCATCAATTTGAAGGTGGAAGGCTAAAAATAATTTTATATCTATCTTAAATATCTTAAAAAGAATTTTCCAAAATTTTAATATAAATTATATTTCTCTATTTGATATAATATTCTTTGACAATCCATAATAGCAATAAGTGTTATCAAGAAAGAATTTAGCTATTTCTTCACAAGTGATAGATTTTATACATGATATAAAATATACCATCTTGGCAAAATAATCTACAATAATAAATATAAAGTTATATGAACTTGAAATTGATAGATTTGTGATAAAATCTATAGAGATAAAAGACCATAGTTGTTTTGGTATAGATAATGGTTAGAAAAATCTATAAGATTAATGGCAAGGAATTTTTGATCTTGAACAAATATCACATAATTGCACAAATTTTTTAATTGTCTTTCATATTTGAGGCCTCTAAAAATCTCTTGATATTAGATCCAAATTCTTATTGTATCTAAAATGTCCTATTACAAGAAAGTTGTGACAAGTTTCAAGAGCACATACTTTTACTTCACCTTCTGAAATATACAAGCATCTTTCAAAATAGAATAGATTGTTTTTAAACTCAAATTTGGAAGTATCATGAGACTTAAATGAATTATTCTTAATATCATAAAATAAGAAGATCTAAAGATATATTTGATTGAACTTGCTTGAAAAAAGTTGAATCAATAGTCAATGTAGATTTCATTGCTCAAAGATGAAATTATTTTGGCTTTAACAAGATCGTCTTTTATTAATCAAAAATTACATCTCTTTCTTTTGGCATAAAATAAAAATATTTAGAAAGAGCATTGGATAAACTTTGTTATTTTTTTGGCCAATAATTAATAATGAACTTGAATCTTGATAAAGATATATATCAACAAGCCTAGCGACAATTCAAAACATGTGTTGATATGAATACTCAAGATTCTTATGATTTGTATATACAATAATTGGATTAGAAGCGCCTTCTAGATAATGATGCCATTCTTGAAAGAAATCCATGGTTACAAGAAGTTCTTTCTCATGGATCTCATAGTTAATCTTGATTACTAAAAAAAATTTTGAATAAAACATTATTAGATGAAATTTGTCATCTACTCCTATTTGTGATAATATCGCATCCAAGGCAAATTTTGATGTATTTCTTTCTATAAAAAATAATTTGAAAAAATCAACACGATATAAGATTGATATAGAAATAAAAGTTGTCTTCAAAGCTTCAAATGATGCTTCTACTTTCTTACTTCACTCAAGTTTTTTTTACAAGTTAAGTATGTCAATAGAATTATAACTTAAGAAAAACTCTTGATGAAAATCTAATAATAATTTATAAATTTTAAAAAATATTATATATCTTTTATTATTTTTAGAATTTTTTAATTTATAATTCTTTGAATTTTCTTAGGATCCATCATTAGACTCTTATTAAAAATAATGTATCCTAAAAAGTTGACTTGAATAGTGTAAAATATACACTTTTCTATCTTGGCATATAATCTTGTATCTCTAAATTTTTATAATACACAACAAATATAAAATTTATATTATTTTGTATTCTTAGAATAGATTAGAATGTCATCTAAATACCAAATAATAAAATCATCAAGAAACTCACAAAAAATATCATTCATAAGATATTAAAAAATAGTAGGTATATTTATAAGTCCAAAAGGCATGGTATTATATTCAAAATACTTATATCTAATTCAAAAGGCAATCTTCTATTTATCACCTATTTGATGCAGACCAAATTATATGCTCTTCACAAATTTATTTTTGTATAGATCTTTATTTAATTAAGTTGATCAAGAAGTTTTAAAATAAAAAATAAAAGATATCTATCCTTAATGGTAATCTTCTTAAGTCCTCGATAATCTATGCATATTTGCAATAATCTTTTTTTTTTTTTTATAAATAAAATAAAAAATCTTGCTAGGGATTTTGAATGGTGTATGAAATTCTTAGCTAAGTTTTCATCAATATATTCCTTCAATGTAGCCAACTCGTTTTGTGATAAACTATAGATTGGTCCAAATAGTGGTTGAACTTCTTTTTGAAGATCAATTAAACAATCAAAAGATCAATGCTCTAAAAAAAAAATTACATTTTTTTTTCAAAAACATCTTAAAAGTCTTAATATTGGCTAGGAATATCACTTAGTTAAGTAATTAAGTAGAAATATCACTTATAATCTTTTTAGCATCAAAAATAGATGTGGCATATATAATAAAAGATGATCCTTCTTTTATCGTATGTATAAAAGCTTTTATACCAATCAGAAAAGATTTGGATGTACTAGACTTATATATTTTTACTTAACTAATAAATTTTTGGATTAAACTACAAAAAAAATCAAGGTTATAAGAAGTCCAATCTATCTAAAGATTATACTTTTTTAATCATAATAATCCTAAAATAATTGGATTAGAAGAAAATTCAATCATATTAAATATTATTATATTATTATATTTTTTAATTGTTACATCTAAAGGACTAATTTCATAGGTGAAATTTCTAGATGACAACAAACAATCATTTGTGACTTTTATATGTACGGATTTAATTTTTTTTAATTATAGATATTTCTTATTTTTTAACAAAATCTTTGTTTATGAAATAAATTGATGTTCTTAAATGTGTTAAGGCAAAGACTTTGTGATTTTTAAATCCTAAAGATATATCTATTATAAAACAAAATAAGGCATCTAAGAAGAAAATAGGACCTTTATTAGGTATTGCACATGATTTTAAATGCATAATCTCTATTATAATTACAAAAATTTATTTTTTAATATATTATCTTCTCTAGTAACCAAGATCCTCATTTTGTAGTTGCATTGCTTCTTTGGATAATATTGAGTAGTGTGCTTAAATTTTCTATAATATAAGTATAAACCCTCTTAATGACATTGAATCTTTTCTTGTTTGATAAAAGGTTTAAAATGTACTATATCAATTTGCATTGGTCAAATAAGTTTTTGAAAACTTAAAGGCTACTATTATTAATTGACTTGCTCTTCTTTAGCCAAATCTATATTCTTGATGCCTTTCAAATAATCAATTGTTGCATGTAATAGCTTAAGTAATAAATTATTCTATGGAATTTACTTTTGGCATTGTTAATAATAAATCTTTGATGTTATCTTTCAATCTAGAATAAAATTGATTGATAAGAGCTTTGTCATTCCACTCCACATTACAACAAGGTTTTGGAATTTGATAATATAGATTGTACAAAACCATGATATTTATTGTAATAATTAAAGCTTAATATCTCCTATCCTTTCTTAATTACTTTTTCTAAATGTGGCTGTAAATACTTTGAGGAATGAATTCAAATCATAAAAAAGTCATGAATTTTTTTCTATCAAAAATGTAAACCAAAAAAGAATACTTCCAAATAGAAGTGTATTTATGAATCCAACTTGAATAAATCTATTAGGATATTGGAAAAGGTGCAATCTTAAATAAAGCTTGACTTGTCACAAAAATCTTTGAAATTTTAATCTTATTCCATCAAACTTCTCAGTCATACTAATCTTTATCTCTTTTATGCTTGTAAAAGTAAGACTTCTTGGATTTAGTTATGAAGTTGATTTACTTGCTTCCCTTAATTGTACAACTTCTTCGTATAGACTCTGAACTTTTTCTATAGAAGTAGGAATAGTGCTTCTATGGTTGATATTAATGATCCGTAAAATTTCCACCCTAAGAGTATTGACAAGTTTTTGAAGATTTGTAATAGTTGCAAATCTATTCTCACTTCCACTAAGTGTAGCATCTATGATTTTTCCTTCTATTTGAGATAACTTAACAAATTTATAATTCAAATTAGAGGAAGATAATCTCCATCCTCTAATATCAAATAAAAATTTTCACAAAGATGGATGATCCATTCTCTTTTAAAAAAAAAATCAAGATTAGAAAGTAAAAGATATTAATTTAAAGGTGGGTAATCCACAATCTTCAAATATAACAATAAAAGTGGGAAAATCTATTCACTTCTAAAATATAAAATAAAAATAATGAATCTTCACTCTTGTCAAATTGTTAAGGATATAAAATATAAATAACTAAAATATCAAAATATTCTTCTATTATTCAAAAAGAATAAAGAATCATTCAAAGATTAGATAATATTAAATTAAAATGGCTATTATCAAAGACAAAAAGAGTAGAGACTCTTGAAATAAGAATAAGAACAAAAAAGGCATTGACAAGAGTGAAAAAAGCTCCACTTTTGTCTCTATATATACTATCCATCTAAGAGCTATGTGGTGACGTTCTATAAGACCTCCAACACATGTCCAATTTACAAGACATATGTCAAACTTACAAGACATGTTTTCTATATGTATACCATGTAATTAACTTATTCTACAAGCTATCAATATGTGTAACATATGGCTAACTTGTTGCCTAAGTTTCTAACCTAACAATCACCTATAGACATGAATAAAGATGAAATTGCATCTATGAAGCTTCTAAAAAGCTTTTCTATTAGATATTATCAAAATAATATATTTTTATTTACTTCTACCTATCTATGTTATCTAATTAACTATTAAAATAAATCTTATATTTGTGATAGTTGAACATCCTTGTTTTCTTATAAAGTATCTTGTAATATGGTTGCACTCTTCATTTGATATGTATGTCAATGTTTTTTGTAGCAATTATTAGCCTTGTAGCTAGATTTTTCACAATATAAATATAAGCCATATTCTTTTTTATGCTTCTTCTTTTATTTAGAAAAGAATTTGAAGCAAACTGCATCAATTTATATATCTTCTACTTCCAAATATTTGCTAAGATTGAGAGATGCAAAAGATACCAAATAATTGGTATAAAGTCGTGGGACATGTAGTGGATATTTTTCTTGTTGATATTAAAATAGCCAATTATTATATTTTATTACTTGATTGATGGCTTTATTAAGAATTTAAAGATAAGATATAGATAATAATAGATCATTTATATCATCTTATAATTTCTATAAAAATTACATTATCAATACGTTTTCATTCCAATTAATAATATATGCTAATTATCAAAATTTTAAAATATAAACAAATACAAAATTAATTCTTTATTGAAGTACTTAGATTTTAATTATTACAAAATAATTCTTATCATGTTCTCTAAAAGTTGCTGTAAATACTACTAAAAATATTTTAAATTTGTGTAATATTACAAAATTATTTTTAAATAATGGAGCAAATTAAGACAAAGCTTGATTTGAAAGTAAGTTTTCAATTAGACCAACAAAAGATGCTTCTATGGAATACCAGTGAGGTTGGAGTAAAGTATTAAGTTGTACTTAATTTATAAAGCCACAAAACTTTAAATGAGTTCTATCAAATTTTTCTAAGAAGCTAATTTGTGGTTCTTTTATTATTGATATTGACTTTTTGTCTCAAATATATATATCTTCTAATAAAATAAACCTTGGTGATAGAATTCCTCAAGTGACTTATAATAGTGGCTGAGGTGGTTCTATTCTTTGACTATTATATGTGGTCATATAAAATTCTTTATTTTTCTTGAATAAGGTTTATGTCTTGACTCTTAATACTTCAAGAGCATTAATAAATAAATCCAATTTGACTTCTTCAAAATCCGCTGTATTGAATCTTTTATTTTTTGCCATAAAAATAAGATAAGAAAAAATAGATATGAAAAATCAAAAATAATATCCATCTAGAAGAAGATAATTTGTAATCTCTAAAATGCTATAGTACTTTCAAAAAGAGGTATAATTTGCTCTCTATCTACAAAGACCAAGCTCCAATATTGTGCTATGTTAGTCTTCACAAAGTGTTATTAACACAATTTTTAAATAGAATAAGATTCTAAAAAATTTTAAAATTAAATCATAAGAATTTTACTTTATATTCAAAGCAAAGAGCTACAACAAGATATAAGAATAAGACTAAAAGGTCCAAAGTGAGCCACAAGGATTGTATTGTTAAGATTGACTCCTATATATATTAGGTGCAAAGAAGCTCCTTAAAGAGTTTCTTTGATGCTTGGAAATAAAACAAACCTAAGATTCTTCTACGACTACGACTATCTAATATTCTTTAAAATCTTCTAGGACATTCTAAAATCTTCTTAGAACCTATTAGAATCTATTAGGGCCTTCTTAAAATCATTAAGAACCTATTAGAATCTTTTAGGATCAAGTAAAATCTTCTAGAATCTTCTAAGGTTAAGTAGAACCTTCTAGAATCTTCTAAAATCTTCTTCTATTGTATGTCTATGATACTTGTAAGGATGATAATCCTTGCCATATACAAGCTACATATTCATTTCATACTCAAGAATTTAAAATCAATAAAGACGTGTTAGATATTATTCACTACAACATATGGATAAAAAAAACTTGTAATAAAAAATAATTATAAGCAAATTTTATTTTATATATCTATAAGAGAGATAATATTGAGTTATTTTGCTATAAATATTATACTGCTACTAATAAATATAATAAGGTAAAAATTTACATTCAAGATAATATTCAAGTATTATAATTCATCATTATTCTTAATAATTACTTCTCATATTAGACTGTTAATAAGCACAAGCACATGCAATAAGATCCAATAAAAAATTTTGATCTTATTTTGCTTATAAATGAGATCATTAATATATCTCATAGAGCAGTTGTAAAAATTTTTACCATAATTTAGGTACTACAAATCAAAAGTATAGACAAATATACATAATATACATACTATTTGTATCAAGAAAATAGATGTTGGTATAAACATATATACTTAAGAAAAGATGGATGGATTTCAAATACAAATGTATTCAAAAAAAATTTAGGAGAGAAAATTATAGCCAAAAGTGAATAATATACAAACCTTAAATCTAACTTTTGAGCAACCAAAAAAAGATGAAGATATCTTAATTGGAAATTTTACTTAGTCTACTAAGATTATTATATTTTCAAGAACATAAGCAAAGAGCAAGTCTAATGGTTGGATTATCAATTTTGATGCAAAATAACATTCATTTAATAATAAGTATTAATTTATTAAATATAATGAAGATCCTATATCTATCAATATAACAAATCAATCTATTATATTCTTTAGCAAAAGAATTATTTGTTTGAAGATTTGGAGGTCTATTGCATAGTATATTTGTCTCAATTTGATTGATATGAGATACAATTTCAATAACTTTTTTAATATTATATTAGATGAACTATTTAAAAGAAGAAAGATCACTTGGAAGATGGAGCTTCAACAATTTATACATCTTGGGACCGGATTAAAGTTTGAAAAAAATCACCAAATAAAATGGACTCAGATTTTTTTTTATTATTTTATATTTCTATCAAAAATAAAAATCAATATCAATACATTCTATCAATGATTAGAATACTTGCAAGTAAATGGCGTCAAGAAATTTTTGAAGCAAATTAAGGTAGATTTGATTGATGCAATGCCATTCAAGAAATGTGAATCTTGTAGTCTTATTAAATCAAAGATTTATAATATTATGAGGATTTTCTTATTGAATGTTGAAATCCAATATCATATAAAAATAGAAGAGGTTTATATGGATAATGGAATAGAATATAGTGGAGGCAAATTAACAAATCTTTTAAATGATATAAGATGTAAGATATCATTATCAACCTCTTATTATCATAAAAAAAAATAGTTTGGTTGAGAGGTCCATTCAAATCATCACTTCAAAAGCATAAGCAATACTTTTAGAAGCACATTTGCCTTTTCAATTGTGGCTTGAAGTAATTAGTGCTTTTGTTGACATTACTAATCAATCTCTAATAATATCAAATCTATAGAAAGCTTTACTATTTTACTAGTTGATGTAAGCACTTCATTGGCCTTATCAGTCTCAAATCAATTATTTAAAAGTGTATGAAGCAGTTACTTATAGTTATATATTATTTTAAAAATATATGCAAAATAAAATTTTGTGGCAAGCTTGAAAGGCATATCTAGCAAGATATAATGATGGAGGCAACAATAGAGTTTGGATATCTTTCACAAACAAAATTGTCAAGTCTACTTATATAGAATTTGATGAATCTTCACAAATCAAGGACCTCTACTATGACCAAGACATAGTCCCTTCATTCTCCACTACAAATGAAGATGACATTGTTGACATTTATATACCTACTTTATATTACAGCAACAAACAATTAGCACTAACTCAAACAGAGTAATTCTATATATTATCCACCAATTGGCAATTTCATGGTTACAAGCAATATAGACATTGGGAGTACTCTTGATAAACAAGATCACAAGCAGGATGGTTTTATAATTTTAGAGCAATATAATAGATGTCCATGTACACATAAGGAGGCTATGTTCAGATCCAATTTAGCAGCCTGGTAAGAAGCTGAGATTTTAGAACTTACCCAATTCAAAAAATTGAATGTATATTGTCTGGTTTCCTTGCCCAAGGGAGCTTGAGTCTTACCATCTAGGTAGGTCTACTCAATTAAATGTACTGAGGTGTACAAATGCCACTTTGTTGTGAAGAGCAATAAACAACTGCCAAGTGAAGACTATGCACATACCTTTGCTGTAGTGGTTAGACCAAAAACTCTTTGAGCTGTCATGGCTCTTGTTGCTACATTGGACCTCAAGGCACATTTTTGGAACATTGTAACAACTTTTCTCAACACACTCATGGTAGGAAATAAAATTATTTATATTCAACCCCACCAGGATATGAAGAATATGATAGCAAGGGTAACATATTGATCTGGCTACTTCTTAAAGCCCTCTACCATTTGAAGCAAGCACCATGACTTTGGTATCTTGAATTCACCAATTACCTTGCATGGTTTGGATATCAACCATTACTGTCTGATCCATGTGTACTTCAACATCCCCATGGCAACCTATTTATTGTATGGGTTGACAATGTTGTTCTTGTCTCTCCCACCCTGTTTAGAATACAAGAAATGAAGGAGATTATGGAAACCAAGTACCAACTTTAAGACATGGGAAAAATTTAAGAATATCTAGACATCAAGATCACTAGAAACCGTCCAAAATGATCACTTACTCTAGTCTAGGATGATTATACTTCAAAAATTCTACATCAATTTCACATAGAAGATTGCATTCTGGTCTCTACACCAATTGCAAATACCACTCCTCTTAAACCATTCAGCTGTAGAGCAAATCCAAAACTCCAACAACGTTATCAAGCTCAACTTGGCTCTCTTATATATCTGGTTGTTTAAACAAGACCCAATCTTGCAGAGCAATGAGCAAAATTGGGACAGTTTGCTCATAACCCCTTTAAATATCATGAAAACAGCATACGACAAGTCTTCTTTTATTTGCAATCAACCAAGAGTCTCGACATCCAGTATACATAAACTGACCCATCATCGTTAGGCATTGAAATCGCTCATCTTGGTTTTGTTGGATTTACTGATGCTTCATATTTTGATGATGTTATTGATACTTCACCAAATCCCAATCAGCTACAACCCACACCAGTGTGTCTCACATTGAGTAACACCATTGCTCTCAAGCGCAATTTCTTACCCCTTCTTGTTTTCATCGTTGTTCAGACAGAACCCCTTCTTCTCAATCTTCTGAGAGACCCCAGGCACACCGCTGGTGTAACGTCACGACAAAACGAAAGCAAGATTCAGTAGATGTCAGGGCCAATCAACAGTGTTGCCAAATTCCAATCGGTCTGTTCGCTTTGCGCTCACCCTACCATGTAATTTGTGCAGTTAACAGACCTCAAATCCCACCACCCTGCCGCTTGTCTGGGTCGAGGGTCCTGCACGGACGCTGCATGTCGAGGTACCAGCTCTGTGGTCAGCCCTGTGCCCATCAGGTGCAGCCAGTCTTTGAGAAGACCACCTTTCAGTGAGTACCGTGTTGATGTTTCATGGCCGAGAGGCTTGTGCATGGCGCCGGTCGTCCAAGTCGAACGACGAACAGACCGACAGACAGAGCGCGAGAAAAGAAACAACCTATTTGCACAACATTAATGTCACACAAGGAGGAAGGACAGATATCTCCACATCCGTGAAACATTCCTCCATCCGCTCCCTCGGATTTCGTGGGCACTCCCTCACATTTGTACCCGACCACACAAAAAGCCATTGCATGCACCGAACGGTGGAAACTCGGTCGTCGGACACAGACTCAAACAACGGATGATTTTATTGCAAAATGGGAACTGCACATCACAGAACTCCGGTGTCCACAACGGTTTGCACACAGCGGAGAGACTTTCCATGATGTGATGTTCGAAAAAAATATCAAACCGAAATTCAGAGCTCTGGGGGGTGACGCATCTCCAACCCAACCGGACCGGAAACAGGGCAGGCAGTACATGGTGCACATCTTTGCACACAATGCCCGATCGAAATTTATCCAAGCGCTGAACGAGAGTTCTGCAAAGCATCCCAATAGAACACGAAGTTTGTCTTCAAGTCTGCCCGTGGTAAAGACTCAACCGCAACTTTCGACACCGACGTACACGAGCACTGCCTCTGGATGCCACCCTCTCCATCACTTCAGAGTAGAATTTGCTCACAGTTTGTTGCGAGGGATCCTCCACATGTCACTCGAAATAAAGGTTCAACGATTGTACAGTTCCTGCATTCCAAAAAAAGCGACAATTTCCCGACAAAGTCAATGTTCACTCACGTAACGTTGACCGGAGTACAGAGGTCCATTGAAACAGTTGAAACCGACGATCTAATCCATCCAGGACCAAGTCACAAATTTGAGTCCACAGCCCAATCTCTAGGGGGTTCAGTGCTGTACATCCATCGTGTCGTTGAGCACATGTATCACTTTGCACGCTGCTTGCTGGACTTCCTGGCGCTCTGCTTCTAGTTCATCTTTGCGCAGCATTGCTTGCTTTCGAGACTGGCGCAGCCGCTCCGTGATGTCATCAGAGGTCCGTTTTATCTCGCTGAAAAACAAACATGTCCCTGGTCCTCCGTCAGCTATTCTGGAACAAGACAATCATCATCCGCAGCAAAAACATGGTGGAGCGCTATGATGGCGAAAGTTTTCTCGCTCACATGACCTCTGAACTCTTGGAATGTAAATGGAACTGCGTCACGCGAGGTACTTATTACATGTGAAGCGAAAACACGAGAGTTCCAAGTCATGGTTGTTGTTTGGGCTCACTATATGAAAGGCTGCAAGACTTCCTTCGATGACGTAAACTGTTGGATGCAGTCTGCGGTCACAAATGAGAACGGTAAGGTTCGACTCTTACCGGCCTCAGACTTTTATTACTCATTCAACGTCTCATCATGATAACATCGACGGTACCCGGCAGGACGTCGCACCTCGACGGATATGGTCAACAAGCTTCGACTTATCTCTGACTAAACGCTACAAGCCCGTGACTTTCTCAACAGTGTTCTGCGTGCAAACAACCGTTCCATCTATACAAGACCAACAAATGCGCCATATCATCCTCAAGTTTGATAGAGCGCACGCTACTGTGACCCAAGGCTCGGCAACATCGTTGCGGGATGGCAACGGTGTCATGAGCAGACTGCAAACAATTTCTCCACACACACGATGACGTCACCTGTGCCGCTCTCGCCCGCCCAACGATTACCTTGTGAGGGCTCCGCCATCTAGTCCCCGCTTCGTCACAATGGCATCAGCGTTAACGCACTGATTCCGCCAACCACAAGACGTCTCCTCAACTGACGCCATTCTGCGTTTCCTCTCACCTAGAATGATCTAGCCTCTATCGTGCACATCCAAGAATGACGTCTGTAGAGCCCAGGTTTAGATCACAATACCTTGCACCATGGAGTTCAGACGTGCAGCGATCAAGTCGCCAACAGCCTCGTCGGTGCTCCTTTCGCCATTGCTAGTGCCGCTGGTCCCGGACCAGCTCTTGTGTGGAGCTGCTGGCCTGGTCGAGCGCGGATCCGGCGACGATTCCGCGTTCTCTTGCGACAGACTCTGATTTGGATTCGAGTTGTTCATGGTGCGCACTTCCGACCACGACATACCTGCGCAAAAGGACTCTCTGAAACAGGGTCGCCCCGCGCTCAAACGTTCGGGTGTTGTGTGCTTCCAATTCAGCTGAACACGCGCAACGCCACATTCGTGAGTTTGCATTGGCATGACAGAAAAGCTTTCACCAACTCAAATTGGCTAAACGGTCTAACAGTCAACAACATACAATCTGCATTTCCATTCTATGTCTTCGAGGCACTTCTTGCAAACATTGTGCATAGGCATTCACCATCCGAACACTACGTTCACAGCCACTTCAAGCTGCCAAGGTGTGCACGCATCGGCGAAAACAAAGAGCACGGAGAATAGAAGCATACCTGACAATGTTCTGAAGGAGATAGAAATTCGACAAGAGAATCGCCGTAACCTCCAGGTCGAAATCGCCAAAAGCTGCAGCAGAAGGCTGTGAGCCGCAGGGGACGCGCAACTTGCGAGAGCGTGAGGGGAACAAGGAGACTCGGAAACTGATGAGAATAGGAAGTGAAGGTTCGTCTCGGGACTGAATCTTGAATGCCGCGAAAGCGCGAAGGTTTAAATGCATGATTGGGCAGCATGCACCACCAGTGTCACCTGAAAGCCAGAATATTCCGTTTTCTGGTTTGGCTGCACGAACAGAAACAGCTCCGTAACCCCCCTACGTATTCTCGTACATACATGTGGAGTAGCACAGACGGTAATAGGATCCACATCCTCCAGTTGTGGCAGCACGGACGCCGTGTTGTGTTGTGCGAGTGTGGTTGATATTCCGGAGTCGCCCTTCGCAAGGCATCCCCCGATGATGCACCCGTTCTCCGTGCTCGAAGCTTGAATCCCAATCCTCAACAGATTTGAGCGCCACAGGAGGGCAATGTTTGCGCTTCCGCACATCTCACAGCCCTTTTCCCTCCACCACCCTGTCACCTCCCGACGCGCCTCTCCTCCTCACCCTCTGACTAGCAGGGCAAGAACCCTGTTGGAACCCCCCTGTTCCATGGCCGCAGAGAGAGAGAGAGAGAGCGTGAGTTCGAGACTCCAGGGCGTTGTTCGAGGAGATAGAAATGAGTGCAATCTCTGAATTCAGGCATCCCCGGTGCGACTTTTTCCAGAATGCAATGCCGCAACGAGTGAGATGCACACACATCACGCAGCAGATCTTGAATCTTGTCAGGTTCCATGATCGATGGCCACCATCGAAGAGATTAGATTCCGGGCTGCGTCACTTCCGTGGCACGTTCATGAATGGGTACGAATCGGGCACGAATGGCGTGATTAAGAGCATTTCAAAACCTCGAACACCTGTGGCCAAGCAATTACGACGGCGGAGAACCGAATGCGATTCCAGCAGGAATGCCTTGGTCGTGGAGGTACTCATGTCGAGATAGTCGATGCAGTCGCGGCAATCCCACTCTCGTCATCAGTTCGGTTATTTGTAAGGGATTGGGCAGATCTAGCGTACCAGCTGATGACTGGCAAAGTTTCAGAATCCAGATTTGCGAGCACACTGTCCCCCACAAGACGACTCTCCGTCTTGGAGCATGGGAAAAGGTCCTGCTGTCTCCTTTCTGACAACACGCATCCTAACCAGACTTTCGAAAATTTGACATCCCAGATCTCATACGTGCGCCATATCAGCCTTTACAGTTCTCAGAGGGGACAAAATCTAAAGAACCGCATCGACTCTTGAGCCAATCTGCAGACTCTAGAGCTTCAGCTCGGATGTAGGCAACACTCTCGCTGCTGACATCATGCTCGAGGCAGGCCTTCCAGACCTTGTAGCACATATCTCGCATGCGTCCCGTATCGGCACTTTTTGTCCTTAAAGGGCTGCAATCTAGAGAGCTGCTCCGATTCCCGAGCGAATCTGCAGCGCATTCCCACTTGCACGCTTGCTCATACGAATGCAAGATGAAATACTGGGAGATGAAGACGAATCTTCGGCACAGACGCACGATACGTGCAAGGCTACTGGAGCGGTGTGGTCTTGCGGCGTACACCCCTTTTGTATCACGTCCGACACAAATTCATATCATACGCATTATATTCGACGAAAATGTGCACTCGACCCTGAGACGAGCATGGGCAGAGAAGCCATGAATGGGTAACATTCTCTGGTCGGATGCGGCCCTTCTAATGTCAGTTCGCAGTTTGACGAAAGGCAAGGAACAGCGAAGCTTGTGCGTTGTGTGAGTTCGTTATCACGAGTTTGCAATCCCAGCAATCTTGAGCAAAGAACACGAGAGTGCATTTGAAGAAGCACATAATTCTAGCATCATGCCGAGAGTCCTCCGCATCTGCACATTCCAGGTTGAGCAAGAGCTTGCGAGGAGTCACACAGCTTCATACAAAAGGACACAGGCTATGTGTCTTGAGCACGATGGACTGAACTAGGGTTTGAACCACCTCTTGTGTGCAAATCGAGTCCAATCTCATCAGAAAGGCAGCAAGATCAGGACTGGCTCGGATTATCTGAAATCGAGCTGTTGACAGGTAGCCCTTGGGTTTGGTGAATTGCAAACATGATGGATTCAATCGTCTGTCTACACCCAAGTTCTGGTTTTATACACTGGGAAGGGAACGGGACAATTCCAGTGCGGTTGCGAGGGGAGTGCGCAGCTTCAGATGCTGATAACCAACAGCTTAGGAAGGATTGGATGCCTTGCCAAGCACTTCTCTGGAGCTGGCGACAATTAGGCAGTGACGTGGAAACTGGCTGACGTGGAACAAGCGCCAGCTGGTCTTCTGCCACGTTCCGCGATGTTTCGGAAACGAAGGGAGAAGATGTTGTGGGGGCTTTTCATTCAGACTTCATGTTCAAGCTTCAAGGAAAGGCTCATAAGAATGCCATATAGGAGAATTTTGAAGACTAATCAATTTGAACAACAAATACATCAGCATAAGAGATTATTGCTACTGTAAAAAAAAAACTTGTGTGATATGGTGACTAGAAATATATAATGCTTTTTGATAGAAGTTTGTGCTACATATGATTGCAGTTTCAACACTTCATCGAACATGTTTGACTAATTTATGATCTCCATTCTTAATCCATTTGTAATTCATTCTTAAGACCACGTTAGAGTGTAGTACAAGGTGTAGCCCATGACTTTCAAGACCACCTTTAAACCAATTATGGAGCGTAGTTTCAGGTATTACTGACAACTTTCCATACGACCCTTTTTATTCTTGGTTAATATTCTTAAATATTTTAATTTCATCCTCCCCCAATTCGCTTAATTAAAATGGTTTTTATGTTAGGATTTCTATGTTAGGGCTCTCTCATCTGAAATCTCTCTCAAACTTTCACACACCTGTTCTCCTCTAATTTTTGACACCCTCTATTATTATTGTTGTTGTTGATCCCGACCTCTTCATGCTGGAGTTCGAATCCATGTTCGCTTTGCCAGCCACAATGACTGCCCAGGAAGCCGAGGGACTTGCCACCGAGCTCAAGCAGCAGAAGTTCAACGTGAGTTAAGGGTGGGGATACGGTGTTAGGGTATTGTGCTGTGGGTTTGGGGTCTTGTTACCACCAGTGGTGGTGGTGCACGTGTGGATTGCGAGGAGCTTGGTGGATTTTTTCATGTCTGGCGTTAAGTCCGTTGCTGTAGCTCGTAGGTTTTTGAAGACCTAATCTTGGATGAATAGTTATTGATTACATGAGGGGCCTTACCGGTGCCGAGACCTGAAAAACGTCTCCACAGGTAGCCGAGTTGTGCGATTATTTACACTGTTGCATATTTAGTCAGGAGAACGAATTTGTGAGGTCTTTCGACTTCGGCGATGTTGAGGACGCTGATGAGGGCTACGATGACGACGTCGCCGATGGAGAGCAAGGTGAAGAAGCCTCTTCAAACTCCCATCACATGCTGCGTTCATTGAAAGTCAATCAAAAAGATAATTTTCATTTCATATAATCTCGAACTCATATGAAGTAGAACATGGTGAAAATGGTCTGACTGCAGGCGGAAAGTCAAAGCAGAGCCGTGGTGAGAAGAAGAGCAGGAAGGCCATGCAAAAGCTTGACATGAAGCCAGTCCCTGGCGTCACCCGGGTGACAATTAAAAAGAGCAAGGACGTATGATTCGGTGACCGGTCGCTCTCCGTTGATGTGTCTTGTGCTTCAAATACAGTAAAGTCTCTACGGAGAATTAGAAATAAAAACAGTGTAGAAGATTTTGTGCTTCTAGCGATTCTCCAATTGATTTTGTCTAAATTATCCTTTCTAGGAGTTTTATGTGGTCCTACGCTCGTCTGGACTCCAGAATGCGTATGAATGTATATTGAGTGAGAAGGTTATTCCCAAGTCAAGTGTTATAGGGTTGAATCTGGAGATTTCGAAGTCCAGTTCTGTGAATGTGCTTCTAATGCATGCTCTGGCTGTGAATGTTTCAGAGTTTGTTCGTAATCTCGAAGCCTGACGTGTTCAAGAGCCCGGCATCTGACGCTTACATCATGTTTGGAGAGGGCAAGATCGAGGATATGAACTCGCAACTCCAGAGTCGAGAAGCAGAGCATTTCAAGGTACCCGAAATGGCGAAGGCAGAGGCAAAGGAGGAAGAAGAAGAGGATGAGACGGATTTGGAGTGGAGGAACATTGAGCTGGTGATGAGTCAAGCAGGAGTGTCTCTTGCGAAGGCTGCGAAAGCTCTCAAGGCAACAGATGGAGACACCATTGAAGCCATTATGGGCCTTGTTGACGATAAAGAATCTGATATTTCTAAACCAAATCATTATTCGGGGGGAGATATTGACAAAAACTTTTTCAACTTCTTCGGGTGGAAACCTAAACTAATGCGACATTCGTTGGGGTCTGAGGTGGGCTTAACGCTTTTAACTGTACCAGAAATGGCGAAGGTGGCAGCGAAGGCAGAGGCAGAGGAGGAAGGAGAAGAGGATGAGACGGGTTTGGAGTCTAGGGACATTGAGATGGTGATGCAGTATGCAAATGTTTCTCGAGCGAAGGCTGCAAAAGCTCTCAAGGCAAAAGATGGAGACATCATTGAAGCCATTATGAGCCTTACTGAACCTGATTTAGCTTAATCAAAACATTATTCGGGGGATGATACTGACAAAACTTTTTGTAAAACGAAGGGGACATTCGTTGTGGTTTGAGGTGTGCTTAAAGAGTTAAAAACACTTATATTTGAAAGTTTGAGTTTATACTTTTTATTGGTAAGTATTGAAACTTCTAATATCCACAATATTGTGAAGTAAATTTTATCTTGTGATTTTATGTACTAGCTATGAATTTTTATGCTAGGTAATGTGCGATCTTGAGATTCTAAAAAGTTAAATTAAGTTAAATGGAACAAAAATGTTATGAATATTGGATGTCATCCTTGAGTTTATTCATTGCTCTTAAAATAAATTTGATTAGAAAATTGTTTTGTGAAACTAATCAAACGTTAGTTGTTTAAATTGTTTTAAAATATCAGTGAAACAAATTCTGTTATTAATAATAATAACAATAACAAAGTTTGTACTTCAGTAAATAGAAGTATGAAATCATTTATTGCAAATTTTTCATATATATTTTTCAAATATTCACTTTAACAATAATTGGTTTAACAAAAAAATTCGTACAAAATTTTAACAATTTTATGTCCACAAATATCACTTAGTTAATATCACTTAGTTATTTAAGCACCAAAATATACTTCAATAATTTTATTTTTCTATTTTTAATTTTGTGTAGTTTAGATTATTGTGTTGTTTCTTAAATCTCAAAAGTTTTGCAATAATACATGCCTCAGTATCATTTGTATGCAAGAATTCACTACTAACTTAAATTTTTTATTTCAAGCATGTAAGTTGTTATAACATAATAAAGACTATTGCAATTCTTCATGACTTTGAGTTTTTTGTTTATATTTTGATAATGTTTTGAATCTAATTATTAACTTAAAAACTTCTAAGTTAAATAAAAGTAATCTATTTTCAAAAATCATACATATATATATATTCTTTAAAAATATTAAAAGTAATTATATATATATATATATATATATATATATATATTTTAAAATGCACTTCATTTATTTTAAGTGGTGGATTTATTTATTTATTCATGTTCTTAGTTATTATAAAAATTTAACTAAATTCTGTTTAAATAAAAATTATATTATAATAATTTATTTAATTTAATATTATATTTTTTGAAATATATATATATATATATATATATATATATCTTCATTTATTTTTATAAGACATCTAATAATTATTAGTATCATTTGCAAGATTTTTTTTAATTAAAAGAAATACAAAGATAGTTATTGTTATTTTGTGTACTGAAAAACTAACAAACAAAATTGAGTTTGGTACTTGAGGTTAAGAAAAGCACATCAAAATATCTAATAGAAAATCACTTAAAAAAATTATATTATTTTATATAATTAAATAATCAATTATAAAAATAAAAGAAAATTTTAAAATAATATTATTCAATAAATTAATATTTTAACTACTACTACTATTATATATATATATATATATATATATATATTATTAATTTTTAAAACTAAAAATTAAAAAGCTATATTAAATTGAATAAAATATTTAATAGAATAATTTAATAAGATGATTTAAAAAATATATGTTTAGAAGACCTTAGGTGGTCTTTATATCTAAAAGCCCACTTTAAAAAGCTATGGTTCAAAAGCCTTACCAAGCTCTTTTAGAAGCATTAGCTTTTGGATATAGTATGAAATAAGAAGAGACCATAAAATGGACCAAATTGTTCTTTTCTTACAAGTGTAAATATGTTAGCTCATATCTTAATTCTAACAATTAAAAGAAGTATAATAAAAATTATGATAGACAATACTATGCATGCCATATAGGAAAAAAATGAATTCCACTTCATCTTTTCTTCTGAGGGCCTTCAAACTATTTTTTGTAAATATAAAATTAACTTAGTAAGGCTTTTTTAAATTCAATCAATCAAATAATTTAAAAGTTATGACATCTCATCTTGTCCTTTAAGTATAAAATCTCTTTAATCTAAACTATTGATAATAATAATTATTAGAAATGAATATATATTAATTCTTAAAATTTTAATAAATATATAACAAAGTATGCCTTCATTTACCTTCTAAACTTCTTACAACCTTGTATAAAAATTTAACATTTCTTTCTTATTTTTATAACTTTTTATTGATTTTCTAATGTAAATATGACTAAATTTTTTATTATATCTTACATTGAATGTAATATTCTATTATACAATATTAGATTATCTCTTATTTATCACTTACTTTTTGAAGTATTTTATTTAAAATTTATAAATTTGAAGGAGAGCATTAATTATAGAATAACCCTTTAAATTCATCTAAGTGAATCTAACCAATAAAAGATATCTAAAAGCAAGAATAATAAATTCACTTAAATGCATTTATTAAATAAAATTTTAAAAAATCGTATAGATTTTTTTAAGTAAAAAAATATGTATATAATTGGTGTTAAATGTATTATTCAAATACAATCATAATTAGAAGTTTTACGTGAACAAAGATGTGAAATGAGGGTAAAGTTTGGATCAACACAGAATCATTTAATTTATTCAGACATAAGACAGAACTTTTTCATAAATAAACAGAATGAAAACAAAGTAAAATGTTTACTAACATTGAGCCACAAGATAGTTTGTGATTAACGTGATGATAGTGCATGATAAACGTAATGCGCAAAACTGCCAGCACAGTACAGGAAACACAATTGACTTGAAGTTTGAAAACCTTCCAGACAGAGTGTCCGCAAAAAAGAATTCGAATGGACACACTGCCAGTTCATGTTATTAACTCCCACAAAATATATTACAATCTTGGTTGCGAGGTATGAGAGAGTAATTCCTGCAAGTTCTCCGCAAACGATCCAGATGAGACCTGATTTTGACCTCATGATGTAGGAGTACATGGGCTCACTGTACACATGCAGAAATAAACCTGCATAGCTCCCACAGGACTTTTGATCTTGCCTTATGTTATCCCTCAGCTACGTACAAATCATCACATATGAAAGGACTTTTTGAAACTTGACACTTCTTTCTATTGAATCAATCAGTATTTTGTTTACGTGTGACGAGCCATAGAAATAGCTCGGCATTCACGTGCTAGAGCACGCTTTCTTGCTGCGATATCAGTGGCTCTGGCAACTTTCTGCCTCCTCCTCTCTGCATCAGCACGAGGAGAACCATTCAAGGCTTTTCCTCATTTCGAAAGATGCAAAGCATGCCAGAATTCAGGAGATGAGTGGATTAATAGACTGATCAATAAAAAATGAGACAAGCTGCAGGTAAAGAAGCACGATCATCGCATTCCTGACTCACCTGTAGCAGCAGCCTTCATACTTTCAGTGGCAGCCACTCTCTTAACAGGGTGCGTCGGATGCTGCACGCGGTACATCTTGAGCATGAGATTTGCACGAAAGTGAGTCATCTTCTCGGACATTTTCGCGCCAGCAATACTCATCTTCATTCCAGCCGCCACTTTCATGTCCGCAAACTTCACAGCAGGGCTGACTTTATTCTTCGCCATTCCACTCGCAGCATGCTTACGTTTCCTCTCAGTTTTCGTCTTATTTCTCGCCATTCCTTCCACTTCTCCTCAGAACCTGCAACGCATCATCACATTAGTACTAATTACATCACGTCCTGCTGATCCGCAACAATATCAACAACAACAACGATAACAAACTCACTGGAAACTAAATGATGTCTCAGTATCCACCCGAGCTCACAATCTCAAGACACATTGACAGTTTCTGAGAGGTCAAACCTCAGAATATGCGCACTCGATCGAAATCTTGGATAAATGCTTGCTCCGGCAGTGGATGCAAACGCAGCGAAGAGATCTCGAAGAACATATTCAAACTAAAACGATCATCTACGGTGTAAAATTTTTGCGTCGTCGATGGTGATCTGCAGCCCCCGCTCGCAATATGCGTCAAATCGCTCATGAAAATCGAACCACAAGGAGTGTGACACGTGTTGAACGATCCGTAGTTTAGGCTTCTCTCATAGGCGGTAAATATGGATTATGGTACCCGACAAATGCCGGTGGCTTCAGAATACGTGGCACGGAACGGTTGCATGGTTGGTGAAATATCTTCATAAAGTGACGCCATTGATACGGAAGTACATGGATTCCCGGTCAGAGGTTCCCACGGACGGATGACGGAGGGAGTCCATCTCAATGACAGTGGATCATAGGGATACCAGCATTTGAGGGTTTCAACCGTGGCCAGGTCGACAGAGAATGTGCGACACGTTATCGCACCTTCGGAAGTTCAGGAAGCCTGTGCCGGAGATTCTCATCGACGCATCGGCTCCTGTCATGCTGCCAAGTGTTCCCTTGGTCAAATATTGTGGGTCCCTGTATGCTTCCGCTGAAGTTCATATAGCACAATGCGAACTGCGATACTCAGCAATCTGTCGTGTACATTTTCGATTGAGACGAGCTCTGCGATTCCTCTGAGGTTGAGAGTACTGAGAGATTCATCATCTTTGCTTCGATAAGTCGCTTGTTGTTAAGTGTTTCATCCACGTCTTGAGACTTCGTGGTTGTGGAAGAGAGATTGGGGATGGCGAGAACGAAGGGAGCAAACCGTGGCGTTGCCAAGGGGAAGAAGAATCACGGAGCGGGACGCGCTGTAGTGAAAAACAAGGTCAGCCCTGCGATAAGGTTTGCGGACATGAGGGCCAATGCAGGACGGAGGTTTTCGGTTGCTGGAGCAAAAATGTCGGAGAAGATGACGCACATTCGTGCCAATCTCATGCTCAAGGTGTACCGGTTACAACATCCCACGCACCCGGTCAAGCGAGTGGCCGCCACTGAGTCCATCAAGGAGATGAAAGCAGCTGCTACAGGTACCATCTCCTTCATGACTGCAGTCACTGCATTTTGTTTGATGTCGTTGTGGCCAACGCCTTGTTGGTGGCACCTTTAGGTCTCTTCAGCTCGTGTAATCGGTGTTTATGTTTGACTGCTCTGAAGATAGTTGTAAAGCTCGCAATCAGAAGTGCATCGATGGAGTGATCCTACCGCGTTTTCTCTTAAGTAACTTTCTTGATCAATTTTTTGCTGTTTGTGAGAGACTACTACTGGCCTAAAGCACCCCAGAGCTGACGAGTTGACGTTCCCATGCTGTTGCTAGAGAGGAGAATCCAGAAGGTGGCTCGTGCATCGGATGTTGCAGCTAGGAAGCGTGCAGCAGCGCGTGAGCGTCGCGCCTTGGACATGGCCAGACACACGTAAACACTGTGCATTGCAGTTCCCACTCGAGAGCTTGGTGAAATCATCTACTGTCAGATGGTCGTTTGTGAGCACCAGCTCGTCCGAAAGCTGCACATTATTTGCGACAAGGTTCCTTGCGAATCATCCTAGTGCTGCCTAGAATCTGTACAGCAATAATTCGTTAGAATCGAAGATGTCCTAGACGATTGTTTGTCTTTACTCTTACTGGTTTTGCATCCTTCGTAGGACATTAATGAGTTTCCCCCTCTTAATCTAGAGTTGAGCTATTCTCTTACGATAACTCAGGTTATGGTGCTAAAAAAAGTACCAGATGTACACATTTGTTGAGACCCTCACCGTGTAAATACAAATTCTCTTGTTTGCGGATTATTACTCGAATCAATATGCGCAATGTGTCAATCTGCTCACTCTGTTGGCTAACAGCATAGGTAAATGTTTCAGTGGAGCAGCAGTAAATTAGAGATTGAAAATGGGTGCAGTTTCATTTGACTCATGTTTAATACTTAGCACAACCCTGATTTGAGTCTGAATAGATGATCAAGAGTTTGGTAAAAGGCTAACCTTCACATACACTGCCTTATTTAAGAAGGACGCTTGCTGGATGCCTTCAACACTTTTCCTGTATCTGAGTTGTCACTAAGTTAAGGTATTAAAAACTCATAATAACACAGTTTGAAGTTTACTCTAATCGGTGTATCCTTGGTACAGCATTCCAGCTCTTCTCGGCTTGTCATTTCAGAATAAACAAGTCGAACGCGAAACTCGAATTACCTCGAGTGAACAGTATTCTGAGGCTTAATTTTAACTTTGGCTTCAAGTTCTGCCGCTACTTAGGAATTTTTGCCTTTCAAACCTTCATCTTCGGTTCATTGTACAAATTGTAGGCGCTCAATGTCCAAGCAATACTCTTTCCGAAGTGTTGACCTACACTTTCTAACTCTAACCGCCACACCTTCTAACCCTAAACCCTAAACCTCAAATGCCACTTTCTAAGATCATAGGCTCCCAGATTGAACAACAGAAGAAAATAACACATCACAGAACAATAATACTTTAAGTCAATGGAAAAGGAAACTAATTTGTAACATGTGTATATCTGTAAAGGTAAAGAAATTTACAATGCTGGGTGCATTTATGTTCGATGAATGCCCTAAATTTGATTTACGGATTTCTTTAAGAAAATTATGTATATATATATATATATATGTATATGTATACATACATACACTTCCATTCATGTACATAAATGTATTAAATTTATTTTTCATCATGTATGTATGTATGTATATATATATATATATATATATGTAAATGGATTTTCAGATGATTATACTTGTACAAACTTGTAATATTATATTTGTTAGGACAATGTAATAAATGAATTATAATTATAAATACAAGTACACCTTCCTTCTACAAAAATATAAATAGAATATAGTGTTATACTTAAAATACATAAATGCATTACATATAAATTATTTTCACAAAGGATTTAAGCTTAAAATATAATAAATAATATACATAAAACTTTTATGCATTCTTAACAATATAAATAGTGATCTTAATATACACAAGATCACATACAAATAGGGATCTTCTTTGTTTAATTCTTATAAATGATTGCATTAAAAAAAATATAATTTTATACATATATAATCATTATTTTTATTATTTCATAATAACTATTATATTATACAATTCAATTATTATTTATACTCTAATATTTATTTTATATTTATATATTTAATTTCAAATTTTATTTTATATTTCATATTTTATATGTATGTATTAATATATATTTATAGACAAAACATAATGAATATAAATACATAATTGTTGTGCATGTTTAATTTACATATATTATATAATAAAATATGTATAATTTTTTATTTTCTAAAACTTAATATTTTACATATTATGTATAACTGTATTTTCAATTCATTATTTTAATATTATAACTATTTTAATTATTTCAATTTCAATTTCTAATATTTTCAATTATGATATATTGATTTAATTAAAATTATTTATTTAAGTTATTTATTTGAGTGATTTATTACTTTACTTTGTAAATTTGAATTAATTAATCAATAAAAGATATTATGTATTTATAATTTTATATTTTTTGTATTTATAACTTACTGTTAAATTTCTGAGTTTTGATGGAACTAGAATTTAAACTGTTGGATTGATGTGAATGCTTGTGATGCTGAAGTGGCTTAAATTCTAGTTCCATCAAGTTAAATATTGTCTAAATCGGAGTATTAAAGTGACTTCTAGTTCTAATAAATTAAACATTGTCCAAATCAAAGTATTGAGGTCACTAGAGCCGCTGCTAGAATGAAGGGAAGGTATCAAGCAAGGGCTTTAGTTTATAGATTGACAAGATATAGTAGTCAAATTCAACAAAAGAATAAACCGAACTGAAGCTTATATGTGTGAGTTGATAAAGTGATCAAATTTATGATTGTGGTTATTTTTTATTTATTTAATTAATTGTTATAATTCTTTTAGATAAATTATTAGGAATAGTATAAGTTTTGGTAGAAATTTAAAGATTAAATAATATTTGGTAGAAGTAGAATTTATAATTATTTTTTTAAGAATTATTAGGATTTTTTTAGGATTTGGATTGGCTATTTTAAGATTTATATATAATTTATCTGCATGCAAATAGTTATTAGGATTTTCTTAGGATTTATTAGGATGAAAGGCATTTAATCTTTGAATTGTTAAGATTAAATTAAGCAAAGAGAAGATAATATTGATTAAAGAACAAAAATTGGATGGTATATAATAACAACTTATGACACTAAATATTGGATTGATGTACAATAAGAGAAGTAGTAACAAAAAAAATCTAATTGAAGCTTCTAAGTTAATGATAAGATTTTTAATTTATTAGAAAAAAAATAAAATTTTAAGATAAAAAAGAAATAAAAATATCATAAATAAATTCTATATTTGTACCTTATTGATTTTTTTACATGTATTTAAAAGCCTATTTATAATAACTTAAAGAATATTGGTCATTTAAAATTTAAGCTATGATGAAGATTATAGGATAAATTAAAGTAGTAAAAAAATTTGTACAATTAGTTGTATTTTCATTATAAAATAGAATAAGTATATGTAATGATTAAATATCAATCTTTAAATTATATAAGATTGAAGGTGTATTCTTAAGACAATATATTAAGTGTATAGGATATACAAGTATATATAACAATGTAGTAACAAGAGTATAAAATAAATACTTTAAATAATAATATAAATCTAATATATAATTTTAGATGTATTGTGAGAGGATAAAGTTCAAATATTTATAAGGAATTCATCATAGCATATATTTTGAAGCTAATCAAGAAATACATTTTGATTCAAACATCTTTTTCATGCATTTGGGAGCAAATATATCTAACTAAGATAGAACAAGCTAACAATTATTTGCAATATATTAGTACAATATCAAATATGGAAGACACTCAAGAAAATATTTGAAGAGAATGTAAAGCCTATTTTGTAATATTAAAGGTTGAAAAAAGATATGTTGAATAAAAATCAATGTACAAATGTATGGAAGTATATTGAACATGTTATGAAAGAATTTGACTTCTTGATGACTTGCATTAAGGATGAGTTGAGATATAAGCTTCTATTAAGGGAGTTATTTCTTATATTGAGCAAAGCTTATTTATTAGTAAAGACATGTGGAAAAAAAAATTGGTATAAAGTAGCTATGATTCAATTAAAGAACAAATAGACTTTTAGATAATTACTTTGGAATTTGAAGTATTGGTATGATGTAACAAGTGATATTCTTATAAAGCACTATTCCAAAATATATACAAACAATACATATGTTATACTTAATACTGCAACTTATGATGAAGTAGAAGGTGATGAAAAATATTTATACAAGAGGTTGATTCTTGCTAATGAAGAAGAACATTTTCAAAAATTTGGATTAGCAAAGCATCTATTATAGAAATTGGAAGACTTGTATTATATAGAAGGTAGAAAATTGAATGATTTGAAACTATCACCAAATATAAAAAGTCTTAAAATCATAGAATGTATAAATCGAAGATCTTATGTAGAAATATATAAATCAAAGTGATTAGAAGTTGTATGTGCAATTAAAAAGATGAATGTAGAATTTGATGAATATTTTATCAAAGAAGTGAGCATTCTAGCAAGTTTAAGCCATTCTAACTTCATAATATATTATTTTATAATAAAAGATAATATAGAAGAAAGTAGTATATCTTCTATATTAAAAAATAAAATAAAAATATTTGTATTTAGAAATAGAATTAATACAAAGAAATTCAAATAAGATTTTGGAAGGAATACAACAAAAACTTGACATTCTTATTAATACTACATATCAAATTGCAAAAGAGATATATTACTCACATGACATATATATTGCACATTGTAATTTGAAGCCTAACAATATTTTGATTAATATCATTAAAAAGAAAAGTATGAATGAGACTATTCAATATACTAATGAAAAAGTGATTGATTTTGGAATATCTAAAATTAAAGTTAGAAGCAATTCAAAAGCTATAGATAATGTGTATATATATGGTAGTATAAATTATATGGCTCTTAAAACATTGAAGAATAAATATCAAACAATTTCAATGTACCTTTTTAAAGTAAACATTTATTTATTTGCAATAGTATGTTCTAAGATTCTTTCATAAAAAGATCCATTTGATAATGTTCAAAGAAAAAGATATTAAAAAAATAGAAAAAGGTGAAAGATTAAAATTATCTTCAAATTATAATGAATCAATTGAGCTCATCTAAGAGTATTAATACTATTACAAAGAATTCAAGAATAGTATTGGAACTTGAATTCTTTATAATAGTCAAATTTTGTAAATATTTATAAAAGATTGATTATATTCTAGAATTTTTTTTTTTTTTTTTTTTTTTTTTTTTGGCTAGAATCGCCATGGCAACAATACTATATTTTGGTGCATCAAAGATAAAATATCATCAAAAAATAGAAGTATAATAAGTTCATAATAGATTGCCACTATTAAAGTATGTACTAAAAAATAAGATAAGACTACATTAGATATATTTGATTGACTTTATTTTATTTCTTTGTATACATATTTATATTTTATGATAATGGTTAGATTTTTATATATAAGTTTAAGTTTAAAAAACTAATTTAGCATGTAACATATAAATTATACATCCATTTGTATATTTTTTTGTTAATTTATGGTTTAATTTTTTATTTTAGGTTAATATACATAAAAAAAAGTATTTGATAGAAAACAATACTCATCACAAATACCACAACTTTGTGCAAGTAAAGGCGTAATATCTTGTTAGAATGGATGGAATAGACAAGACCACAATAATAAAGGCCATGTTGAAATTAAATAATACACATTTTTGATGCCTCATACTTTATTGCGTGTATTGAAAGTGGTGGTGATTTTTATAAAACATCTTGTAGTATTTTAAAATAATTTATAGTTGAAAAAAAATCAAAGGATTTGAAAGAAGCTTAAGAAACATTAAAATCATTCTTGACCAAAAAAAGTCATTCTAATCTTTGACAATATAAAAGATCACGATTTTGTGCCTATGGATGATTTACTTTCTAGCATTGGTAGCACATTAATTATGACAACTTAAGATTGAAAAGCCATGGAATATTATACTATATAAATATATAAAATACATATTAAAGAATTTGATATATAAATGAGTTTGAAGTTGTTTATTACTTATTTTTTTTGGATATCAAGAGAAGTTGTCTCATGAACTTGTTGAAGTTGGCAAAAAGATTGTAAAAGCTTGCAATAGCCTACTATAGAGTTTGAAAGTTATGGGTGCATTTTTATAGAAAAAAAGAGGTTGAAGTATTAGAAGTGAGCTTTATAAAGGTTGAAAAGGAGAAGAAAGTTAGATTGAGATGAAGTAGACTACTAATGCATAATTTCAAATAAACTTGTGTATTTGAATTATATTGTTTTGTAGTTAGACGGATTATATTACAACAATCTAAGTGGTAAATTTTTTGGTAAAATTAAGAATGATTGTCTTTCAATACTTTGATTTTTAAGCTATAATAATAGTGATCTCGCATTAAGAGATAGAAGAACAAGATTAGATATATTTTTTTAGATTAATAAGGTATTTTTTTAATATAAAATATTATCTATTAAACTTAAAAAATTTATATAATATTCAAGAAGAAGTATTCGATAAAGTACTACATATGCTAAATGATAAAGATATTTAAAAGAAGTTTAAAATTTTGAATGTCTTGCAATTAAAAAATTATACTTTTATATAAGAATTTTTAAAATTATTTTTTAAAATAGTTATATTATTAGAACTTGATCTTAAAGGATGTTTAAGATTGATCAAATTATTAGATGAAATAATGTCACGGACGTAAAATATAGATTAAAAGTCTAAACAAGAAGTTCAAGAAGAACTAGCAAGAATTAAGTTAATCAGATGAGTACAAGAACAACACTAGAGAGGTGACCTAGAGTTCTAAGAGATGTGTTGTCGAGACTGAAGAACTCTTCAACCTTGACTTCAATATATACTCCTACCTAGGAAGCTTTTTAAACAACTTCTACCAACTAGGAAGCTTTTCAAACAACTTCCATCAACTAGGGAGCTTTTCAAGCAACTTCCACCAACTAGGGAGCTTCTCAAACAACTTCTACCAACTAGGAAGCTTTTCAAGCAACTTCCACCAACTAGAGAGCTTCTTAAGCAACTTCTATCTACTTGGAAGATGCTAGAAGATTTTGGAAGGTTCTAAAGAGTTCTAAGTACTTTCTAAAATATTCTAGAAGGCTCTAACAAGTATGTCCTTGACAGCTTCTCAAACAACTTCTATCTACTTGGAAGATGCTAGAAAGTTTTGGAAGGTTCTAAAGAGTTTTAAGTACCTTCTAGAATGTTTTAGAAGGTTCTAACAAGTATGTCCTTGACATCACCACCTCCTCTAGCTTCGAGGTCTCCAAAAAGCTATTTGAGACATATGCTCACAAACGTAGGAAATCAAAGATTTGGCACATAGTCTTTGTAATATATTCCAGTTGTCGTTCACGAGGCAAATGATTCATAGATCCTTGTAGCCATCGATAATGATCAAAACCTTTCACTTGATACCATGCCTGAAGTTCTATGTCTTCATTGTAGAAGCGACTTGAAAATATCGTTTTGCCACTACCTTCATAAGCTGATTCAGTTTCAAAGACAATCACGAGTGACTTGCTACTTAGTATTCTTCGACGTTGTCATACTGCATTTACGTGCAGTGTGTAAAAATATTATATATCTTGTATTTATTGTTATTATATGTTTGAGTATTAGAGATTATTTTAGAAGATATTATAAAGAGAGGATTTATTTTAGCCACTTAATTAGTGAATTAAGATGGCTATTTGTTTTGTTCCTACCTTACTTATATCCTAGACTAGATTCTTTTATAATTAAAAGAAAGGTAAAGGTTGTTTTATCTTTCTTGTTGACTTTCGAGGTAGAATGGACCTTATGAGGGATAAGAAAGAAGAGCATGGGGTGAATAGGGCCTATCCAATAGGATTTGGCTGCCCATGTGGGCGTGTCATAGATTGATATGGAAGGAAAGGGGGATATACTCCTCTTGCTGGACCTAGGGTTTGGCAATTTTTAAGCAGTGAATTTTGGAGAGAGATAACTCCAAGGATATAAAAGCGTTTGTAATGAAAATTGAGGTGTGTGTTTGTTGAGTTTTGATGATTCTAGAATCTATTCACTTGCTTGTATTGGAATTGTGAGCAAAACGTTATGCTTGTTTTAGTAGAGTGAGATCTGTTACTATTGAAAAGTGATGGCAGAAACTTTGATCTGCCACTGCAAGTTTGATTTTGAGTCTTTCTTAGTGAAATTTGTAGAAAGTGTGGAAAATTGTATTAGCTTTCTATCAAGCTATCTCTTATAGCATTTGGAGTTGGAAAGAGAAAGTTGTGACTTCGAGAGTGGAAAAGAGTTTAATTCCACCTAATGAAGAGAGGTAGAGACTTTGTTCAACCACCTAAGTCGGAAAATCTCTTCAATATTTTTGATATTTTAGATGCTTATAGTAGCTTATGTAAGCTTTGTGTAAAAATAAAAATCAATACATTTGGAGCTTTTATGAAAATTTTATGAGCTATGAAGTATCAAGAGAACAAATTATTATTAGGGTTCAAAGAGTAGAATCAACTAGCTATAAAATCTGAAGTTTGAGAGGCATATATGCAAAATTTTAGGACAAATCAGATGATGGAGTGAGCTTTTTAAAAAGCTATTGCATGCCTAATTTGAAGAAGGGAAGTAATCACAACAAAGGCTGAAGTGAAGAAGAGCTTCGCTCCCTTTGTATTTGCTGGGAAATTTTAGTACCTATTTCTTTTAGCCATAACTTTTAAACGGTAAGACATCTATTTGTGAAATTTTGATATATTTTAAAATGGATTATTAACTTTTTTTAGGCTATATTCATGCTTGATTTGAACTTTGGATGGATTTTTAGTGATTTATTTAGTTTCAGCTTATTGTATGACTTGTATTCCTCATATGCGGTTGTATTTTGAGGTGTACAAGTATAATACAAATATAATTTGGAAGCTTGAACAAATATTGTGCAAGTATATAAGATACTTGCATAACTTTCTCTCATGTTCCTTGCTAGTTCTAGGATCAGTTAGGAATTTTGTATTTTTCTAAGGCAAATTCTCTCTATCCGGCAAAGTCTTCTTGGTTTTTCTAATTCTTCATCTCAAGGTCGATGCCATGAGCTACTCAGTTGAGATGGCATCCCTAGTGCAGTATCTTCATTCTCACTAACCATATCTAAATACACTTTGACATTAGATATCTTGATACTGCAAGAAAGAAAAATGCAACAAGTTATATTTCAATAAGACTTGGATCCTGCTTATATACATTCCTTTGGAGAAGGCTTCATCTTCACATTTTGTTAATGGCCGACTTTTGATTTATCAGGATATTGTCGATAAAACTTTTGTATCTTTTGTAGCGCATTTGTTATATTTTCTGCTGGATCTCAAATCCGCTCATTTACATCATAGCCATACCAATGAATTAAATACTCCAACTTCTTCCATCTCCGTCGTGAATCAAGGACTTGTTCCACCTCATATTCCACGTGGTCCCCGATTTCAATACAAGGTGGTAGTGGTTGTATCCGTCCTAGTAAAGTTAATTCACTATAAGCTTCTAGAAGAGAAACATGAAAGACTGGATGTACTTTCATGGATGTGGGTAGTTTCAGTTGATAAGCCATTGGATTGATTTGCTTCTAAATATAGAATGGTCCCAACCTCCTATAATCTAACTTATCGCAAGGTCGAATGGTCTTGATATTTCGTCCCAAGAGCCAAACCTTATCTCTAATTTGAAAAGCATGAGAATCCTTCCGAAATTTATCTACAGAAGCTTTGAACGAGTCTTGAGCTAGCTGTAACTAAAACTTCAAGGTGGTCTAGATCTCCATTAAATGCTTTGCAAGATCTTCAACTACTAGATTCTCATCTTTGGATTTATCCAACAAATTGAGTTTTGGATGATATCCATAATTTGCAAAGAAAGGTGTTTGTTGGGTTGAGGTATAGACCAAATTGTTGTACACAAATTCCGCCAATGGTAGATATGTAGTCCAATCATCTTATTGATAGTTGATTGCATATCGTAGATATTGCTTTAAGATTTGGTTCACTCACTCTGTTTGACGATTGGTTTGAAGATGGAAGACAGAAGGAAGTTTGATATCTACCCTCAATATGTCAAAAAGCAACCTCCAAAACTTTGATATAAATTGAGGCCCTCGATCCAAAATAATGTCATCTAATAAACCATGATATTGATATATATTGTCAATAAACAATCTTGCTTTTTCTTCACTAGAAGTTGTCTTTCTACATGGAACAAAATGTGCCATCTTCATAAACCAATCTACCACTACGTAGATAGCATCAAATATTGCAGAAGGTGGCAAATCTGTGATGAAGTCCATAGATACTGAAGACCACAATCGCTTTGGAATTGGCAGAGGTTATAAAAGCCTGTAAGGGCAATATCGAGGATTCTTTGATCTTGAACAAAGGTCACATGATAGCACAAAGTTCTTCACTACTTTTTATATTTGAAGCCACCAAAAGTCTCGAGAAATAAGCTCCATTGTTTTATTGAATCCGGAGTGACATGCGGCTGGGAAGTCATGTCGAGATTGAAGAATACAAAGTCAAATTGGTCCTTCTAAAATGTATAATCAATTTTTAAAATATAATAATCCGTCCTCAATCTTGAACTTATCTTTGTCAAAGCATTGCTTCACATTCAAGACTAATGAGTTCACAATTGATGTTGCGTGGACTTGTTCTAAAAAATCAGCTTCAATTGGCATGATCATGGAGGTGGTGCGGAGACAAAATCGTTCTGGTTGTAGAAAAGTTATATACTACTGATCAAATGCTGCATCTCCAATCTTAGGCACTAGATATGATCTTCTCGATAATGCATTTGATAGTCCTTGCTATCAACCTGGCCAATATGTGATGATGAAGTCAAATCGGGATAATGACATGTTCCACCGAGCTTGGCAATGATTCAAAACTCGAGATGTTGTGAAATATTCCAAATTCTTGTGATCTATATATACAATCACTAGATACGTAGCACCCTCTAATAAATGACGCCATTCTTGGAAAGAATCAACTATCATAAGTAGCTCCTTATCGTGAATTTCATAATTGATTTTTATTGTCAAAAACTTCTTTGAGTAGAATGCAATTAGATGAAATTTATCATCCTTTTCCATCTGTGATAATATAGCTCCTAGCGCAAAGTTAGAAGCATCTGTTTCCAAATAGAAGGCCTTTGTAAAGTTGGGATGTATCAAGATAGAAGCTATTGTAAATGTCAACTTTAATTCTTGAAAAGCCACTTGTGCTTGGGTACTCCACTCAAGCTTGTCCTTTGATGTCAACTGCATTAATGGGACTACGATTTGTGAGTAATTCTTGATGAAAATGCGATAAAAATTGAAAAATTCAAGAAAATATTGCACATCTCATATCATCTTTGGTACTGCCCAATCCGTTACTGCTTGAACCTTCTTCTGATCCATTAATAATCCTTCGTCCAAAATAATATAACTAAGAAATTCTACCTTGGATTGATGGAATATGCATTTCTCTAACTTGGCATATAATCTCGCATCTTGAAGTTTTTGTAACATCAACTTTACATGACTCTCATGTTCTTAAACATTCTTGGAATAGATCAAAATATCATCAAGGTAACAAATAATAAATTTGTCCAAATACTCTCAAAAAATATTATTCATCAAATGTTGAAATATAGCTGATGCATTGGTCAATCCGAAAGGCATGACATTATATTCAAAATATCCATACCTCATCCGAAACGTTGTCTTCCATTCATCTCCTACCTTTATTCATACAAGATTATAAGCTCCACAAAGATCTATCTTGGTATATATTTTGGCTTCACCAAGTTACTCCAAGAGTCCGGATATTAGTGATAATGGATATTGATTCTTCACAGTGATCTTATTCAAGCCTCGATAATCCACGCACATTCGTAATGAGCCATCTTTCTTCTTAACAAAGAGGATAAGTGCACCTGCTAGAGATTTAGAATGCCAAATGATGTTCATTGCAAGATTCTCTTTAATATAATCCTTCAATGCTGAGAGCTCGTCTTGTGATAAATTGTAGATTGGACCATATGGTGGTTGTGCTCCCTCTTGGAGATCTATAGCACAATTGTAGGGCTGATGCTCTAGTAGCATATCAACACTCTTCTTCTCAAATACATCCTTGAATTCTTCACATTGCTTCGGAATAACCAAAGTTGGAGTTGCATCTTCTCGAGTTAGCGTTGCGAAGATGACAAGAGGTGTATTATGCTTGGCTTCCTTCATGAAGGCCCTCGCACCTATAAACAAAGATTTGTTTCTAGACATTATCTTGGCAAGTTCCACCTTCAAAGATTTTGTTGAAAATGTCACTTTCCGCAACCTTCAATCTATTAATGGATTATATTTATCAAACTAAGATAGGTCCAAAATGACTAGATATGAAGGGATCTTGATAATATTAAACACAATGCTACTTTCATGATTTTCAAGATGAACCTTCAACGGTTTAGTTTCATGAGTAACATTGCCAGAAGACAAAAGTCAACTGTCTATGACTTCTACATGGACAGGTTTTGATTTCTTTAAGAGAGGAAATTTGTGAAGTTTGGCAAACTCTTCATCTAAAAAACAAGCAGATGCTCCTGAGTCTAGTAGAGCATCGATTTGCAATTTTTGAATACTAAGAAATAAAGGTACTATAAACCAATGAGAAGGTTGAGCTGAGAGAAAGGGACCTTGATTAATTTGGGATGTTGAGATGTCTAGCCGCATGGTCCCTATTGTAGCTAGGCATCCTTGTTTTCCCGGACGCTTGTGCTCTTAAGTCTTGTTGTTTGAGGCGTTTGTTTTCTAGAACAATTTTCGGCTTTATCGCTTGCCTCCCCACAATATAAGCACAAGTTTTGCTTAAATCATTGCTTCTTTTGTTCAACTGTAAAGGGCTTGAAACATACCATATTAATTTGCATGTCTTCTATTTTAGATTGAGCTTCCACACTCTTGATAGAAGCAGCCAAGTAGAACTAGTTTCCTCATGGATATCGTGTAGGTCTAAAATAATGGTCTTGACGTCATTGAAAAAGCCGATTGTCACACTTCACCGCTTAGCTGATTGCTTCGTTGAGTGTTTGAAGGTCAGGTAGAGATAGCAATAAATCCTTCACGTCATCTTTGAGTCCCTAATAAAATTGACTCACCATCGCTTCTTCTTTCCAGTTGATGTCACATGCAAGTTGTCTGAAGTCGGATGTGTAAATAAATGCAAAGCGTGATCCTTGACGCAAAAAATGAATCTTGGTGGTTGTCCATCAATGCTCTCCAAATGCTACCTCAAATGCTTCTAGAAAGGTCTCAAAGTTACTCAAGATAGAAGATCTTTTCTCAAATAAAGAGACAAATCAAGACAAAGCTTGTCCAATAAGTAATGTTCCACTAATCCAACTCGTGATTCCTTGGTTGAATAGTGTTCCGATTCTAAGTAAAGAAGAAGGAATCGATACCTGTCCAAAGGAGGGTAATCCGCAACCCTTAGAATGCTCAAGTATCTCCAAGGAGAGGGATAGTCCACTCTCTGCCTCAAAGAACTAAGCTTTGATATTGATAGAAGGACAGTCTTGACAAACTGTCATGGACGTAGAATATAGACTAAAAGTCTAAATAAAAAGTTCAAGAAGAACTAGCAAGAATTAGGTTAATCAGATGAGTACAAGAATAACACTAGAGAGGTGAGCTAGAGTTCCAAGAGATGTGTTGTCGATACTGAAGAACTCTTCAACCTTGGCTCTAATATATACTCCTACCTAAGAAGCTTTTTAAGCAACTTCTACTAACTAGGGAGCTTCTCAAGCAACTTCCACCAACTAGAGAGCTTCTCAAGCAACTTCTACTAACTAGGAAGCTTCTCAAGTAACTTCTATCTACTTGAAAGATACTAGAAGATTCTAAAAGATTCTAAAGAGTTTTAAGTACCTTCTAGAATGTTCTAAAAGGTTCTGACAAGTATATCCTTGACAAATAGAGTGTTTAATATTCTTGAAAAGGATTAATTTGTGTGGTTGTTATAATTTAAAAATATTATCAAAATCAATGAGTTGCCTTATTGCTTTGAAAAAAATTAATATATGTAGGTATTTAAATTTGATATTATTACAAAATACATTAAGTAACCTTACATCTTTGACTGCCTTAGATACTGAAGATTAAAATTATTGCCAAATAAACTAGGCAACCTTACATTTTTTACAACTTTAGATATAAGTAAATATTCAAGTTTGATATCATTGTCAAATGTATTAGACAACCTCATATATTTAACTATCTTACATATGAATTGGTATTGAAGCTTGACATCATTGCCAAATGAATAGGATAATCTCACATCTTTAACTATCTTACATATAAAAGAGTACTCAAGTTTGGCATTACTATCAAATGAATTGAGTAACTTCACATCTTTGACTACATTAAATATAGAGAAGTGCTGAAACTTGGCATCACTACCAAATAAATTTAACAATTTTATATTTTTGACAATATTAAATAAAAATAATTGCTCAAACTTGACATCATTGTCAAATATATTGGACAATCTCACACCTTTGATAATATTAGATATATGGTGGTACTCAAGATTGACATCATTACCAAATACATTAGACAATCTCACATCTTTGATAATATTAGATATAAGGTGGTACTCAAACTTGACATCATTACCAAATACATTGGACAATCTCACACCTTTGATAATATTAGACATATGGTGGTGCTTAAGCTTGGCATCAATGCCAAATGAATTAGACAACCTCACAGCTTTAAAAACCCTAGATATAAGGTGGTGCTCATTATGACAATATTGCCTATTGAATTGGACAACCTCACATTTTTTACTACCTTAGAAATAAGTTGTTGGTTAAATTTGACATTATTACCAAATGAATTATATAACATCATATCTTTGACTATTATTAATTGATCTTATTAAACAAAGTTTATTTTAAAAAAACCAACCTAATAGGAAGATTTAGACTCTTAAGATCTAAAGAGTAGAAGATAGATTAAGGATATCTAATCTTCATAAGAATTAGACTAATAGGGTCCAAACAATAGTAAATAAGTCAAAGATACTCAATTCAAGTAAAAATTAGATATCTTAAAATTTGAGTTAGAACAAATTAAATCAAAAGAATATATAGTATCTAACAAGAAGATAAATAGCTTCCTATAATTAATTGAAGTAATATAAGTAACCACAAAGATCAATTGATATGTGTGTATAAAGCAAAACAAAGAAATTAGATAGTATTAAGTGATAAGTATAAAGCTAAAAGTATTATTATTTTTAATATTGATACAAATTGATTATAAATATAAGTTAATTTTTAAATAAATATTTTATCCATCTTTTATTTTTATCTAAATTTAGTCCTTATAACTTCTATTGAATTATATACAATTTGATTCAAATTAGTAATAAGTATTGAATTTTACACATGAATTTTAGCTACAACTTGTCAATTTTAACGTAAGGAAAGATATTTATATATTGCTACTTATATATCAATATTTGATAAAAAAAATTACTATCTAGTATTGAAGTTAATTGGTCCAAGTAATATTAATATTAAACTTTTTAATGGAGACATAAAGATGATACTTGATGTTTAATACATTTTGAGACTTATCAAAAATATTGTCTTTGCTAAATAACTTGACAAAATAAGAAGAGAAGATTAAAATAAAGCTACAATTATTATCTTGCATAACATGTATAAAGAAATAATAACAACTTATAAATTAAATTGATACTTATATAAATTAGATATAATTATTATAAATTAAATAATATATAAAAAAAATTGCTATTCAAGGAATAAATAAATAAAACTTGTAGCATCTATAACTTGCTATATTAATTAAATAAGACTTCAAAAAATTTAAATCTTGTTAAAAAAATATATTCTTTTTTAATACAAAAACTTTTAACTTATATGTTATTTTTTTTTTTAAAGAAAGAAAATAATTTCTAAACAATTTCTACAACCATTACAAAAAAATATCAATATATTGAAGTTGATTCATTATAATATTTGTAGCCTAATTTAAGTTGGAATATAATTTGGATACTTATATATTATAATAATTATTAATGGTTATTTTAAATATTTTTATATTTAATTAATTACTAATAAAAAAATATTATTTGATAATTTTATATATTTTAATAAATAAATAATTAAATAATTAAAATAAAAAAATTATTTATCTTATATTTTTGTTAATTTTATCACAACCAAGGCATAAAACATGAAACAACTACAACTTATATTTTCTAACAAAGTAAAATTGCTAAAATAAAAGTTGTATCTTAGGAAATAATATAATTTTAATATTATTTTATATTTGAGCTCTAAAAATCTTTTAATGAGAAGCTCTTCAAATAAAAAATTACTTACAATATCAAAATCTAAAAATAAAAATAAAAAATAAAAAAATCTATAATGAAACATCTTTCATATTGTAGCACATATTTTAATTAATTATAAATTTAAAAAAATTATACTTATTCTTTTTATTAATTTTATAAAGAATATTAAATTAAAAATTAAAAATTATTAAATTCTTATTTTTTTTGGAATTTTTTTTCAATCCATTAAAAAAAATGTAATAAATTATAATACTATCATATATCAACTTATTATTTTAAGATACATAAAATTTTTAATAGATATTTTATTAATTTTTAACTAAAAATAATCACACTTAAGGCAAAGATGATGGCCATCACTTTCTTGACTTTCTAAAATCTTCTTATACAATACCTTTGATTCAAGTCCAACATCCAATCTTAGATACCTCTTATATATGTATTAACATGGTTAAAAGAAGTTTGATGTTTTGTAATAATATTATTAATATTTATATTATTACTAAAAATTTGATAATTAAAAATATAAAAATTATTAATTAAATATATAGTTGTTAAATTTTTTTATTGTTCTAAGTACTTTGTAAATTTAAAAAAATAGCAATGGTTGTTAGATCTAATTTAAGGTAAATATTGTATACTTTTTTATAGCAAAGTCTTGGAATTATAGCTTCTTTATAAATAATAAAAGTCAAATTTGATCATATTATAAAATTAATATAAAATAGTTTCTTACTTATTAAAAAAATTATTAAGGATATAATTATATTTAATTTGCTTGACCTTCTAAATTTGTATCATTGACAAAAGTCAATGATGCTCACTAGATTAAACTAAGATAAATATAAGAGTTATTTTAATATTACATTGACATATATACATTGTGCATTAAAAAAATTAAGTTTGTTTTATAATAAGGTTATCATTAGTGTGTATGTGGAAGAAAGCATATTTGATGACAAAAACTACATTAAATCCACTATTTTTGAGCAATGATAATAATTTTATTATAAAAAATAAAAAAATTATCTTGCTTTGCTCATAATTTAAACTTGTAATTATCAATGCAAAAAGTGGGTGAAAATTTAGCTCAATACAAAATTTAGAACTTAAACTAGCAATTTCTAATTTAAAAGCAAAAATTAGTCTATAATATTGATACAAAAACAAAGCAAGTCATTGAAGATCAATTTAGAGAGTTGCAACAAGACTTAGAATTGCTTGGAAAATAAAGTAGGAGAGCTTTAATATATTAAGGAGTTGCAAAAGAAGAAAGATAAAAAATCAAGGATTTTTTGTACAATGTAGAGTTGCTCAGGAAGTAGAAGAAAAAATATGTTCACGTACAATAGGAAATAAGACATGAGTTAATAAAAAAACAGAACAAGAAATAAGACATGTAGTTAACAACCACAATTAACATTGGTTTAGTAAGCTCTAGTAAAATACTTTAAAAAGTGACTAAGATTTTTAAAATTAAATCTTTAAATAATAAAAGTAACTAAACTTTAATTTAAAATATCATTTTTTTAATATATTGAAGCTTTAGTATAGAAATTTTTAAGTCAAATCAAATAAAATTCTTGAAAAAAATTTTAAAAACCATAGATCCTAATCCTATCATTATATATTTTTAAAAATAATCACTTTAATTATAAAATTAAATAAATATATATATATATATATATATACACACACACATACAACTATTGACAAATATAAAACAAGATTAGTAGTAAGAGGTTTTATTCAAATCCTTAGAATTAATTATACCAATACATTTCTTTCAACTATAAATTCAAACTTTATAAAAGTATTCTTAGCTTTAGCCATTCAATAAAATTTGAAAATATATCAACTATATATTAAAAAATACTCTTTAATGGTTTGATTGAAGAAGATTTTTATATGGAATTATCATAATATTTTATCTTTTCAAATTCACCTATAGAATATAAATTATACAAATTTCTATATGGTTTTAAAAAATACAATAGAACTTGGCTCTAAAGACTTTATAAATTAATGCAATTTTTTATAAATATGAATATTTAGATATTGATATCATTGTATATATATGTATATATATATATATATATATATATATAGACACTTATAAACACACATTAATATCAATAAAGATTTACAAAGTGATTTTTCCATTTTTATTTTTTATGTTAATAATTGTATTTTTCTCATCAACAAATATTCATTAATTCAATAATTTAAAACATTGTTATAACAAGAATTTGAAATATCAAATAAAGTTGAAATATACTATAGACTTAGTTATATCATTCTTAGAAAAAAAAAAGATTGGTAGATATTATTTTATTAAGAAAAATATCTTATAAATAAGTTATATAAATATTACATGCTTATTAGTGATTTTCTTAGCACTTTAATAGAGGCAAAAATAAGATTTAATCTTTCTAATTCCATTGACACTAAATCTATTTTTCTTTTTATTTAATCTATTAAAAGTTTTATATATATTATTACTAGTTTTAGACTAAATAATCATTATGTAATCAATAGTAAAATATAATACTTATCCAATTATAATTCATTGCATGTTTAAAGCATTAAAAATTATTGAGATATTTAAAAGATATTCTATCTTGTGATATTATATATTAAAGTATTAAAAATTAATACTTACTTAATAGATTTTTTAATGTTGATTGTTCTAAGGACAAAGAGATTAAAAGATCTACTTCTTTCTTCTTCTTTTTTTTGGCTTATTAGAAGAAAAATTTACCAAAATACTAAAAAATAAAATCAAACAGCTTAATTATTAGTTAAATAAAAAATATAGCAATAGTTAATATTATTACAAAAGATATTTGATTAAATAGACTACTTTTAGAATTAAAATCTATACTAATTATTTTAACAATTCTTTATTTTAAAAACAAATCTAAACTACCATTCTAACAAAAAAAAATATATAGATATAAAATATTATTTTATAAAAAATAGAATTTTGACTTAAGAATTATAATTCTAATATATTTTTGATACAAATATGATAGTTGATATTTTTACCACAACCTTATTGAATAAGAATCACTTTAATTTCTTGTATAGACTTTACATGACTTTATTAATAGATCTTTATCTTCTTACCATATAACTTATATTCTTAAGAATCTAAGTTTATTTTATTTATTTCAATTATGTAAAAGATGTCTACTTCTAGTCAACAAAATTAGAAATAGGAGATATTTGAATAATACTTTATTATATAATTTCTATTCATAGTATATTCAAAATAATAAAAAGAACTCAAAGAAGAGCAAATAAAATACAAAACAAATATCTTATGTTTAAATAATCTAATTAGCATAGCATATTATTAAATGAAACCATTATAACCACAAGAATATTAAAAGTAGATTAACAATTCTTTTGATCCTTGTAAAATTTCTTGTTGTTGCCAAAAAATCAATTGCCACAACAAACATATTACTATCACAATCTTATGGCCATATATATAGAATATTATTTACAGCAAAGATTAAAAATAAAAAAATTTTACAATATGTCAAGACTAATATTAATAATAACAACAACAACAACCAAAATTACAAAGCAACTACAAATAAGTTACAATACAAAGCAATGACAAATAAGAAATAAGAAACAATGCACTTAACAATACAATGTATTTGCACAACCAATGTAGTAACCTACATAGTGCCAAAATCTAAGCATTGTACAACCAATGTATTAACCTACATTGCATAACTTATACAATGTTGAAATCTAAGCAACACATTATTATTTTATAACATAGCTACTTGATAAAAAGGTTGGTGAAAATTTTAGACTTGTAGAAGGAACTTAAATAAAAGTTTTATAGATTTTTATCATGCCTTAATAGCTAATAAATCTAGCTTAGCTACAATGTTTATGATTTATACTACATTTTGTATTAAAGAGGCTTCTTCTACCTTGGTAAGGTCATTAATGAATCAAAATGACATAGAATAGATTGTATAGATGTATAAGCAAGACACATACTTGATTAGTTTTGAATTATTTTGATGCTCTAATTGGAAGACATTTGAGTATATGTACAAAGAGATGCTAAAATTTGGCAATTCTAGGTCAATTACAACTTTTTAAAAATGTAAACATCAACAAATTGAATAAAGCTAAAATTTAGGGTACTTATCAAACACTTAGAGACTAATTTTTATACTAAGTTTGAGCAAAAAGTAATAATTAGTATAAAATATTTAATCACCAAAAAATTTCATCAAACTTAGAATAGAAATTCATATGATATTATTGAGGGTTTTAATGCAAGATCTATAAATTTATAAGTTGTATTTGTCTCAAAATTTTACAACTTAATAAATAATTAAATGAAACACCAATTTACAAAAAAATTAAATAAATCCAACAATCCAATTAGATATCTTTTTTTATAATTTACTACTTATAATTTAATTTTTTTATGATTAAAGATTTATAATCTGTTTGGATTTAAAATTTAAAATTTAATAGAATTTTAGATTTAGAACTTACAATTTAGATTTGTTATGAGAGTTGAGGTCGTCAAAGAAGAGCATTTTTAAGCACTTTGTTTCAAAATTATAAGATAATTGTAGTACCATAGAAATTTTTCTTCTATAGCCACATGTCCAATGCATCTTCAAATAAGAGTTTATATAATACAATAATGTAATCTATATAATGCCAAACACAAGCAAAATATAATCTACACACTATTGTAACTAACATAACAAAAAAGTTTCCAACTTAGTCTAAACAATTATATATCCATAATCTCAGATGACCTAATTGTTGACTTAAAAACAATAGATGATTAAAGATTTGTAAAAGTACAATTATTAGAATAATATAATAAACAAGTTGTAAATAAAAATATAAATAGCAAAAAGATGTAATCTTTTGGTACTTCTTTTCACAAGAAAGTAGACTTCATTATAATATTCAAAATATACAAACACATTAAATATGAATTATCCTTATACAATTAATCTTAATAATCTTGATTTAAATGGTAACAAAATAAATTATATATCAGCAATAAATCTATGAAAATTAACTAATCAATTTTTAAATAATAGTTTAATTTTTTATAAATATAAATCTATTCTTTTAGATATTTTTCTACTGCAATTAATTTAAAGTGTAAAATTTATTTTCATGAAAGTTCATCTTAAAACATTTAAAAAATATTAAAAAATAAAAATATATTATTTCTTTAAAATTTTGATGAGATAATGCCAAAAAAACAAAAAACAAAAACCCACACAATCAAATTGTCTACAATATGAGTTTTATTCATTTACAAAATAATTATTAAACATATTCAAATTCTCAATTCACATAAAAATGAAGCCTAAAGAAGCTTGAAAAATGTAAAGTTAAGAGTCTGAAGCAGTCAAAGGAATTTAGAGATGAGGTTTCAACAAGTTCGAGAAGCATAATTCTTATGTTTAAAGAAGCCTGGGAGGTACAGAGTTAAGTGTTAAGAAAATTGAAAAATACAAAGGATGTCTGAAGAAGATTAAGAATTCAAGAATTGAGGACTTGGAAATGCAAGAACCTTAAGAGTTCAGAGTCTAAGAAGTTGAGAAGCTTACAATTGAGGAGTTCAGATTTTTAAAAAAGCCTAAATCTATTGAGTCTACAAAACTTATCGTCGAGGTTTTAACAAGTTAAAGAAATCTATGAGGCATACAATCGAGGTTCGAAGTTTGAGAAGCTTAGAGTTGGGATTTTAAGTAGTGCTAGAGGATGCAGGAAATTCTATAAGATGTGCACAGGGCTGTGCAGATGATATGTCCATGATCTTCAAGCTTCCGAGCTGTGCGAGTGTTTTGCAGCGAAAGAGGATCATGGAGACAAGATCTGCAGATTCACAGCACTCAGGGACCAAGTCTGGATTGTGAATCAGTTGTTGAAAACCCATCGATAGATTCCTACTACTACCGACACTCCAGAGCCATCGGCAACGGAACAAGAGACCTACATGGGTTTTGCACAAGTCTCAAGTTTTACGTGCAGTTAGCAGGACAAGAATCAATAATACAATACCCCAGTTGAATTTACACCTCGACTCCCCAGCATGAGTGGAGTCTTTCGTTGCACAGTTAACGTTACCAGTGAAACTCTACTTCTCTTGAAACGCAACAAGTTTAGAAGGCTACAATGCGAGTCACACCTAAATGCGGTCCATGATTCCGAGGCCTGAGTGGTAAAATCACAGCCCCAGCTCTGAAGATGGGTCAGACAAGTTTGGGAATTAGTGGTGGGGAAAAAGATTTTACAATCGAGAAGAAGCAGAGGCAAAGCTTCAGCGATTGTAGTGGTTTTGTTTCTTCATGTCGAGAGCGGCTCCTTCTTTCAACATGTCGCTGGCGTCCGTCTCCATTCCTAGCCTGGACAGCGCTGCAGCCTGCATGTAGAAGGCGGTTGGCCATTCCGGGTGTACAGACTGCGCTTCCATGGCATCACTCAGGGCTGCTTCGGCTTGTTCGCTCAGCAAGTAGGCCAAGCTGCGGCGCGCGTAGACTGTTGGAGAAACCATGGTGCCTACATCCACAAACTGCAAGCAAACTTTCCGTTCAGTTACGAAACATCAGGGCAAGAACGCACAACAAATGGACCTCAGTAAGCTTGAAGTCCACGGCTTTCACAGTCCTGTTGTGAAAGGCTACCTGCGTGTAACAATCGATTGCAGTTTTGAAGTCTTTGTCACGAAAAGCCATGTCGCCTCTTTTCCTGGAGTTCAGCATATCTTGCATCTGTTTCGTCCACACTTGGAATGAGAGCTGCAACGCGCAAACCAGTTGGTTTGTTAGAAAGCTCCTCCACAGCAACCATGATATAAGTGGACAGCGTCAAGGAGGGTTTGGTTATGTATCACAGTAGCGCGGATTAAAAACAAAAAAATAACCTCGTTCTCTGTGCCTTCATCGTCCTTGTAGCCTGTTTTCACAAGAATCTCGTGCACTGCTGTGTGATCGTTGCGAGAAATAGCCTCGCCCAAGGGTGACAATGGCAGAGGAGGTGGAGCCTCTCCTCTGTGGATCCCCATCAACGTGTACGAAGGTATATGCTGCATTCATTTGCCACAATACTCAGATTGGATGCGATCAGCTCAGCATTGGTGCCATCTCTTCCAAAGCAAATAAATGCAGCAAAGTTTCTATGCCCAAGCCCGTATCCCAGATCCCTGCGGCGGCTTACCTCGGTTCTTCGTTGCAGTAGAGTAAGAGCACTGACGAGCATCTTTGCATTTGGGCGCTCCCGCGGTTCAAACTGCAAGCATCGAGATGCGAGTCGAACCAGCTCCGTGCCGTCATCATTCGAAAATTGATCTTCCAAATATGAATCCATGAACTGTGACATGTTCTTGCTTCGAATTAAGTCTAAGGCCTGCATCACAACAATCGAATATTTCACACTCAACAAGGCCACTCACTCCATCAAACCATTGACAATGTTTCAAAGACAAACTATGTCCCCAGTTCTACATAGATCACACGAAATATTACGAGGATAAGGATTGCGACAATGACTGTACTTACATGGCTCGGAGGTATGTGCTTCCCACTCAACAGATCCAATAGAACAGTTCCGTAACTATAAATGACACTTTCAGGTGTCACCCTTCCTGCAAAATGAAGTACAAGAATTGTCAGGTTTACAGAATGATGCAATATCAAAGTAACAAATTGTTCAACAAACAATCCAACAAAACATTCAGGATTTCGTTACCAGTTCTTAAGTATTCAGGGGGAGTGTACGCCAGATTGGTACTATAGCTTTTTCCATCTCGGCTGTTCTTCATGAGGCCAAAGCAAGAGAGGCGTGGATCCCCTTCCTGACAAAGGCGTGGGAGACCATCAGTTTATAATCTACAGATTAGATAGGTCTACCTTAAAACCTTATTTTCCTTAAAAAAAAAGTGATGAGCGTATTTGATGTGGGTGCTCTGTATAGCAGGGTTATCGAGTCTTAATAGGAACGGGAAGGGACTTTGCAATACCATGTTTTAGTTCAAAATTGCGACAGAGAAGAGAACTACCTGATCGAACAGGACACGATAGGCGTTGAGATCGTGATATAGACGAAGATTGTGGTTGGCGCAGTGATCTAAGGCATGGGCAATGTACAAAGCAACTCGCAACCTCATTGTCCACTGCATTGGCTGCCTCTCCCCTGTGCATTTTCAAAAATTAACAAAAACCTTTACCATCTTTACAGAAAGCGGAAATGATAAACTTGCCTTCTTCAACTCAACCGTAAAGATTGGGACAATGCTCCTCTCTTATAAAGGATCTGTGATATGCAACTTAAGTGAAAAGAAAAAAAGAAAAAAAGAAACGGATACACTACAAGGAAGAGCACCTACAGTGAAACAAATGTCTAGAAAGAGTGTCATTGGGCATGTATTCCGCAACAAGTAATCGCTCATCACCCTCACAGCAGTAGCCGATCAAATTCACCAATCTCTTATGTCTGACTTGACCCACCTTCCAGGCTTCGTCCTGCAAACAAACCCAGTCAAATTCAAGCATTCAACTTGCATTGTGTGTCATACTCATACGACACTTATCTCGAACCAGTAATCTTGCTAGATTGGTCGAACTGAGTGAAAATCGTCTTCAGGAGCAAAACGGATGGTGATTGTTGACTAGGGCTAAGTTCTGGAAGAGGAAGACTACCATGAAGCCCTTGGCATCGGGCCAGGCTGCCTTGGGGAAGCGTTTGATGGCTATCCAACGATTCTGGTGCAATCTCCCTCTGTACACAAAATTGGGCGCTTTCTCTCCACTCTCTGAAACTATCTGGTCACTGCTAAAGGAATTCGTGGCCTCTCTCAGCGACTCTAAAGCATACTCCCTAAACGATGGAACAGCCTCCGGTTCAACCCGTCGCCCATTCTCAGCAGCTACATAGCAATGAACACGTCAGTTGCTATCTCCTTGTTGCAAAAATGCAAAGACCACGTTCTCTTGTACAATCTTTTACAAACTAATAAAGATAACAAGAAATACAAGACACTACCAAGAATTCAAATTGTAATCCTTCGAGTAACTAGAACCGAAATGGGATTTCAAAAAATGAGACTGACGTCGGAGAGACTTTTCGATACCAGTGTGATGTTCACATACCCGAATTCGCAAGTTCTGCTTGTGGAATTGCTGCAATGCTTGGAGCAGGGGCCTCACGGGGCTTGGACCATAAGCACCCCATCCTATACCCCTACCCCCGCCAGCGCGTTACTCTCCTGAATTATCTCACCTCCAACACTCCTTTTCTCAAGTTAATCGCTGCTCATTCAAACATGATCAACCGGCAAGTAAGAGCAGGTTCCAAGAACAAGGATGTGGTCTAAATGCCTCATAAGAAACAGTTAAAGAAACCCATGAACTGGAAGAACTACTAAGCACTTCTGGAAAGGAAACATCAAGCAACTAGCCGCGGTCGGTCGATTCTCCCTTGTTGAACCCGCACTCGGAGATTCGACAATTCATCCGTAATGCCCTCTTCTCCTGCGTCCTTCATTCATTTTTCCTTAGAACTCCAGACGCAAAGTACAAGAAGCTCGCAAGATTACGTATCTGAAAGAACAAACGTGTCACTCTTGCTCTAAAATTCCACTGGCCAACCACGAGCAAGACACTTGAAGTGTCTCTTTCGCTCTTCCTTTTTCTTCTCTGAAAGTTGGATACTTCTTGACCTATTTCGTGACCTACTGATGTGTCCTTGGCAAATCTAACCATTCCAAAACAGAAAGAATCTCAGCTCCTTCTCCCCTATCCTCTCGCTCTCTCACACACACACACACACTCTCTCTCTCTCTCTCTCTCTCTCTCTCTCTCTCTCTTGCAGTGCGTTGTCTCTGAACCTGGCTAAATCGAGTACTTGCAGTGTTACTGAGTCACTACTAAGGGGAGTTCGCAACACCGACAATGCGTCAACCTGCACAAATTTTTTTGAAAATAATAATAATAAGCAAAAATGGACGAGTATACGGAGCGCAAAAAAAACCTACCAAGTTTGTCCATGGGCGCTGTCTTGCTCCGTCCCTACGCGTCCCATCCCCATCCAGTAGGAGATCGCTTGAACTCTGAAGCGGCTGCAGCCTTTCCTGTCCCCAGGGCAGAGTTATCCCCAAAACATCGCACAGAACGCCTCAGCCCTTGGGGGGAGCGCAGCCACAGCACGCGTCGTCGAAGGTGGGGAAGAAGACGAAGCTGGAAGGCATGGGGTGAGAGGCAGCAATACTGACCCCTTCTTGCCAAGCTTCCTGACACTCAACACTGCGCCCCACACGTGCAAACCCAGGGCACCTCCAGACACTTCCCTCAGACCTCCTCAGAGCTTCTCAGAGCTGGGAGATGGAACACAAACGCCATTCCAAGCGAAACCAAACAAAAACCACAGCTGCCTTCTCCTCCATAGCCACGGATCTCTCTGCCATCTGCCCAACCTGCATGTCGGTTTGGCTCCTTTGGTTCGAATCACTCTTCTCTTCTCTTCTTCCACCAACACACAAACCTCATGGACACTGTCTCAGTCCGGACTGAAACTCCCTCCGACCGCACCCTGAGAGATTCGTTCCTGAGCTCGCCCAATGTAAAAAATGCCCATGAGAGGGGGAAGGAAACCAACGAGGTCACATGCTCGTGGTGCTGCAATGCGTGCACTGAACAAACTAACCAACATGCGTTTTGTGGTCACGAGTTTTCTCCGACAGAGCCGAGACAAATCACATCTTGGTAGCGCTTTTTATCTAAATAAAGCAAAGTTGACTATTTGCAAATCCTTTTTTCTTTTTTACCGCAGCTTCTAATCACTCTCCTACCTTCACAGCTGTCAACCCACCCACACAATCGGCAGAAAATTCTGTCATTCCTGAAGCCATTCCTTACACAAATTCCCACCTTTTCTTACTGCATTGAGTGTGAACACCCTTCCATCAGATATGCCAAATGTTCTCTCTGCCGGGGAGTGTCGGAGCAACGGCACACAATCATGTCCAATCCTCTTCTCAAATTTCCGTTTCAGTTTCATTTCATCTATGAAATAACGAGTTTCTCATGCGGGGATAAATGAAAACGAGGTTTGATTGGTATCATGCTTATCCTTAATTGATGTAGCATACTTTCCACGCCCCAGCTGTGCAGGCTGTGCAGACTGTGCAGCTCACAGTAAGGCTGCGTTACCGTTCAAGTAATGGACCCCAGTGACAAAACACCCTCCTCCGCCTCCACCTCCACCTCCATCTGAGCTGCACTGCTCTGCACTGCAGCAGCATCTTCATCCTCCTGGTGCTGCTGCTACGCCATGGCAACAGAGGTGGTGCAGTAGCAACAGCACCAGCAGTAGCATCTAGATGCTCTTTTGCCCATCCCCAGTATGGAAAGCCACAGCCCCTAATACTTTCTCTTTTTTCTTTGCTTTTTGTGTCTGTTTTGTTTGTGGGGCCTATTTGTCAGTTGTCCCCATGGAATGGCACCAAGCTCTGCGGCGAGGAAACAGGCTTCCATTGTGGGCAACGCTCGGTGTGTCTGCGAGGGCGTGCATGTGTGTCTGTGTCCATTCCATGCACTTGAAATTTTTTGGCTCTCACACATTATATTTTTAAAGGAAATGATTTAATAAAATAAAAATAAAAAGGTTCATAAAAATATAAGCATTATTTGGTTTTGCCCATTCTGATGTCTTATCTTGCTAGCATGCATGTTTTGACACAAAGCATGCACTTGCACTTGACAACAAATGTTTGAAGAAGTTAGAAGTTGTCCAGAAAAAACATATGAATGTTTGGTGTTTATGTTTCTTTGTGGTTTTTTTAAAGGTTGTGAAGAGAATCAAGTGTTGAAATAATAGCACACAAGTTTTGCAATTATTTCCAAGTTTCATTCTTTTCCTTTTTATGATTGTTTTAACTAATGCAATTTTGTGGGTCACACACATAAACATTATATTTATATATACACACATGCATATATATATATATATATATATATATATACATATATATATAATCAATTTTATAATTTTTTGAAAAAATACAAGCATTATTTGGATTTGCCTATCTTTGTATGTTGCCTTGCTAGCACATAAGTACTTGAGGAAGTTGAATATAATTAAGAATCTTATAGAGTTTGGTTTTCTTAAATGTATTCTACAATTGGATTCAACTAGTAGATTTTATTTAGAATACTCACATGATTGACTTTTGAATAAAAAATGTAAAAAGTGTGATTCAAAGAATATACTTATTAGATACATTTTTCTTTAAATATTATTTTGTATCTTTTTCTTACAAAGCAACAAAATAGTATTTTCAAGTTATATATATATATATATATATATATAAAGAAAAAGAAAATGGCTCTAAATATTATTTTATTTTATTTAAATTACACTAATAAGCTCATTTTAAGACATTTTATTTTAAAGATTGTCAACTTCAAAAATTTGTCTAAATTTTAATTAATTTAGGAACAACTACAAATTTAAATGTCTTTTAAAAAAATTACTTTAGGATTATATAAATATAAGAAAAAATTCAATTTAAATGGAGATAATTGATTATTAATATCATATCCATAAAGAATAGATATAAGTATCAAGGTCAATTTTTTATTCAATTTTCCATGTTTTAATTATATACTTACAATATATCTTTTGAAGTGCGTAGTCTATAATAGCTTCTACATTTAAAATTTTAATATATGTTTTTAAAAAGACATGTGTCTTATGTCATAAACAAGGATATATTTGAAAACTTTAAACATCAATCAAATTGTTAATTTAAAAATTTGGATACATAATGTGTAGTGCATTATGTTTAGAAGGATGCATCAAGAACTTCAAATCATTCATCAGAAAGGCTGGCTCTTACTTGTTGCCAAATAGGCATAACAAATCAAATCTATAGTAAATTTCTTACATTAATTGAGCTTCATGGTTACTTCAAGAATTTCTATAATCAAACACTTTTAATCTAAATAAAAATATATAACCTAAAAAATAACATATATATATATATATATATATATATAATTTTAGAATTCATTAATATCATTATAAATTTAAAATAGAATTAAATTTGACATTATAAACATCTATAAGTGAAATCTTTTATTTTAAGTTAAAATAATTTCACAAAAACTTTCTTTTTATATATGCAAACTTTAAATAAAGCATATATATTATTTTAGCTATCAAAAGGGTTTGGAGAATTATCCATATTTTTATTTAATATATATATATATATATATAGAAAGAAAGAAAGAGAGGAAATACACAAATAAGTACTAATAGAAAACAAAAATAATAAAAAAATATAAAAAAATTTGATGCACTGAAAAATACTAGTAATTTTTTATAATTTTTGCATTAGTATCTTTTTTATTAGATTTTATAAATTGAATATGTTTAAATATATATTTTTAGTATCAAATAATTCTTAATTTAGAAAATTTATATATTTTTATTTTATTTCATAAAATAATAAAAATTGATGAGATATTTTTATTTTTAATATAAGATCTTCAAACTTATTTTTTAAAATCTATAATAATTGTTATTTTTGTTGCATTAAAATTATAAAGATTAATATTGATATTTTATATGCTATTTATAAAATTTAAAGTAAAGATAAGTTTGATGTTGAAATCACAAAAAAATATTTTTAATAATATAATTAGAAGGACAACAATATAAAATAAAGATAATGATTTTATCAACTAAAAAAGAATATATATTTAATATCAATCATTAAGTATTTTATCAAAAAACCAAAACATAGACATTAAAGTATGTATTTATTTAATTTTTTAAATATTATTTAATTTTATAGGATATTTATTTATAAATTAAGAAATAAAAATGGTTGATAAAATTATTTTTAGATATGTATATTTTTTATAAAATACTTGATAGTACTATATTAATATGTAAACTTTGATTTTTAATACACTTTATGTTATAGACATCCATATTAATTAAGTAATAGATAGAAATACAAGTAATAAAAAATAGATTTGGTAGATAATATCACCTAGTGAAACATTAGATTAAAATATAAGAATTTAATAAATATTTATTAATAATTATAAAAATATTATTAAGTACTTTAATTATTAATAAACTGATTACATGATTTAAATTTAGGTTAAAAAATTACATAATAAAAAATATATATATATATATATAATATTAAAAGTTATTTAATAAATTAAATAAAAAATTATAACTGTATATTTTATTATTATATTTAGCAATTATATTTTGATATTATAATTTTAATAATAAATGAAATACTCTAAATTTCTATACATGCTTTTTAAATTAACTATTTCTGTTTTCTTTAAACTCTTTAATTTATTTTTATTTTTTTACAATTAGTAATGATACATATGTATAAGTGTTTGTGTTACAGAATTTTAAAAATAGATTAATAAGATTAGTATCTTTATTAATATTTAAAAATTTAAATAATATCAAATAAAATATTTTTATAAATAAAATATCATTATATATATATATATATATATATATATATAACCTACATTTTATTTCAAGTTCTAAAAATATTTTTAATTTGATTTGATTTGATTTTATAAATAGATTTTCTCTTTTATTTTTTTGGATTTAAATTTCAACCATACTATAATTGTTCCTTATAGTCTTGATAGATATTTATCAAAGTCTTTTATTTTTTAATTTTTGATTTTTTTACATTTAATAAATAGCTTTAGAAAAACAGTACATTTAAAATACTAAAGTTATTGTTAGATATAACCATGAATTATGTTTTTTTTTTTTTATTGACATCTAGATATGTATAATGTTTAATAATTGTTTGGATACTTGAAAATATATTCTAATATTATTGCAAACCTCAAACATTTATTTTTTGAATATAATTCTTTTTATTGATAAAAGTTCAAAGAAACTTTATATACATCTTTTTAAAAAAAATTATATTATCATTTTTGGACAATTTACTATAATAAACATGATATTAAAGAAATTTATGTACAAAAAATTTCTCATAAGATTAATAAAATTACGACTTTTTAGCTAATATATATATATATATATATATATATATTTTAAACAGCAATGCCAAGAATTTTACTAATTTACATATGTATTAGATAGCAATAAAAATCTATTTAAATTTATATATATCTATATATATATATATATATATATATATAATTTTATAATACTCAATTGACATAATATTTGTTATAATTTAAAACTTCATAGAATTTTTATAACACAAAAGAAAACACTGTCTTATGATAAATATAAAAAAATTATATCACTTAAATAAATTATTATTAAATACTAAATAAAATAATTAAGTCATTAGTATATACATAATAATCAATATCTTTATTTGGATATATATATATATATATATGATTTTATGTATTTGTGCTTAATCTTGTTACAAGTTTTAATATTTTAATATGATATTTTTACACCTAGTTATGAACAAAAATCTATATAATGCTTGTTTAAATATATATAAAAAAATAAGAAACTTGTAAAAACTAGTGAATAAAATATGCTGTCAGTAAAAATATTTTATAGTAATATTTGGTAGAATTGATTTAATAATATATACTTTAATATTGTTAGATACATTACTTATATGTAAAAATAATACATCTATGTATACATATAAAAAACCATAAACATGTACATATACACATACATGTTTTAATAAATACCAATATGTAATGCAAAGAAATGAGTATCATTTTTTAAATCTGCAACTTCTTTGCAATTCTTAATTTTAAAAGTTTATTCTTTAAAACATCTTTTCAACTTTTTAATTAAACATTATTAATTAGATACTTGGGTTTTTTCTCTACTCTATTTTTAAATTATGCCATTCTCAAATACAAAATATAATGACAAACAAAGTAGAACTAAATAATATTTTGGATATAAGAACACAATTGATGAAACAACAATTTTAGCATCATTGACCTCCTATTACTTGTTGCGCTTGTGATATCTTGTATTTATTGCAATAGAAGATGATTTTTCTTATTTATAAGAACTTCATATGTCTAGAACAAAATAGAGACAAATGAAGAGGAGGCGGATTACAAGTCATAGGAGCCATGCTTTACCATATTGGGTCTTGTGCCTTCTCTTTTCTATACAAATGTTGAAAAAAGTTGTGTTCCTCTTCCTTTATAAATACACATGGAACAATGTGATTTAATTTTGTATTTATCAAAATACACCAATAACTTATCAAAATACACAAATGAAATATCAATTCATTATATAAATTTATACTTATAATTTAATACTTGAATTATAAACTTGTTCTTGCAAATCCTCAACTACTATACCTATTCAACATGTAAAAATTTTGAATCAAACCAAAATCCAACTTTTAAAAATTCATGCCACAAAACCAATAAATTATTTTTCAATTATCATAACAAATAAATATTATTTCAATAGCAAACGTGACTAATTGAACTCTACCAATTGTCAAAGCTGACAAGAGATGAGTTGGACAATTCTACTACAAGTAGCCAAAAAGTGTATACAAATGTTGTGATTCGGATGATTTTACAATCAGAACTTGGGTCTCGATGATATGGTGTCAGTAAATGGACTCTTGCAGTTTGCTAGAGACAAAGTTGTCCAACCCTCAAATTTTTGTTTGTCTCCTTCAGTCTTTTCTCCAAAATTATTTTTCCCTTGGGTTCACAGAAAATCAATCTCTTCTTATTTAAAATATAAAACCTAGTGAAAATGGCTTATGAAATTATAAACTTCTACATAAAATTTTAACGTTACACTATCTAAAATTAAGGGAATATATATATATATATATATATGAAAGCCCTTCTACTTAACAAGATATATAATGTTCATCTTTAACAACATTTGGTTTGCAACGATCTTAAACCACCAAAAAAAATTAGCAATTCAAATCCCAACTCTGAAATCCCTATCAAAAAATGATGAATGCTAGCACAAAAACAATGACCCTGTTTCAAAAACATAAAATAAACCACAACACAACCATCTACCGCTACCAACATGTCATGTAGCCACAGCCCTACAAATCCGAGGCACCAAATCGGAACTAAAAAACTTCGCTCAACATCTCAAGTTCAAACTCTATGTAATACACCCAACTCCATAGCCAGCTCCATCTTATCGACAATTGCAACATCACCATTATCTAGAAACAATACTCAAACTTCGAACAACTGCAACACAGAAAACAACAGAACCCAACTGGACCTCAACATGGAAACAGACAAGCAGACGCACACCGACTGGTGAGAGAAAGCGCAAGATTAACAAGGGGTGGTTCAGAATGCGAAAAATGTGAGGTGTCGATGTCAACAGCAGCTCTGGATGCGAAATGCTAGATGCTAGTAAACTAAAAACCAGTTGGCATGGCAGGATAAGGGAAGAAGAAGAAGAAGAAGAGGGAGTGGGGCAAAGCCAGAAGGCTGACATTCCTTCGTCGAAAGAATCCCACATCAATCGTCAGGTTTCAATGTTGTGGAGCAGGGCCGATGATGATGATGGTTACAATCCGGGGAGGATCCGTGAGTCAGTGATGCTCTTCGCTTAGCAAACGTGGGATTTGTGTGTGTGGCTATACTAGCACACACATGGTACTTGCATATTCTGGCAATCTCTGTGTTGCAGTGTACCACCACTCCCTTGTCGTGTTGTCGCGGTAGTTGTGATGCACGAGGTTGTGCTTCCCCCTGATGGAGCTGTCGTATCCAAGTCGTGATCTGGAGCTAAACAGCCCTGAGAGGTCCAGGAAGTTGCATTCTTGCTGCTCTGGCACGCTGTGTTGCTCTCGGTCTGATTGCTATGAACTTCGGATGGGTGTTTTTGTTGATGTAGAACTCCAGCAGGTGCTTGTTCTACATTGGAATTTGTGGTAATGAAATATACTGCGGTGAGGTTGACGAAGATGTTAGTGTGGAGAAGGTAGGGTTGGTCGCTAGAGTTGCCCTGGAAGTTGGTGTCGATTTCCCCGCTGCCACTCATTGCAATATGAGCTGAATCCAGTGAAAAAGCGTCATGCCTTGGAAGTGATCGTCTTATAAGCTCACGAATCGTTGTGGAAAAGCTCTACTTTCCTTCCATCTGGAAAGTACCTCGTCTGTTTCGAAGTCCCCATCGGAATCCCCCGCAGGAATTTGCAGTGACCCCCATGAACAACGGCTCCAGCACGACGATCGCCAGACACTCTCCTTGCGGTCGATGACCCATGGATTATACATTTTGCAACACTCACAACGTCTAACTTACTCTATGAAGCACACAGAAAACCTTGATGGGTAGGAAGTCTGTATCGAAGCTGCTTGCAACAGACGAGAGGTTTACCAGCTCTGAAACGACGCATCCAGATCAAGGCACTGGAGCAGTTGTGTTTCAGATTCGTCGGTTTGAGACAGAGTTCTACATGGTGCAGGACCACGGAGATTGTGGTTCTCATGTAAGTGCTCTAGTGTTGCAGTTTCTTATGGGAAAGCAGTACATGGGTAGAGCTCGACAATGAAAAAGAGGACCTCTGAGCTGCAGAATCCACTGCAACCACAATCACTGGGAAGGGTTAGTTTTAAAGAGGTGGCAAGTTGAATGGTTGTGTGGTTGGATTAAATTTCCACTTGGAATTGGAGTGAAGTTTACAGCTTTCATATTCCTCCTACATCTGAGTAGATTGATAGATGGAAAGATCGATCAATCTATCGACTGATGAAGAAACCAAATGAAAGATGACAAGCTCATTCACAGCGGTGCAAATAAGAAATGTTTCATAATCCTTCAATTTTCTAATAGGAGCTTTTCATAAAATTGTTCTTTAACATGATGTGAAACAGACTGCACAAAACCGATATGAATTGATTTTTTCTTTTTTTTTGTCCTTGTAGGTATGCGTATTTGTGTACGCATGATTTAGTGACGTTATTTTATAATTTAATTGGTAATTCTGTTGTTGTGCTTTTTAAGGTTTCTTCGCAGTTATTGATTGTTTTGAAACATATGGATTTGTTTTACATGGTTAATTGTGAACAAAATTTCTTAACTTAACAATGCTTTTTAAATTAAATAATATAAGTAAATAAATTATATATATATATATATATATATATATATATTTCAAGATATAAAATTTAATATTTAAGAAATATTCGAAAATATATATGTTTTTATTAATACAAAGGACTTAGTTTTTAATAAAAACCTGGTGAAAATATATATAATATAGCTTATATAATTTTAATATAGTCTTATTATTATAAAATTTGATTGTGGATAATTATTCTTGGAAATAGATTTACGAATTGATTTCTTGTAGTTTTACCTTCTCAAAGAAAGAAAATTGAATGTCTTTGAAATTTTTAAAATGAACACCAACAAACAAATGTAGATAAAAGTGCTTCTAATAAGTATCATATTCCTAGAGTTCTTAGGTGATTTAAATATTTATTTTTTGTGGTACTTAAAAAATAGGTTTTTTAACCCAAAATATGTTTTTTGCTCTAAATATATCAAATAACACAACATCTGTACATAACGTTTTTCATTTTTCTTTTTAAGAAATGTTACAACGCATTGAATAATGTAGCACTTCCTTAAAAGAAAAGAAAAGAAAAGAAAAAACTATATTTCACCAACCTCAAGTGGAATCTATTCATTCATGATTTCAACTGAACATTCCTTGATGGATTGAAAAGAAACAAAAGAAACAAATAAGCAAAAGTCAAAAGATTGTTAGAGAAGAAGACAAAGAGTACCAGAAGGTGCAAAGCAGGAAACGCTGGATTGAGGACATGGCAATATGTCCTTTGTTTTTGGGCATCCATCCCCAGAGTCAGTTCAGCCTGCTTTGCAATGCTCTATTGTTCTGGGATCAGCATTCCGCATCTCCACCATTTCTAGACTCCGTTGACGAAATTGCATGTTCCATCTTGTCTACACCATATCTGAGATTAGTCTCCTATTTGTGCAGTTCCAGCGATTCAACAAACTTTCCTCGTCATCGACAACTCACCACTTCCAATCAGGAAAAGGAAATGAATCATAAGAATAATAAGAATAATAATAATAAAAACAGTAACAAACCCACTTGTGAGATGTGATTTGCCGAAGGAGAACAGAGTGCTGCAATTGGGAAATAGACGAGAAGTCAAGGTAGGGAAAAACCAGGAACCAATAGAAGAAGAAGAAGAAGAAGAAGAGCCCACATATGTCAGAACCTGAGAATTCCATCCAGTCACTATATTAGGAATTCACCGCAACCTGAATCAGGTGGATTTGTCAGCTATGGTTTTTAGTTATGTTTTTTTTTATAACTATCCGGATGTCAGAGTTTTTAGATACAATCACAGGGAAGGTAGATGTGTGGTTTTAGATGACCACTTGCAATTGCTAGAGTTGTGAGGCTAGTTGTGAAGCACTCCGATGCCCTGCATCGTTTTGTCTTTTTCGTTATGAATTGTCACAGCTGATGATTCAACTTTTCGTTGCACACTGCAAGAGACTGACTGCATTCTCTTCAACCGTCCATTTCACCCAATTCAGGAATCAGCTGACATAGAAGGAAACCGGCTATGAATGCCGCGTTCTAACTCCCATATGTCAGTCTCGGCTTCAACTAATCCGAGCAAATTTCCCATATCTAGAATAACCAGTCTAGTTCTGGAGGCCGTAACTCCCATTCCAGATCATTTCTCTGAAACTTATTCCCTTCAAGTTGTGCAGGGAGACTTCCATGTAAAGAACTACTCGAGTTGCTGCCGAAATGAGTTGTGCATTTTGTGGTGCTCTAGGATGGCTTAAAAAAAGGAAAAAACTTGCCCTAGGGCAAATCTGCGTGTCCGAAGAACAATGGAACAGTAGCTCCCGAGGTGCCTTGTGTGTGTTCGGCAAGGAAGTCCGAAACAGGCAACAGATTTGTAGGCATGGAGGGAGGTTGAATGAATGGCGCCTCGATTGGAGGTTGGTCATGTTCACTTAGGGCTCTATATACAGATATTCTGACAAAAATCTGTCGTGATCGACGCATTTTTCGGAGCAGAGTAATCGGCCATCGGCGAGACAAATGAAAGGCTGACCTCCCTATCTGATTACTTCACCCCATCGAATGCTATTATATAGACACATTCGCAACCAAATTTCCGGATTAGAAGTGCGGTGCACCGTAAACATTCGAGGTTTGACTTGGTAACCAATGGGATCGTTCTAGCGTGGTGTAAATGAATGAAATGTAAAAAATAATGCTTCGTACTACAGAATCCATTAGATATCCCTTTTCGAAGAGATAATTTCTGATTTCGATTACGAATCTCTGGACTGCGTGTTGTATTCCGAAGAAATACTGGGCTCTAGACTTCCTTTCGATGCCAGTTAGTAGATTTCTAGTATTTTTTACCTTTTTTTGGGGATTTCTAAAGTAGAGCGGAAGAAGCGACTCGATTTGGGGGCGGTCAGCAGAAAAGGATTGATGACGGATGCAAATAGACAGGATCATGCATGGCCGCGCTCTGCGTTTCGCAGAATAGTACCCGGGCCGCGTCAAGGAAAATTGAAACTTGAAATTCAACCGAAGTTCTGTGCACCATAATCGCTAGCAGTCACGTCCCCTCCACACCCCTTCACTCCTTCATATACCCCAACCATCGCCTCAGTTTTCAGTGTGCCTGTCTCGGCTGCTTCCGCAGCTTCAGTTTGCAAGAGCAGGTTTCCTCAGGACTTCGAATCTGGATCGCCCACACGGAAACTCCACATGCTAGTTGGCACTCGTAGTCACGCTGCTTAGTCTCGACAGGTTCCAGGCTCCTGGAAGTCTTTTGCAACCAGGTTTCCGGGCCAGCGTCAACAGTATTTGATCGGTACTGTTCTGAAGTTGATCTTTAAAGTTCGCAACGAGATTGTATTTCGAGAAGTATCGACAATGGGTTCCTTGGGAAGACAAGGATGTTTAGTGGTCGGTGTCTTGTTTTACTTGAGCATGGCGATCGGTGCTCAAGCTCAGAATTACGGAGGACTTCAGGCTGCATTTAACTCTTGGACGCCAAAGCAGATTATCACGGACAAGAGTGGCAGGAAAGTGCAACTCATGCTTAACGATTCATCTTCGGGTAAGTCAATCCCATTCCGACAGTGTGCACTTTTTCCTCACAATCGAACGACACAACCTACCTGGTCTCCGATTGTTTCCTCACGTCTTGGGGGAGTACAATCGTTCATTAGAACCGCTACACTACTACAACTGTTAATTAAGATACCAGCGAGCGAGAGTCTGTCTTTCGACACGTTTTCTGAATGCGCGTGTTTTGTAATCTATTGCAGCATACACTGGCATGGGATCTAAGCAATCGTGGCTATTTGGAGGCATCGGGGCCTGGATCAAGCTTCCCTCTAACGATTCCGCTGGAACTGTCACCACATTCTACGTAAGTGTTTGTACCGAATCGTTCTTTTGCGACTCCCATTGCTGTCGCTTTTCCTAATCAATGTATTACCACAATCGCATGCAATGCCGTCGTGTGAGGCAAAATCTATCAGCACGGTCAGTGTAAGAAGCTGACTCGACATCCTCGATGTGCTTCTGATCTATGCAGATGTCGTCCACGGGGCCGAAGCATTGCGAGTTCGACTTCGAGTTCCTGGGCAACTCCAGCGGCGAACCCTACCTTCTCCACACCAACATCTTCGTCGACGGCGTTGGAGGCCGCGAGCAGCAGATCCGCCTCTGGTTCGACCCCACCGCAGCTTTCCACTACTACAACTTCCAGTGGAATAACGACGTGCTAGTATTCTTCATTGACAGCACAGCCATCCGCATGTTCAGGAACCTAGAAGGCATCGTGCCTAACTTCGTGTACCCCAACAAGTGTCCCATGGGATTGTACCTGAGCATCTGGGATGGCAGCAGCTGGGCGACTTGCGGAGGACGCGTGAAGCTCAATTGGGCCAGTGCGCCATTCATCGCGACATACGAGAACTTTCGGCTGAATGGCTGCATTGCCAAGCAAGGTGACCAAGCTAGTATCACAGCGTGTCAGAACAGTAAATATGCACTCATGCCGCGTAATCTGCTCGGCATGTTGCGTATTCGACAGATGCGGCAGGTGAGGCGTGACTTGGTGCACTACAACTACTGCGACGACAAGAAGCGGTACAACGAGACTCAGGTTCCGGAATGCAAATACAATGTGTTGTAGCTTCTTAATCGAGGCTAGTTTGGTCTAGTTGTAGCGCAGCGCAAAAAAAAATGTGATAAATTGGAAGAAAACTGCGGTAAGGTCGTGAGAGTGGTGTACATAATTCCTTGGCCACCTGTGTGACAATCTCTAGTGATGTTGCGTTGTGATTCTTCGACGCATCCTAGCTTGTCCTGGGCTTCATCTCCACCCAAATTCTCTAGTGATGTCGCATTGTGATTCTTTGATGAATCCTGGCTTGTTCTAGGATCCATCTCCACTCAATTGATAAATCTCATCTTCGATGGGAAGTAGCAGCGGAATGTTGAAACTCACTTCTGCGATGTTGACCACCTTATTCTGCAACATGGATATCGATCCCTCTTCTGAACTATAGTTTTTCTTTCATTGCTTTTTGCTACCTGGTGCAACGGAATGCTTAACTTGTGTCTACATATGATTTGGGTTGCTACAATTAGTTACTCATGAAGTGCATTGTCAACTGGAAAGAGTTGTGTATTCCAGGAAACTGGAATTGATATTGTGGTGTTCATATGGAAATGAGATGATATAGATTGAGTAATAGTTTCTTTTTTGATTGATTCTAACTGGTTAGTGAGCCGTAGGAGATAGTAGTTTGAACAATTGTATTACAATGCAGAATCTGTTATCTAGTTGGTGTGGATGTTTGTGTAATGTATGTTTTAGAAGTTATGGTCGACTATAGACAAATGGACTGAATGGTGTGTGTGTGGCCCCTTCAACCTCTCATTTGATAGTTCTCAAACACCCAGCATGTTTAAAAACTGAATCGATTAATAAAAGCGGGAACAGGTGATTAACGTTTAAACTCTTTGTACCAAATTTGAGCCACTTGGTTATTAAAATGTACATGAAACAAGGAACAAATATGATAACAATTTTAAGAATGTATATCGAACTGAAAAAAAATAGCAAAGAAAGTAATTATAGCGTACTAGAAGGGATGATAATAATAATAATAATAATACTAGTAATTTTGCTTTAAAAGTATAAAAGAAGTTGCTTTATAAAGAAAAATGAAAGTTTTACTACCTGAAGGAAATATTGACAACCAGTTGCTTTTTAAAGGAAATGTTGACAACCACATCCTCGAAATTACAATATTACCAAAAAATAGGTTATGGAAGATATAAGTTTCCAACTTATTTTAAAACTAGAAGCACAATTATTGAACAGAGAAACATCAAGACAACTTCATGAGACAATCAACAAGGACATGAAGCATTATTTTTATTTGTGCGAAAATTTGCAAAAAACACAATATCAATGTGATAAAATGAATCTTCTTTGTGTTTGTATTTCTTCCATCAACATCTTCAAGCAAATGAACGTTGAGAATGTGTTTCTATTCCTGTCACAGCATGCACTTTAGAGAAGCTGGGTGCAGACAAGACCCCATTTTGCTAGGACACAATGGAGATGGACGTCAAGGTCAAGGGCTATAACACGGTCATAAGACATGAAGGCCTTCCTACGTGATACAGTTCTTCTATGAGACTAGGTCTTCACCATGAGCATCTCATGTGCAGTGTTTGCAGGTCTCCACGATGTAGAGTAGATGTTTTTGTGTGCTGATCGGAGGTAGTGGTGGTAAAGAGTTTCTTGCCAAAATGAGTGAATGAGTAAACAATTAGTGCTGGGGTTGGTTGATGTTCATGATATTCGGTTTCTTGGAGGTGTGAGAGGACCTGTGGAGAATTTGCTTTGAGATAATCTGCTTCGATTAGGTCAACAACTTCAGGTGGGTTGATTGCTTGTTGGGTTAGAGTTTCCCGTTTATTTTGAGATGTGGATGAGCTGTTATTTCTGTTAAGCTGCTAGTTTTGTTTAGAATGCTCTTGAAATACTTCGATCATACAATCTAAAATTTAATGCACTAGGATTTGATGTACAGAAAACCAAAAACTCCCAGAATCCTAAACAAATCTTTTGGAACCCTTTGAAACTTTCTCCACACATTTGAAGTGTACACTAAAAACAGTTAACAGCGAGATTCATTGAGGATGTTAAGTTTATTTCAAGGTGAAATCCACTAAGTTTTATTCTTATGACATTGATTACTCCGTTGAACACAGGGGCTTATGTGGCTCCTATAAGACCTTCGTTTGAGCTGATTTAGGGGCATGATTGTAGGATGTCACTTCCTTTCTATTGAATTGCTCAATTCATTGTAAGATATGTAATTGTATCTTTTATACATATTCTAGATCTAACAGAGAGGGTTCTTAGTGCTAGAAACTCCAAGTGGAAATTTTTGCTTGAAATTATTTTTCTGTTAGAAGGATGGGGATTTTGGTACATGCACCTTTGTGTTTTTTACTTGATCTAATCTTATGTGCCACTATCTGTTACTGTAGAGCATTCTGTCGAGGATGATGGTATCATCTGCGAAGGGGGCCAAGGAAGCGTCAGGGCCTCTCAACAAGCTCCTGAAAGTTGGTAACCAGGTAAATTTGGTATTTGCAAAGGCAATTTGCCGAAGGTCGTGTGAGTTATTCGAAAGTGTTTTTAATGCTGTGGTTTGCAGCAGGTACGCAGCACTTTCATCGCTTCAGTGCCATTTCTTTCTTTTGTAGACTGTTCCATGATTTTCGTGATTTTAAGATTCACACTGTTCTCGACTGTCGCGTCATCAGCTGCGAGAACCTTTGATACAGTGATTCCTTAACTCAATACTGTTTTCCTTCAGTGGAGCAGGGTGATGGAGCCCAACCCTGACGAGGCACTGCCTCGCGGTGAGGAACCTGATCCCGATGAATCCGCTTCCACAGCTTCAGTTCATGTGGTCCTACAGTACCAGGTGAGGCAATGAGCAAACAAGACCCTGACCCCGATGATTCTTTGCCTCTGGTGGAAAAACCTGATTCAGGCGCAGTCTACTGGTGCGGGTTAAGATCTTGACCCTGGCCGAAATAGGACAACATTTCTATCAGAAGTAGAGGGACTTTTGCAAGTTTCGGTACAGGTGGCTACGATTAGTTACTCTCGCAGTGGCTGAATTGGTGCTTCTCTCGGGTGATCACAACTTGATGCATTGGGTGGTTACAGTTGATAACATTGCAACTGTTTGAATCTATAGATGACTTCTGCCTTGCACAGTTAAGGATTCTTTCCGTTCATTAATCGTTTTTCAAAATTATGCTGTTTTTCCTTAAAAGAACACAGAAAAATCATAAAACAAACCAACTAAATTTTCCCCCTAAAAATCATGTTCGGTTTTTGAAACCCCAAGAATATCTGTAACATTCTTGAGCTCAGGTGCTTGTCATCACTGAAGTTAGTACTACTGGTTCCTTCATCATTGTGGGTACCGCTTTGAACCTGGGTAATCCTGAGGGTAAGATTATCACTAATTCGTGACAACACGGTCTATCATCGCAACCTTTCCTAAGAGCATTCCGAATTGATTCCACCCTAACCCGGCAGATTTCTTCTTACACACCGAGATTTAGCAGAACGTCGCTCTTGTTATGACTTAATCACGTTACTCGTGCGCTCCGCCATTCTCGAACTCGGCCATTAACGATGCATTGTGAGAGATCAGGCCAAATCAGAAATTCTTGGTCTGGCTCAAAAGGATGAGAATTCTAGTTTTGGAATCAGGAGTTAGCTACTGGTTTGCATGATCCAGTTGAACAGAGAAGGTGCTAGATTGGAACAATAAAAAAATATTTTCAAATACGCTCTGAAAGGTCATATCAATGACTCAATACACAGAACATAAATAAGTTGGTGGATCTACCAGAGATATGCTACAGATGTACTTACACTGAAAAGCTTCACCAAAAGCTACAAAGCTCTAGTAGACAGACCAAAATTTCTGAAGCATTACTTTTCTGAATCCAAGATCACATGTTCCGTGTGCTAATCCTTTGAATTTGCAACAGCATCAGTGTTCTCCAGCTGAACCAAACAAAGTCAGTCGCGATCTCCACAGGTAAAGCAGCTATTTCCATTTCAGGGAAACACGTTTTCGAGCTTTCCATTGTTCTTGTAGAGAACACGGAACAATGCTACCATCCTCAGCGAGTTACGTGAAAACACGTGTGTATCATCTTTTTATTTAGATGAGCCCCGCTTCAGTTCTTGTTGGTTTTATCTGAGTACCGCAACATGGACATATGCGTCAGAAAACAAACCTAACCAACCGAGACAAATTCAAAAACAAATAATGAACAAAAACAGATCTGCTGCAGAGTAACTCTACAATTTTTCATTAGAATAAAATAAAATTTAACCCTAGGTTTGAAGCAACAAAGTTGCACAAGATGAGATGAATAAGCAAGGGAGCAATGAGGTCTGAGGTCTGAAGTTTTCTGAGTTACTTTTTTTCCTAGGTGGGGCCGCACCTTCAACTGGCAATGGTTCCTCCTCTGTGTCTTCATCTTCATCATATGTCTCGTCAAGTACGTCCAAGTCAGGTTCATCTAAGGGCACTGAATGCCGTTGCAAATGAGCTCCTAGAATTTGCATACATTTCTCCTTCAGATCGACTAGTGTCGCCGAAAGAAGACATTCTTTCGTGCAATGCAATGTCACCACTTCGTGCTCTTCTGCCCCTAAGTTGATGGTTGCCGACACCTCACACCCTAATTCGGTGCCGGTCGAAAGACTCTCCATATCTGCGGAAACGACCAGCACCTTAAATCCAAGTAAACAAAGAAGCATTTCAGGAACGTTCGCCATGGACCGAACTCAACATGTCAATAACGAGTACGAAAACGCAAACTTCACCAAAAATGCATTTCTATACAGAAAGTAGACAAAACACACACACAAACACACACTCGCAGTTCGTTTCAGAACCGAAATTAAAAGAAGCATCTCATGTCACAGACGTTGGAAGCAACATGCACCTCAACAAGCATATTAACATCGCAAAAGAAAAAGATCGAAAACGATAGAACCGAACAATTCACAACAAACAAACCCTTAGTACCCAAATGCCTAAACCCCGTAATTTATCAGACTTTTACGTTCGCAGTATGAATTTCAAGAGTGCACTGAAAATTTTGTTAACCACACTTACTGCTACAATACGTGGGCAAGCTTGAGCAGTAACGAATTTGGACATGCAAGCAAAGAAAGGGTATGTATCAAAGAAACGACTCCACAGACAGCAGTCGTGCTCCTCACTTCACATGGCATCAACTATGTACCCACAAACAGATTCTCGGCGTGGAAATAACTCCGGTCCCGTAACAATACTCTTCACGATCCTTAAACCCTAATGGAACGAGAATGGAAACGGGATTTCATCCATGGTTTTCCGGCCCTTCAGTGTCCTTAGCTTTGCTAAACCTGACGAATGCGGATGATAATTTTGACCCTCTTCAACTATTCGTAGCTCCCGGTTCTCCTCTTCGTGAATAGTGCACAAATTTTCTTCACATGTGCTTCCCTCAGTCTGTTCAAGTATCTGCACAGACGAGTGAAGGGTGTCATGAGATTTTCTTAGAGCCTTTCCGAATTTGAGATCATTCACGTGTGCAGGAAATTTCAAGACCGTGATTTTGAACAGATTAGGATAGTTCGCTAGCTAGCTAGGGTTGTTTGTGTTGACAATTTCGGTAACAGTCGAGATTCCAGTCACCAACGCAGAGAAGTAGCTACTGATGGTGGGTCACGAACCAATAATTTGCAAGATGTGAATCGAGAACATCTCTCGATCTTTATTCTATGTGGCCAACGCCATCTGAAAATTGAGTTCATTACAAGTTTGTAACATAATATATCATAGATAAAAGTGAACCAGTAAGGGTTGGGGACAAGTCACTCTATTACATTCGAAGAATGCAATGTTTTATCTGCTAAGGCTAACCATGACCCTTGGATCTCTCTGCAACAATGACTGAGCTTGAGAAGATAGAAATGTCACACATCACAGTAGCAGCACTTCTCACATTTGACGAGGATGGAATCGTCTGAAACTGTCAAAATGATAATTCCGCCGACGTCTATAATGTATTATTGGAGTTGCTTAGTAAGAAGAGAACAATCTCAAATCTCGAGGTGTCTATATAAACCACCTGTTTTCTGTCCCATCATATAGTGGGTAATGATGATAGACGATGTCCTATACATGACTTGTATCATAACTGTACAATGTACGATCTAATTGGCATGTGTGCTTGGTGATTATTTAGCACACTAGCATTGTAGACCTAAAATTTTGGAGTTGATTTAGTATATGAATCCGCCGATTCGAATCGCAAGGAGGACACAGTTTCAGAGCCTAATCGGCTTCTCCTGCATAGAGTAACAAAGATGCACACATTCAGATCACGCTCGTAGGAAATGTGGATTTGGCTTTGCGGATTGACAACCTCGCCCATCATCAAAAGAGACCTCGTATCATCTTGGTGTATCTCAAAACTAAATTATGAACGTTACAAATCATGAAGAACTAAGTAAATCCTTGTCGTGAAGTATACGAGAAAGACAAAAAAGAAAGTTGTCATCAACATGAGGTTCGGTGCAGAAAGATTTCCTGTAAACTATTACGGCAGGCCAGTTATTGCAGCTAAAATCACTGAACCTGATGGTTTCTATCAAGCAACGGATTTGGTGATCCATCTAAATTATAGAAGGGACATGTGATGAGATGCAGACAGATTGACTGACATAATACATTATGAAAATAAAGTCAGGTCATACCTTCGAGGTCGGAGGTTGTAGCTGTGGGTAGGGGATGCCAACGGTGGCGTGTCCGAATCCAATGGTATTGTGTCCAAATCCAACGGTATAGCGTCCAAATCCAACGATGGCTTGTAATCAGGGTCTTCGCAGCCATCGTCTAACCTTTGCGTTTGGGCATCCAAAGAACTGTCAAGTGAAGTAGGTATAGGCTCCTGTTTGCACACAGCACTTGAGAACCATGTAATCGGATTACCTTCAAAACAAACAGCGATCAGACAAGCTTAGTAATGAGCTCAATGCAGCCTCATCACTACCGAATATTATGTCAATCGCATGATAGGAGGCATGACATGACCAGTTGCATTCGATCTGGACATATCTAACCCTCGATCACCTTACATCAAAAATCAGTCACGGTGAAGAAGCAGTATATATATATATATATATATATATATATATATATAGCGTAGGTGCAAATTTAAGTACTGACAAAAAACCGAAGGTTGCAAATCAGAAATTGGTGTGAAATAGTCATACAACGCAACCTACCATGTTTCCAGAATTCTTTTCAGTCATGGCTTAATCGAAGGTGATACCCAGATGATTATTGTACTTAAGCTGGTCGATGGAGTGGTGAGAGGATGGTAACAAGATACGTGTGTGACGGCAGAAAAGTATATTATCCACACGTTACGTTACTTAGCTCGATGACAGACCTATATGAGTGATAAATTAAGACATTTGTTTCCCCAGATGCGCATTCGAAACCCTAGCCAAGACAACTGGAGGGAAAAGCTTATCACCTATCTATAATATCGGCAACTGAAACCTCGGTTTACAAATTTTAAACATTATCCTTGAAGTGTGAAGATTATAAAATCAAGTATCATTACTGTGAATAGAAAATAGGAGATGGGAAGTGATGAAAAGAGCACCACAAGCTTTCACCGCAAATATTTACTTCGACAAGCACGAGCCCGACGCACAATCTTCTTGGCAAGCATCCTCTCGTACGAGTCATTGCAGCGCGATATTTTAGAGACGGGTGTTGCAGTTTGATGATAAATCTCTTCGTACGCAGCTGGGGAAGTAGAGGGAAGTCCCTTAAGACGTTCTTGCAAATCCAGTAATATCTCGTAACTCATTGTTGAATAATCCCTGCAGCACGAAGAATTCGATCAGATTTTTAACTTCGAAACATAAGAATACGAACTGCTCATGAAATGGCTACAGAAGATGTGACATAATCTCGAAGTGATTGCAGCTGACCTATACAAACATTTAACTATAAAATGGACAGTACCTGTAGGTGAATATACTATACATAAGAAGGGCGACAGTTATTATCCCATATGTCCACCGAGGAAAAATCAACGACGACAAGATTTGCTGCAATCCTCGTGTAGCGGTTGTTTGGCAACGAAGAATCCACAGCTCCACAGCAAACGTGAGAACAAGACCTACAATTTTTCACAAATTCCCAAAACCTCAATGGATTTGAAACATTTCTAACTTGAAAAGCATGACAATAAAAGCAAAACTGCAAATCCAAATACACCTGTCGTGATCTCTCTACTAAATATTTGATTGAATTGACGACTATTGACTACATCAGTACTCATTGCACTTCTGAGAAAATTAGTTTTATATGCGCCCAAAGTTTGGCTAAGAAGAAATACACCATCCGAGAGTAACACAACTACAGAGAAAAAAGTACTTTTAATTTAAGGAGGAGTCTGAAAAGAGATACCGCAGTAAAGGAGAGGACGTGCGCTGCAAGTCTGCTTAGTGCTGGTGCTCATGTAGACAAAAATGGAAGTGGCAAAGTAAAATAAGAAGGTCTTCAAAGCCCTGGACTCCAAAAGAATTGCGTTATGCAAAGAGAATAGCCGCTCAAGAGATGCAAAAACCGCTGTTTGCTTTGATACAAACGATTCCTGCATGCATCGACCACCACGTTTGTTACGATTAGAAAAGTATTTTTCGAATCCTGGGCATCAATATATAGGAAGCAGAACACTAATTAGCTTAAAAACGAAATCGAGTGCTACCTCAAGATACCGAACCTGCATTGGCTATAGAGTAAGCAGGTGGAAAACTATCCTCACATCAAAATAAGGAGGAAAGATGATTCATTTGAGAGTCATCTAGTGTTCCTTTGTTATGTAATTGACTTGTAATTGTCCTACAGAAATCGGTCAGTTGCAAAATAGTAAGAAGAGCACAACGTAGGACATATAGAATCACCTGAGCTTCAAGCATTGCATTTGAACCACTAGTCAGCTGTTCATGCATCATCTGAAGTTTAGTCTGCCATGCAAGAAATTCCTGCTGATGCATCTTAGCCTCGCGAGTGAGAGCCAGCACTGCAGCACGGCTCTCTTCCAAGGCATTCTCTTGCAACTCCTTCAGATTGTTAAGTCCTAATTCCGCTTGTACCTGACCATCGAGCAATGCTTTCTGCCCAGTCAAGGACCTGAAACAATAATAAAGTCAATTCGATCAGCACTAATTTACTGACTGTACAAAACTAGAAACACACCATCCCATGCGTGTCAACAATGGTTAGCGTCAATCACTCCTCAAGGCAATGGTAAGTGCATCTAAAAGCTAACCTTTGAACGCCGTTGTCGATTTCATGTGTAACGTCATGCAGACTGGAGAACTCTGCTGTCAAAGATTCGGCTAGTTGGTGAGACCTCTCATGTAAACTTGAGAACTCAGCCGTCAAAGATTCAGTTATCTTTTGAGACTCTTCATGTAGACTAGAGAACTCCCTGACCAAAGAATCGGCTATGACGTGCGATTTTTCTTGCAAACTGCCTAAAGAATCCGATATCACGTGAGTCTTCTGATGTAAACTTGAAAACTCTTCAGACATGGAAGCTGATATTTCATGAGTTTTTTTATGTAACGTAGCGAACTCTACAGAAAGTGAGTTTGCTAAAGTGCGCTGGTGGTCGGACATGTCCTTTTGCTGGTCTAAGATCTCTTTTTGATGAACAGTCATCTCCTTCTGCAATGATCCCACTCCTTGCAACTGCGCATGAACCTCTTTTGTTGCAAAGCTTAAATCTGACAGACACAATCATCAAATTTACTTTAGAGATTCATCGGGCAAAAAATCTTTACTACCATCCGTTGTAAGATTAACTTGAAAAGAAGACAAGAACACCACAAACCAAAAGAAAATGAACGCCTGAAGAAAGTCCTTAGTGTGAATTTCTACACATTCCTTCAGCAGGTTGGAAGATAATGTCTGAAATGCATAAACACAGTAAACCGACGAATGTGTTCTCAGTGTCATGAAAGAAGGGCTCCCCCATATTGGTACACACCTGAGAAACCGTCCTTAACCCTTTCTCGCAATTCAGCATGCAATCGATGATATTCTTGTACAAGTTGATTTGAGTGCTCTTGCATTTTGGTCTGCAGCAGCTTTTGCTCGGCAATCACATCTTCGTTTTGTTTAGCTATGGTACTTGTCTGTGATTCCATTGTCTTGAGCTGATCCTCCACCCAATGTGCAGATCCTTTGAGCTCATTGATAACATGCTCTGTTTCCTGCTTGAAAGCTTCGCTCCTGTTAAGGTTGTGAGAAACAAAAGTCGATTAGTACGTCAGTAGAGGTTCACCGGAATTTTATAAGAAAAACGTTCTGTTGATGAGAAGAGAGGGAGAGGCACGAGCCTTGAGTGGGGATAATTGCATTGATTCAAAATCAGCGAATGAAGTATCTCACTGGCAGTATTGATTATTGAAGTAGATAAGATTTTCTTTTGGGGAACTAGAATGAAGTATGGCTGTAGCTGACAAACCTCACCAAATAAAGAACCCCTAAACTGAAAGTTTTACGAGTCATGGATTGAAACGGTATAAAATTCGAAGAGGAAATGGTAGCACCCCAATCCAAGTATGAAACAAAAATATAGGTAAAAGGAGATACATACTGAAGATGGTGGCACATAGAAGCTGCGTCAATGAAGAAGGCAAGGAAGATCGAATTAATGTGGTCGCTCAGGCCACTGGTACACTTAGAAATGGGAATACTATCAGGGCAGTGTATTGCATCTCTCTCCGAAACCTTCAGAAAACAATTTGTGAGCCTCATCGCCAGTCGCGCCTTCTTCTCTTCCTCTTTCAAAATTTCTCGGCAAGAGGAGAGCAAATCAGAATACGCATTGTGCCAACAAGAATGCTTCGCAGTTTGGTGACGGGCCTTCTCTACAAGATCTTTGCCCCGGGAGCTGCTCAAAAAGACTCCAGACTCAATGTCAAACTTCGCAAGGTCCGTAGGACGAGAGCCAGTGCGCTGCCGATCCCGTAATGGCGGCTCGGAATGCACTGCTGCTGGCCCCAAGGGCAACCAATTCCAAAAGTTCGCCTCTAACGTTGATGGATACGAGAAGATGAGGGTTAAGACAAAAAACAGCTTCCATATCTTCATAAATCTATTACACGATGAGACCATGGCTCATCGCTTGCTTGTAAACTCACAAAACTGTGGAGAAGGAGTCGGCACACACAGCTATAAACTTGGGTAACCGGAGTTTTCAGGTGCACACAAAACTCGCTCACGGTACAGACTGACCTCACACCTGTTTGCGCCGCTTTCGCCAGTAGTTCTCCGTATTGACATCTATACTCCCCAGACCTCTCTGTTTTTGGCTTGTTCTAAGCTCTACTTCCCTCAACAACGGTTCTTACTCCAGTTATGTATATATTAGACGAAGTAGTTAGCATAAACTTACAGATAAAGCAACGATGTGTCTTTAGTTACCTCTTCCACGCTCTTATCAATGCCATCTGCTGGACTTGGGCAATTCAATCAAGTGACGAACTACGCCTACAGACCCGTTAAGTATAATAACTTATTTTTAAAGAGCTTCCTTCTGAAGCTATTCATAACAGCACACTGGAGCACCCGAACCACTGCTCAACTGTAACACTGTGCGACCATCCGAAAATTCTGTCCAATATCTTACAGTGTGATAAGTTGATGGCCTGTGCTGTTTTCGTAGGCTGAGAACTTGCCCAATGCTCGTCCACGTCCGTCGCCACTTTGAAAACTAGTCGTTACTACTTTTATGGCAAAATATGCGCTTCATTTCTTGCCCCTGCTTTTCCTCACTGGCAAACCAAATGACGCTCTACCTTCCCAAGCTTACCTCTGGACGACACATTTCTCTCAGTGCCCGACATGGATTACTCGTTGACAAAGAGCTACCTCCTCTGTTCATTTCTCTTCCTGTCTAATAGTCGATTTTAGTGTTCTTGGCAGTGAGTGCCTAAGCTTAACTCATCTTATTTCATTTTACACGGATAGTACTTCCGCTCGTGTCAGGATTTAGCGTTACTTTTAAAGGTTTGACTCAATGTGCGTCACACCGTTCTGTTCAAGAACCATTTTCACTAACATTCAGCTCTTCTTCGTAATTAATCAAATCTTTGATTCGGCAGCGGATTGTCTCAGTAATGAAAAGGGAAATCCTTCTCTCCACTGATATTCAAAAACTGCCAGTAGATTCTCCAACAAATGAGCTCCCTGAAGCTGAAAAATCCCCCGCAAATATCCACAGGGCGCACCTTGAAAACTGATCGAACACACACTCCAGTATAAGAATTCCTTTCGCTGCATATTCTCATATCGTCATTGTAGGTCCTCAAGCTCTCAAATCAGCCGTCGACAACAAACATTGCCGCGACTGCCATTTAACACATCACCACCACAACCACAGGGCTCTGTATCTATACAATATTAAACCCCTGCCGCAAGCTTAAACGGAGATCCACATCTTAAATAAAAATAGAAGGGCCTCGGAATCGAAGTGGACCCTTCCCCAAGGCTCCAGTCGGAACGCTTGCAATTAGTGCAAGCAGCGTGCACATAGCCCCAGGCGCCATAGCGCCTTGCTCTTCAAGCAACTCCCCTCCAACTCCTTTCCTTTCCTTCCTGCCTGTCTCGGCAGGCCAACGGCACAAGGGCGGGTCGAAGTCTCGGCTCTTGGCTACTGGCTTACCCCATTCCAGTGCCACGTGTATCATCATCCTGATGGATGACATCCGTAACCTAATGACAAATATCTCATGATAAATATTTTGAAATTGTAATAACACTATTTGCAATACGAATTGCTTTTAGTGTTCGGTACATGGGATTTTTCGTATTTTATGAGATAAATTGCAAAAAAATGAAAAATTATCATATTTTGTTGATGAACAAAAAAATTCAATTTAATTTAAAAAATCATACAGATTTGACTTTTTTACAATTCCAAAATCATAGTATTCCAATCATTAGATGTTAAGAAAGAAAATTATTACAGTCTAAGGTAAATGAAAATTCATAACACCACATCTAATTATTTTTTTTGCTTTGTAAAACTACATAGATAAAAGAATCTGAAGTTTATGAATTCATGAGAAAGTGTATTGATTTAATAAACCTGTAAATAGATTGACATATTAAATGTTTTTAAAAAATCAAAAAAATACAGTGCTTATTAAAAATTACAATGTCAATTTAATAAAATAATTATATCATTTTTTGATATCTATTTTTAATACGAACAAAGTATTTAATTAAATCTAGAAAGCTATTCTGCATTGATGTTTTCTTATCCATGCATATATTGATATATTCATCCCATTAGCATAAATTTAGGAAACTGCTAGATAGACACCCTCCTTTTAGTGCATGGATACCCCCAGTGCCACCTACTGGTCCCCTTTTTAAAATACATACAAATGCAAAATATTACAAATTAACAAGACTCTTCTTAAAACATTACTAGTAGAGAAAGAAATAATATCATATACACAAAATAGTATATATACACAAAATAATATCTATGCTATAAGTCAAATATATGGAGACTTGAGAGTGTAGTCATGATTTTGCTTTTGATTTCTACTATTTTATCATTCTCTTCTCTACCAATAATGTTTTAAGAAGGGTCTTGTTAATTTGTAATATTTTACATTTGTATGTATTTTAAAAAGGAAACCATTAGGTAGCACAAGGGGTGTCCATGTAGTAAAAGGGGGTATCCACCTAGCAATTCCCTAAATTTATAGTATTTATAATATTTTAAAAAATATAAATTATAAACCAAATTTTTACAAATGTATATTTTTAAATGATAATAAACTTACAATTAAAATTACTCAAAATCTTATGTTATATTAACATGTCTTGTAGTAAATTTTATCTAACTCATGACATTTTTTAAACTATTTTAATTTTAATGCAAAATTCACATAATTATCTTTTAATTGACAAATCTTGATCATCAAAAGTACAAACAAAGATTTTTAACTGTTGGAAATTCATAGAAAACACAATGAAACATTAACATTATCTATATATATATATATATATATATATATAGAGTGATCACAATAAAGTTGTGTTTGTTGTGAAAGTTGACGGTTTCAATTGTTGCCTTGTTAGTTTAAAAAAAATAAAAACAAAAACAACAAAAAATGTTGTTATGCTCTGGCTTTGTTGTACTGTTTTTCTCTGATGACACAAGTTTTTATTTATTAATTAATTAATTAAATAAATGAATAGAAAGAATAGATCCTTTTCAGCACATTAAAAATAAGAATATTTTAAAACATATATTAGTATTTGAATGCAATCTAATTGATGTACATAAATAATTGCACAAATTTATTATTTATTATTATCAGATATACCAAATTTAAATATTATTTTATCAATTTATTTTTAAATGACACACCCTCTTTTAAATGTAATGAATGCAAGTTTAGTTTGAATATGTAAACATACATTGTTTTTAAGGCACAACATTACAATTTACAATTCTATTTAATAATTGATTTACTAATACTTGGACAGAAACAATGGTTGTAATATGATAAATGTCATGGATTTGAATGTGTATACAATTTGCAAACTTTTTTTTTATAATCATTTTTTCACAAAATCTATTCCTTTAGCAATGGAATCCAATAAATCTTTTTTCATGGCCTCTAGAGCCTTTTGCTCATAAGCTGAGAGCTCTCCTAAACCTAATATTTTCTCTATGCCTTTAGGTCCCAATTGTACCTATCAATTAAAAAAAAACTAGAAATTTGAAACTTGTTATCATTGATTTAAGGAAAGTGAAAGAATATTTTGTTTTATTTCTTTCTATTGTGAGATTGATTTATACTTTATAAGGCTGATACAAGCAATAGCTCTTTTTCACCCCAATATCAAATTTGTAATGTTTTAGAATTAAATGTAGTTCATGTCATCAATTGTTTGTTTTTTAAAAGAAAAATTGCAGAATAAACAAAACTCTGAAAAATAAGTTGGTTAAGAATTCATTAGATCAGAAATGAGAAATATAAACTTATGATTGTTTAGAAAATATAACTTACCTTTGATGAAAAAAATGGTATGCCTTTTATAACATCTGACTTTACATATGCACATTCCACCACGTTTTTCTCACCCTCCAAGCCTTTTAAACAAGCCTCTGCAAATAGAGCTCCAGCAAAGCTGATAGGCATTGACAAGAAATAAATGTGTGATTAAATCTTCAAAATCATATATATTATCATACATTGATAATTGTGGATAATAAATTTACATGCATGTAGTGCTCAATTATAAAATCATAATTACATAAATGCTTCACAAATGCCTTTCAACCATACACATACTTTGATAAATAAGATAAATGTAGTTAATCAAAATTATCAATGAAAATTTGAAGCTTGTACACAACTTTTTTAGGCAACTTATTATTGTGTGGTTTGCAAAAACCCAGAAGACAACAAAACTTTGAAATTTTGAAATCTTGAAATTTTTGGACTATAATTGCTTATCAAATGTATAATTAAAATTACACAATTACAGTGATAAATAGTAAATTTCTTCGATTGTATATCTGATTTGTGCTGTATATTTGGTGTTATTTGGTAATTTTGTTTGAAGTGATCAAATTTTAATTTTCACTGAGAATTCACTGAGAATTTATTTGAAGTGATCAAGTTTTGACTCTTCAATTTTGCTTTACTTACGCCATTGATAAAGTGGCAGAGCCTTTTCCAGCTTTGGCTTGCACTACTTCTGTTCCGCCATCTTGAATCCGCTTGGTTAGAGCATCAATGTCCTTTTCTGTCATATTCTTCTTTGGTTTAACCTACAAAAACAATGATCTCACAACCCAGTTCAGTTACGTATCAAAGAATAAACTGTACGCAGAATTAAACCAAGAAAAAAAAAAAAAAAAAAAAAAAAAAATCTCCAACCTAAGGTTTTGCTAAATACTGACATGAGAATGCAGATCAAAAAGAAAAGAAAAGGAATTACACTAACAATAACTATATACATAAAAAAACAGTATGGATCCATGTATAAAGAAGTGCACAAACGAGGGCAGAGAGAGAGAGAGAGAGAGAGTTGCAGCAAACCTGTGACAACAAAGGAATTATTGTTATTCCCGCGTGGCCACCAATGACAGGCAAATCCACATCTACATCCACACAAGTAGAAGCCAATTTTTATAACAAAAAGTAATAGTAACAACAATAAACAGACAAAAGAGCACTTTACAAGCTCATTATTTTTTTTAGAAAAATAGGAAAAAATTACAGTATAGGTTAACCTTTAAAACGATGTTTTGTGAATACTATTAAACATAAGCATGTGGGTCATCGAACATAAGATTGCAGTAGTATTATTTTTGGTCTTGGAGGTTTACCTTTGACGGAAGTTTTCATCCTGGCGGCATAGAAAGTCTTAGCACGCATCACATCGAGCGTTGTGACTCCAAACAGCCTCCTGGGATCAAAGACCCCAGCTTTTTTAAGCACCTCAGCAGCAATCGGCACCGTGGAGTTGATGGGATTGCTGATGATGTTCACCAATGCTTTGGGAGCGTGTTTTGCGATGCCGGTCATTAAACTCTTGACGATGCCAGCGTTGATGTTGAACAAATCGTCACGGGTCATGCCGGGCTTGCGAGGCACTCCAGCTGGGATGATAATAAGATCACATCCTTTCAATGTTTTTTCAAGCTCCGCGTCTCCCGCGTATCCTTCCACCTTAACACTTGTGGGAGTTAGATTTCAGAAAGAGAGAAAGCAAAGTGTTGATAATTAAGAAGACTCTACAAGTGTTATATATAGATACATACACACACACATACATACTCACGTACCATCAATCAATCAATCAATCAATCGTGGTAATGTTAAAACTTAAACAACAGTCATTTTGAAACTTTGGTTCTAATGCAATTATAGCACAAGTTCATACAATGCGTGTAAAACCAACAACAGTAATAATATTCCAATCTCATATCTACAACTCCACATTCTTCATTGAATTATTAATACAGGCAACCTGAAATTCCCAACATGCAAAAACACACACACGCGAGCGCAGGCGGGCGACTTGGGAGTTCAATTTTGGAAGCAGTCAGTCATTCACTCATTCATGAAGGCTCACCGTTGCTTGAGTATTGACATGGCTGAGGTCACAAGCCACACCGGGAGTGCCAGCAACATCATACAGCCTCAAATCCGACACCAGAGGGTTGAGCTTCAGGAGCAAACCCAAGGGCTGCCCTATGCCTCCAGCGCCTCCCAACACGGCCACGGTCCGCTTGCCCCTTGCCCACAGCTGCTGCCCCTGCAGCCTAGCAGCATCACCACCAACGCTGCACGCCCGCATCCTCGATTCCAAATGGCAGCCACACCTGATGAATGCGGCTACCCTCGCCGTCCCCATTCTACAGAAGCCTTCTGCACCCCACATACCAACAATGCTATCCTTGTTTGGCAAAGATGCTGGCTGGTGGCTAGGTATAGTTGTGTTGCAATGACTGAGCACTGAAAGCTGTGCCGCATGACATGTAGTTGCTTGGTGCCCTATTCTTCCTCCCCCTTTGAATATAATCTCTCAGATGCTACCTGCCATTGATATCATCACAGTGATAACCCAATCCCCGGCGGGTCCATTGCTCCTGCCTGCCTTCAGGCTAATAGGCAGCACACACAAAGCCCTGCCAATGGCAACACTTGATCAGGAGAGTTGTGAGTTCAGAGCATGTTGCAGGCAAGGTTGTGAGGTTTCAGAACTTGGATTGTGTGGGAAGAGGAGAAAGAAGACGAATGAACAAGAAGGGTAGCGTTTGGACATCTTACAACGTTTTTGAGCATCTCCTCCAAGCTCACGCGTGATTCATTTATCTCTGGAGGAAAGGTTGAACTGTTCCCAGTATGAAGCTGATGAAAGTTTTGACGTGGGGAGTTAGCAACTATAGGCGTAGTGGTGCACGTGTGGTGTGTCTGAGATAGCACCATGTGATTCAAAGCACGGAATCTGGATGAAGACGAAAAGTGAGGTGATTGATGTGTTTGTAAGTTAGGGTTTGCTCACCTGCACTGAGAAAACAGCACAATATCTAACCAAACTATCGATGCATTTGACCTAAGTAACTGAACCCAGGATGGAGATAAGTAACTTAACAATATGTACAGCATCCAATGTCTCGGCTTCTCAAAACGTTCAGAGACCTTACGCCTTGGTGCAAGACCCCATCCGTGTGCGGTTTGGCAATCCATCCTTGAATGAAAAATTGTGGATGAGAATAATCTACACCGACACAGGGCCTTGTGTGCATGTGTGTGTTACAGGGAAGAGAAATTCGTTTGATATTTGGTTCGGTTGCAGGCAAGGTTGTGAGAAATTGAAGGTGTGGGAAATCAATTACGGAGTCACATTTTCGCCCCGCCTGGCACATTTTTGTAAGTCTTTGCGTACTTGTAACTTACGTTCGAACGCTGCTTTTCCAACCGTAGCTCGTTGCCGAAGTCAAACACTCAGGCAACTCCAACTCCCGGTTTGCTGTTAGTTTTCTGCTCTTCCGCATTCGCCGAGGAGCTGGCAGAGGGAATTCTGCTCACATTTTTGGGTTTATCTCCCAAATGAATTGTGTGGGTTGATATGGATTGAAAGGGCAACGCAATTGCTAGGATTTAGGGTTTTAGAGATATTGCTTGGAGGATCGGTGCGATCAAATGCTTTTACACCCGGTTGCCCATGTTCTTTTCAGGAGTAGTTGTTGGGAAATGTATTTCTGATGGTGGATGGTGTGTAGATTGTGATTTGGAGCTCTGAACCGGTTACGAATCTTTGGCGAGTGTCGGATTTTATATTTGGTTCGGCTTGCACAATTGCCTTCTAGAGTGTTCACAATGATAGCTCTGGGTTTCGAGAGCTCGGCGAATAAGATTGGAGTGGGCATCGTGGATGCCGATGGCAACATCCTCGCCAACCCGCGACACACGTACATCACGCCTCCTGGACATGGGTTTCTGCCGCGGCACACGGCGGAGCATCACCATGCGCATGTGTTGGGGCTTGTGCATGCTGCGTTGAAGGAAGCAAAGTTGACGCCGGCGTCTATTGATTGCTTGACGTATACGAAAGGCCCAGGCATGGGCGCGCCATTGCAGGTTTCTGCGATTGTAGTGAGGATTTTGTCACAACTTTGGGGAAAACCGATTGTGGGCGTAAACCATTGCGTGGGGCACATTGAGATGGGTAGAGTAGTCACTGGAGCCCAGGATCCTGTGGTGCTATATGTTAGTGGGGGTAACACTCAGGTACGTAATTTGCAATATCACACGTTCCCCCATGTCAATGTTTATATCCGAGTCAGATTAAGTCCGACTAAACTGAGTTTTGTCAAAAGAGGTTTTCACCGAGGAATGTATCGAGAATCATCTTGGTTCCAATTTGAATTTTAGTTTGAATTTCTATTGTTCACTAAGTGAAACCTTAGCATGTTTGTGGGTTAGTAAAGAAGCTATCCTACTATTTTGGTTTGGATTCTGAGTCGGTTTCTGTCACTTTGTGAGATACCAGTTTGGCTGAAACGACAAGTCTTTTACTTCTTACAGGTTATCGCCTACAGTGAAGGCCGATACAGGATATTTGGGGAGACAGTCGATATAGCAGTTGGAAATTGTTTAGATAGATTTGCCAGATGTTTGAAAATTTCGAATGATCCCAGTCCTGGGTATAATATTGAGCAGGTACGTTCATGGCAAGAATGTCAGGATATTGCACCTTTATTTCTTGATGAATTTTGTGAGTGAGTGTGTGTGAGAGAGAGAGAGAGAGAGAGAATGGATATATATATATATATATATATATATATACTGACATGCAAAAGACAAGACTCCTTAAGTTGGCTAATTATATGCGGCGAGTTTTTGCAGCTCGCTAAGAAGGGCCAGAAGCTTGTGGAGTTACCGTATGTGGTGAAGGGAATGGATGTTTCCTTTAGTGGACTCCTCAGCTTTGTTGAAGAACTTGCAGCCCGTACTCTTAATGGCAATGAAATCACTCCAGCTGATCTCTGCTTCTCGTTGCAGGTTTAACATTCTTCTCGTCTCCCTTTTTGATTTGTCTGATACATTCTCCCCTTTAATTCCTAGTCTTCTTGAAACTCTCTATGTCCAGCAGGCACGACGTTGAGGTGAGAATCTGGGACTGCTCATGAATGACTGACGGGTTCTCTTGATTCGCTCCAAGATATTTGGTGGACCGATGATATGTGCTTGGCATCCTGTTGCATGAAGAAATACCTTGCCCCTAACTTTGGTGGCCTTTTTTTTTTTTTTTAGGAAACTGTGTTTGCGATGCTGGTAGAAATAACTGAGAGGGCGATGGCTCACTGCGGCACCGCAGACGTCTTGATAGTGGGAGGTGTTGGCTGCAACGAGCGATTACAACAGATGATGAAAATTATGTGTGAAGAGCGTGGAGGTCGTCTTTACGCCACCGATGAGCGCTATTGTATTGATAATGGAGCTATGATTGCTTACACTGGTCTGTTGGCGTGTGCTAAAGGCGATTACACTGCTATGGAGGACACTACAGTCACGCAAAGGTTTCGCACAGACGAAGTCCATGCTGTGTGGCGAGATACTGCCAGTACATAGTGTTTCCAATTTCTAGATAGTTGTGAAAGCGGATAGAGTTTTCACTCTAATATACTCAATGTTATGAAGTAAAAAACATTTGACAGAGTTTTGGAGATTCAATCTGCTTGCATGTAAAATGGAGATAGGCAGCTAGGGTGGATCGATGCTTTGTTGCTTTAGCACATAGGACAACACCATGTTTACGGTAGCTGCTCCAAAGAAGAGGCTTTTGTGCGCAGCATGGAGTTTGCTTGACCACACAGCCAATGACTATCTTGATAAGTGGACTTTGTTGGAGATAAATTGTCCCGAGTCTTTTACTTTGAGTTCAGATGGACTGGCATGAAAGCCTGTTTTTTTGTTCTTTCTCCACAACCTCATACGAAGTGTTTATAGAAACCAAAAGCAACATTTGGTAATTTTTGTACTGCATGGTTACTGTTTTACTTATGGTTTTGTAAAAGTTTTTACAACACTAAATGCACAGTTGAATCGGTATTTGTTCTTGCATTTCTATTGAGCGCTTGACCTAGTTCGCTGTGTCACCTTGTCATGTCTCTGTTGATAAAAGGATCCCTTGCCACCTGATTACTTCATTTGCGCTTGCATTAAAACGGTTCATGTCTTTTATTAGTGTGAAAATCAGGTTTACCAAGACAACGTTGACAATTGATTGCGCTCTCAAATAACTGGGATTTTGAACTCATTACTCGAGATTCTATGCGAGGTTCTCAACATCTCATGTTACATCCAGATTCCATACCGCACTGCGTTGGGTGATGCTAATTGAAGGAATTGCTCAACCAATACCATATTCATAATTTTTTTGAATACCGACCGGAATGTGAATGTCAGTAAGTTCCTGTAGGATTACGGTACACAGCCTCAGCACACAACCAGACCTTATGATCCTTTTTTAATCTTCAGATTTTCCATTTTACTATATTTATTTGTTTATTTCTCGTCCCCCTAGCTACGTGTTGTCTTTCTTGCGCACATTGACTTGTCTATGCCGCTTTCCCAAACTGTTCGACATTGTTCAGGATTGTAGGGGTGAAGTTGGATCACCTCTCTCATGCCGGGTTTTCCTTGTTGACTCTGTCACGTGGCTGTTGCTGTTGTTCGGTTCTGGTCTGTAAGTTGAGGGTCTTCGCTTGTGGTGTCACATCTTGGATTTCTGGGTTTGCTCTGTAATGAGCCAACCCTCCCAGCGATTTTGAATACCCTCTGGACTCGACACTTGGGTTTCGTGCGATTTTAGGGGGGGTTTTCCTAGTTCTTTGTGCGGAGGGAGAAGTGCTTCTTTAGTTGTGCTCCGGTTTTCTTTAGTTTTCCAAGATAATCGAAGGTTCCGTCGAGCAACTTCACTCCAGCACCTGGAGCTTCCTATTCCCCGTGTCACTTGTCGCTTCATTAAACTCCATGCGACTTGATTTGTCAGATTCTCTCTGGTTTGGGAGTTGATTTTGGGGTTTTGAGAGTCCGAGGTTCTGATATGGAGCTTTCTTGGCTCCACCATGTCTGTGGCCCGATTTGATGCATTGCGTTTATCACTTTCAGTGGTAAAGCCGCGTATGCCGGTTTGTGGATCAAGCTGCCTCGAAGATTGTGTGGAGAAGTACGATGGGTAGTGTTTACGCGGATCGTCAAGCGGGGAGGGAGTTGAAATCAGGGCACCTTGGTTGGAAAATCACAGCTGAAGAATGATGGGCTTGGTCTCAAATTGTTTCGAGCCTTTCTTGATTTGGAAGCTGTGAGTTGTCATATACATCTCGTTTAGGGGATTTCCTCGAGGAAGCCTTTGCGCTTCGGATCAATTCCGCAGGACTTTGTTTGTGAAATTTTGGGGCCACAAGGAAAGCTGTTGAAATATTCCATTGTCGATTTCTTATTAGAATCTGGGTATATGTTCTTCAAACATCAACTATCTCCTGAATAGTTCGCTTTGACCATGATGGGCATCTCATTTATCCTGTCGAAGTAGAATTCTTCAGGAACTTGATCTGGTCTGCATCCTTCTGGAAGGCTACTAAGGAAGCACCTAAATCTGTTCAGTGCTGACACGTTCGATCTAGGCCTCTTGGAGCGCAGGTTTCGAGCGTATTCGTTTGAAATTAACCTGGCAGGTGTAAGATTTTGAGTAGGGTATTACCTGGTCACGTTGCGGCGGCATGTTCTTATCACGAAATTTACAAGAGTTACGCACGAGATTGGACGTTCGGCAAGGGCTACTTGATTGAGCAACCCTTTCTCACAGTCGACTATTCTCAAGATTTTATTGCAATCTCACTATTGGTCTTCCAGCTTCGAATTTGTATGTGGCAATTTCTCTCAACAATCTGCTGGTATTTGATAGCAGGGTATGGGCCTTCTGTTTTAGGGTTTATCTCACTTCATATTCCTTGTGAACATCGGTAACAGTAGCTCACATGTCAATTTTTTTAGTCAATTCTGAATTTGACTTCATGCATCACTCCATTGGTTAGGTTTAAAGTGAACTGTTCTAGCCCTTGGGGGAGAGAATCATGGATAGGTAAGATGCGACTTGCTGATGGATTAAGCGTGAGTGTGGAAGACATATTTGGGCCATAGCCTTCGGTAGTCGACAATTACAAAGATGGCTGATTCAGTCACTCCACTATCATCGTCGGTGTTGCGCAATCTGGCTGACAAGTTATATGAAAAGCGTAAAACTGCAGCATTAGAGGTACTTATGAACTTTGGCTCGTGCATACCATGAAGTGTGCTGTTTTCTTCTTAATCTGGTAGAAAGAATTTTGACTCATTTAGCACCTAAGTTGGTGATGTGGGATATGATGCTTATTGCATCGTCTGGGATATGCTGCAATAAATTTCTACATGCATGTGTGGTTTCATCTCATTTTTGACGTGCTTTCATGATTATCTCCTGATTTCTCATTCAACTTAAATATTATTCATGTTGTTACATATTTTGGTCGTATTAGGGTGAGTATCATTCAGTTCACCAGCGCCCTAGATGTGGTGTGAGTTTCCATTGTAGTTTGTTCGCTTCTTGTTATAGAGATTGTTTGGAACTTGACTATGTTTAGTGATGAAATTTCCTCAGGTTGAGAGCGTGGTGAAGTCACTCACCGGGGCTCAAGATCATGAGAAGATCTCCAATATTATCCGCCTTCTTACAACTGATTTCGCTCTTTCCCCTCAGGCCAATCACCGTAAGGTTAGATATTCTCCATCACAATCAAATCATGGAACTTTGTCTTATTATTTGTCGCTTATGCAACTTTTCGTGTTGTCTAATTTTCGCTTGGTTCAAGTTTCCCCATCATGCAGGGAGGCCTGATTGGTCTGGCAGCTGCAACAGTAGGTCTTGCATCTGAAGCTGCCCAACACCTGGAGGTACGTACCTCGTTATGTAGTAGCCTAAAAATTAGGCGTTGTATGGTTTTACGTTTGTTTGGCGTATGAACACGGTCGACTGTATAAACCAGTTGTCTAATATAAATTTGTATTACCTTTCTCGAGTGTGGTATAGTGAACAGACAAGTTGGTTTCTCATGCAGATCCAAAGTTAGTTTCTTTTGTTCCATAACAGATTGCAGCAATTTGTAAATTAATCCTGGTCAGTCCTTCAATGAAGTCTATAATTTTAAGTTTGCAGTTTGGATCACTTGTTTCTGTTTCTAAATTCGATTACTCTTCTTGTTTTGCAGAAAATAGTTCCTCCGGTCCTTAGTTCATTCATAGATCAGGACAGCCGTGTGCGGTATTATGCTTGTGAAGCGCTTTATAACATAGCAAAGGTAAGTCTAATGTACATATTTACTGGCTCAATATTAGCTTATTTTTTAGACGTGCAACAAAATTTATGTCAATGTTTTTAAACGATCTGTCTGCTCATGATTTAATACAACTGGGGCAGGTTGCAAGAGGTGATTTCATTGTGTTTTTCAATGACATCTTTGATGCGCTTTGCAAACTCTCAGCAGACTCGGATCCCAATGTACAAAGTGCTGCTCACTTGTTGGACCGCCTTGTCAAGGTTGCAACTCTACGTGTATCTGACTTAAAGCTTTGCCATTTGAGCTTGTATCTTTGAAATATTCTTCCATCAGAATGCATGAATAGGAGGCTGGTTCAGTGAAGACTAAATTACTTGGTTATTCTTTGATCAGTTGGTCTTAGTGTAGACCTTGCTTAGGGGTATTACATACATTTAATTTTGGAATTTTTACATTTTGCAGGACATTGTCACTGAAAGTGATCAATTCAGGTTCGCCTCAATTCAGGTTCACACAGCTTGTTTCTGTAGTATAGTCAGTGACACAATAGGGTTTGTTGTAAGGCGCAGAAACACAAATCATCTGACTTGTCTAAATTGTTCCTGTGCCTGGTCAATTAATGTATGCATACAATTTTCTTCGATCATCTCTTTTTCTCTGTAGTTTTTTACTCAACTTTTTTTTTTTTTTTTTTCTTCCAAAACACATGACTGTATAAAATTTTATTCATTGTTGGTGACTTTAAAACCTAATAACTTACATCGGACTATCTCAGGTGAATCACATTTTGTAGTTAACTAGCGGGTTTATTTAAACTTAAAGTCACAAATAATTTGAAGCTATTTATGTGCTTGGAAGTAATCTCAGTGTGTCATTGCCCTCCATGGACATAGTGAATTACATCCAGACCCCTTTACTGCTGGCATCATGCAATTGAGATGCGAACGGTTCATGTTAATCAGACACTTAGAAATTTGGGCTATGAACACATCCATTTGTTGTAGGCTTGTAATTTCCTAGGGAGTGCCTTGAAATGAATTCATGAGCTTATGGGTGCAGCATTGAGGAGTTCATCCCACTTTTGAGGGAGCGCATGAATGTACTCAATCCATTTGTTCGTCAGTTCTTGGTTGGATGGATCACTGTGCTGGATAGTGTTCCGGACATTGACATGCTTGGTTTTCTCCCGGACTTTCTTGATGGTAAACATCTTTCACAGTGCTATCCCTGATTCTAAACTAATCTGTCTTCTTTCAAGGTTTTGTATTCATGCATGAGAGGGTCAGATTGTGCTATTAATTGGTTTCATGTTCCTATAGGGTTATTCAATATGCTCAGTGATAACAGCCATGAGATACGACAGCAGGCTGATCAAGCCCTTGCAGAGTTTCTGCAGGAGATAAAAAATGCACCTGTAAGTTCCTAAATGTACTGCATTAGTGAGCACGCTGTCTTAGAGCCTTTCAGAATTATTTATCATACTTACTGCACTGTCGTATTATTTACAAAAGAATTTGATTATGAATTCGAGATGGGATTATATCACGGCAAGTGTGCATGCACTAATCGGTCCTCTGGATAGTTAAGCATTGGCTTCTTGAACTGAATGTGGGATCGGGTGATGATTATGTTGACAGTCGGTGGACTATGGTAGAATGGCTGAGATACTTGTACAAAGAGCAAGATCTCTTGATGAGTTTACTAGACTCACCTCGATTACCTGGGTAGGTTTATTTCACTATCTGTTGAGCATAATGTCGAAACCGCACTATTGGTCTGTGACCCCTCTTTGGCGTGGGTGCTGCTTTCTATGTAGCTTGATGTATCATACAGCTTTCATGTAACTATGTAATTTTGGTAATACAGGGTTGTGTTTGACCTCCGACTTCTTAAAGAGGAGTGTGTTGTAGTGGAAACTTTTGACTTGTACAAGAATGACTGTTGAGGCTCATAATTTTCAGTGCTCTGTACTTACAAAGTACCTAGGACGAGTTTTGTTCCATTAATGAGTTTTGTTACGGATGTAGGTCAATGAATTTGTGAAGCTGGGGGGAGATCAGCTTGTGCCCTACTACGCTGAAATTCTTGGAGTTGTGCTTCCTGCTATATCTGACAAGGAAGAGAAGATACGAGTGGTGCATTTCTAGATATCTCCAGCAGCACAATCATTTCTTGTAGCACAAATAGAAAGAACTTATCCTGCCCGAATTTTTAAACAGTCAAGTTTCTCCAGTTTTATGACCTGTGATTTCAAATGATAAATTGAACTCTGCTAGCTTTTTGGCATTTGAATGATTCCAACTTTCCGTCTTTTGTACAAAATATAAGGGGGCGATGGCTATGTGAGATTGCAGGTTGCTCGAGAAACAAACGAGGAACTGCAATTGATTAAGGCCGAACCGTCAGAGGGCTTTGATATCGGTGCTGTTTTGGTCATTGCAAGGGGGTATTTTCTCAGCTTTTTGCATAGTTTTCTATTTTATAGAAACACACACAAACTGAGTTTTATTGATCAACTTATCCTCATTATTAAGCTTATGTGGTACTTATATTTTCATTTTTGATGAAGCGAGTCCTTATAAGGTGCTGAATTTCTTATCTGTTCCATCTATTTGATCATCAGGGAGCTTGGAAATGAGTCTGAGGCAACGAGGTTGGAGGCCTTGAGGTGGATTTCTGTGCTATTGGAGAGACACCGAACAGAAGTAAGTTTATTGGCTCTGTCCCTTGAGGCAGAGACCATCATTGACTTCTCGTTCATTGAGATCTAATTTCTATCAGCAACTATTTTACATTTGAAGCCCATTTGCAGCGCAATTTCTCTCAGAGTTCCATCATTATGTGGTGATTAAGGGGTTCTCAATCAAGGGATTAGATGATTATTATTAATAATTATTATCTCTCCACTTTATTTGAAGATTGGTGTCTTATATCTAAAATCAATTCACAATATTCCAAATTATATTACCTTCGTTGTACTGCAATAAAAACAAAATCGATCACAAGAATTAAATGTGGGATTGAACCTCATGGTTCTTGTTATTCTTTATCCAACACCTCATAGCAAACTGGATTTGTCTTGTAGCTTGTTGTCCCGTTGGCAAAGGACATGATCAAATGTCAATGACGCTCACATATTGCCCACATATGCTTGCCAGAACTTATAACCATCATGCAACAAAACTTGTCATGTACTTAATACCCTTGTTATACCCATTGTTTCATCTATCATTCAATGTGACATGGAAGTTGTTGAAAGTATGATTGTTTTGAGGATTGAACGAAGTCAAAAGTTGTCACTATGCTCGACTTTCTTGTTGAACTGATGAAAATGCTCCATTTCTTGTGCAGGTTCTTTCGTTTTTGGATGATATCTTTCCTGCCTTGCTGAGAGCACTTTCTGATTCATCTGATGAAGTGGGTTCCTACTTTCCTTTGATGCGATTGGACGGTTGAGCCAGTTTCTAGCTATTTTTCCCCCGTTGTGGATCTTGGTAGTACTTTAAGTTCTCTTGGAATGAATTATGAGTTACTTGGCTTTCTCAGGTTGCCCTACTTGTACTGGAAGTGCAAGCCTGCATAGCTCGAGACCCCCAACATTTTCGACACCTTATGAAGTTTCTTGTTCATCGGTTCAACTCTGAACATTCTCTTCTTGAAAGGTATTTTTAACATTGCAGTGCTTGTTAACTTATTCAAAAGGATGTTAAGGAGTTGGATCTTGTGTGCCTTATTCGTCTTGTGTCTTATAAAGCTTGTATAGTCTTTTGGATATTATGCTTTCTTAGATTTATCCTGATGATTATTGGACTTGAATTATAAGATAATTTGGAAGGATTTGATTCTGGGCTATTGCTACACTTAATAGCAAGGCAGTTGGTTAAAAGGCAGCGAGTACACCGAAACTTTCTTTTAGATTGGATGAGAAATTCTGATAGTAGACTCTCTGGTTATGTGCTTTTCAGGAGAGGTACATTGGCATTAGGAAGGCTGTGCCAGTTGTTGGGTGCGGAACGGGTTTATCGAGAGTTGGCCACAATTTTGGAAGGAGAAGCGGACTTGGAGTTTGCAACTATTATGGTTCAGGTGAGCTTTGATTAGTAGATATTGTTGTGATTTTTTCGTGCATAACAACTTAAATACTAACTGGCACATTCAAAATGACAGCTTTAAAACACACTTTAAGCACACTGCTTCTGGAGCCTCAGGGTGTCTGTTGTATGAATTCACTGACGCAAATGTGCGTTGCAGGCACTTAATTTGATACTCTTGACCGCTCCAGAGCTGGCAGAGTTGAGAGGTCTACTGAAAGAGACTCTTTCAGCTCCAGGTGGACGGGATCTGTTTGTTGCCTTGTATGCATCTTGGTGTCACTCATCCATGGCGACTGTTAGTCTCTGTTTGCTTGCCCAGGTACAGCCTTGATCTCCATTGTTTCAGACCAAGCGATTGTTGTGATGCCAGTGAATGAGGAGAAATTCTCACATTGATCACGTCGGCGCCTCGCATATCCACCTGTCTTGACGGTTTCTTTCGTTGGTTTATGTTGTTTTACAGGCTTACCCTCATGCGAGTTCTGTGATTCAGTCGCTTGGAGAGACGGACATTAGTGTAAATTTACTAGTACAAGTAGACAAGTTAGTGCGACTTTTAGAGACTCCTATCTTTGCATACTTGAGGTTGCAGGTAAATCTTTCTCTTCATCGACTTCCAGTCTTTTAGTGAGACAACATTATTTCTAGAGAAGTTGGTGTTGTATTATGTAATCTCCAGCAAGTGATGAAGATGTCGCAATTGAGTATTTGTCAACACTATCGTAGCAGTACTTCCGTTGAATATTAAATTGACTAACCATTTATTGCTAATTTTTTGGGTCTTTGCTACTAGTTGTTAGAGCCAGGGCGTTATCCTCAACTCCTAAAAGCACTTTATGGGCTTCTTATGCTTCTCCCGCAGGTACAAATGTCGAAGTGTCTATTTTCTTACAGTTACTCTACACTTGGTGGTTAGTAAAGACAGTGCTCTGACATCATTTCTAGTCTTCCCTGTTTTGTTGACGGCTAGTTTCATGATATGTTCCAAGGATCCCGTGAAGGGTGGACTAACGAAACGTTTGATATTTTATCTTTGGCTTTTCCAGCAAAGCTCGGCATTCAAGATCTTGCGCACTAGACTGAAGACAGTTCCATCACATTCTTTTATGCACGCACCTCATGGAACATTAATGCCTAGTGAATTCCCTGGTCTTAGCGCAATACGGAGAAGCGCTTCAGCTGGACCTTATGACAAGATTTTATCTCATATTACAACAATGCCAACTACTCTCAGCCTTCATGCCACTGAGGATGGAGAAAAGGTTGCAGATTCTGCTAGTAATGGAGGTGCAGGAATTAACTTCGCCGTGCAGCTGAAACAGTTCGAGCATATGCAACAGCAACATCGGATGAACAGAGTGGTTGATAGTAATTTAAAACCTCCTCGCAGGCCTCCAATTGTCTCAAATCAGGTATCAATTTCTACTTTCAAATTTTACATTGATCCGTGTGGGACTATCATGGAAATTGTTTGTTGAACTCACGTGGATGTCCAGAGCTGGTTCTTAGATAACAGCTGCCAGAGGATGTGAAGAGCTTCATGTACATTTTTTTGATATGCAACTCAGAATCGCCACGTTTGTTGATGACATGGTATCATTGAGTGGTATTACAGAATGGACAAAGAGCTGAGGATCGACCAGATTCACAATTTCCAAGAGGGTTTGCCTCTGAAGCACGTGTTCCACCACGGTCTCCACGGTCTCCATGGAGCTAATGCTGATCTCATGCCATGTATCTGCCTGCACTATATACAGCCCAATTTAAAGATATAAAAGGAGAATGCAATTTGCCTTCTTTTTGCATTTTGTTTATATTGGATTGGCCACATCTCCCTCCTCATGCACTAAACTTCATGCAGGGATAGCCTTCTGACTCGATGATTGCTCTTGTCGAGGCTCTACCGCTTTGAGGAGGATTCAAAGCTTTATAATATCCACTAGGTGATTGATATTGGACCAGTTTTGGAGCTGGAGGAATAAGGTTTGTTCAGATATACGGCTACAGCTGCTAACCCCACAGTGGGTCCAGAACTCAGCTGGGGTTTGATGTGATATAGAATGAAGGGTGTTCACCCTGCTATTCTCCAGATGGAGTTTGTGGACATTGTTTCCGATCCACGCTTGTAAGCAAACACTAGGCATTGTGCAGTGTAACATCGTATGGAGTGATGTGAAAGCTCCTGGTTCGAGTTTGTTTCTTCTTCCACTTCATTCATCTGGTTACGTAGATCACCACTAGGTTTCTCGACTGTTGGTAATGTATAGTTTCGATGTATGTGCTTCGGTTATATCTATTATAATTAGAACAGTTTTGAGCAGATCCAAGTGCTCAAACTATACCCAAAGACTTTCAATTTGTTCACAAGTGTGTCAATTCCCTGTCTTGGAAGCATGTCCTCTCTGTTCCGGTGATGCTGTAAAGCCCTCTTCAATCGAAAATATACTTTTACACTTTATCGAGTATTCTGAAGGACAATTATATTTTTTGATTTATTAATGGAGGTCATTTAATGTTCAAAATTGTACTGTAAAACATATGATTTCAGAAACGGAACACACACAGAGATGAGTCAGTGCATGTCAAAGTTCTCATTTCTGGATATCATAACTTCAAATGTATCTATGAATGGTGTGATTCTGCATATTTACTGAACAAGATATAAATTAAATGTACAATATACATGACACTAAACTTGGTAAAAAAATTAGTTCAATTTTATGTTTTTCAGAATATTATTTCTATTTCCAAAAAAATGGAAGAGTATGAAAGTAAGTCGATTCCATGTGAATGGGATTACATACTTGTACCTCATTTAAGAAATATGCTGCGTGAGTTGACAACTATCAGTTTTTCACCAGAATGTACCAGGTCAGTTTTAGTACATGCAAACAGTTTCAGATGTTGCCGAAATTGGTGTAACATTTCAACGAATATAAAATTCTGGGATTGTTCATTGAATTCAAGAATGTCATCTGTCTCGTCTATCTAGAAATTGTTCAAACTCTGAGGGGACTGCCACCGACGGCCCTTCTCCACGTCGTGAGAGTCCCAAACAAATTGCGTGCAAAAAGGAGCATCTGCGTTGTGAAGCTCAGGCCCTGAAACTCCAGTGGTCAGACCACGCTTAAAAATTCTCTGGATACGAACAGTCAGTACGGGGTCATGGTGGGATGGTCTGATGGATTAAACCAGGCCTAGTTAACACGACTCTAAGAAACTGAGCTACCTAAGGTAATTCTCCAATTAAAATAGGGGAATATTAAATCGACCCACCTGAATCTTAAATTGATCCATCTTACTCCCATTTTGGCACAAGGGAGGGAGGGGGAGGGGGAAGTAGATGGTATCAAGTGAGGATGTGCCTCCACAGTGTGTGTGCTGGAATTGGGTACCCAAGAGTGCTTCAGAATCAAAGCCAGCACGAGGCGATGCGAGAGAGACCCCAAATCCCTTCCCCTTTGAGGAGGATCTTGGGTTCATCTCTACCGTTGTAGTATTGAAGGAACGGGATCACTACCAACGATGAAGATTAGAACCTAGCAGCAGGTCCACTAGATCTTCAGTACAAACCAAATCCGAACACCTTGTGTAGCTTTCGACGTGCCCTACGAAGGAATTAAAATCTAGGAAGAATCGCTACGGTGCATCCACAATTAGACAAAACACAACCTACCTTACAAAAGAATAGCAAAGAATTATTCATGCTGATGACTTTGATCGTGCTCGATGAAGTAGAGAGCCTCATCCTTCGTGATAACATCGACGCGGCTCACGCGATTTTTATGAGTCACTCCGTACACTCTATCTGCAACCTTCACAAACTCCGGCTGAAATGTAGTCGTGATGAATTGAGTGGTTCCTGCATCAGCCTGCTGCTTGATCATGTCTGCACTGTAGGTGAAGGAGAGCTGCTGGAAGTAGACAGAAATGAAAAAATCAACAGATACATAATTAGCGGAAGGATACCCTCTCATATACAAAGGTTTGAGTTCATGCAACAAGCATCACTGAATGCCAATGGGGGAGTACTGAATAACTAGCAACGGGTTAGAGGAAAAATAGGATACTGTCCACTGCCATTCTATACTGTGGATCAAGTGCAGCATCAATTTCATCGAACAAGTAAAACGGTGCAGGGTCTCATCGTTGGATTGCAAAAATGAGAGTCAAAGCCACCACTGGCTTCTGACCACCTGATAGCTTCATAGATTGCGTCTCTCCTTGGTCTTCTCGTTTAGCATGGAGAAGATTACGCGTATTCAATAATTGCTCCAGATCTTTGGATTTGCCTTGCAAAGTCAGCTCGTACATGTCCTCCAAACCCTAACAACGCAAAATAAGATTGTTTAAGGACCAACCACTAACCAACAAACCACAATGATTCCCACGCAAAATAGAATGCAGATGCAGACGTCCAACTTTCACCGAGACACCTACACAAAGTAAAACGATACTGATCGCCTCCGCTATCAAGACCAAACCAAGAGGATCACGATTTAATAGACCGCACACAACACGCATCATCAAACAGAACGCGTAACCATATGAATACTTCTAGTCTCAGGGACAACAAAATTAACTTCATGGTAATGCTTTCTTTCTCTGGCTGCTACACCGATATTTAATACTTGACATGCAAACGGATCATGCGGTTCATTCATACTCGTAACTCCAACAAACAGATGAAGCAACCATAAGAAAGAACATTAGTTTTGTTCTTAGGTAGATGACTAAAGAAAACTACAAGAATAAGTTTGAACTCGTTGAGTTAAACTACAACCTTGCTGATCATGTAGATTACATTTCAAAAGCAGTGAGAAGTCCCTGGCATAGGCAGTCTCACACAAAACCGAACTCAGGTTTTATCATTACAAACTAAAACTTATCTGTTGAGGACTTACTGCGGACAGTGTCACAAGAACCAACGTGCACAAAAGAAGATAAGTAGATCAAGTCGAGTTAAGAATTTGGCGGTTCAGATTCAAACCACGCACCTTCAATTCTTTCAGGGCACTTTTCAAGTTTCGTATTTGTTTTGAATGCTTATCAATTTGATCAGCCACCGCTGCAATGCCAACGAACAATCATAGGAAAAGTGCGTCAATCCTTCAGAAGTAGTGAAAGGACGTCAACGTGCAGTGTGATGACCAAATAGAAACATAAGTACATGACGCAAATTCATTGCATGAAAACATTCTATCATGAACACTCCTTAATAACCTAACACAAATCTATCTCAATAATGAGCAAACGTAAACCAGCCAAAACTAGGGACAGATGACATTCTTGAACACATTTGTAAACATTGGAACACGAGCAAAAACGTCAACCAGGCAGTCTAGAGACTGTAATAATCCAACAGACATAAGAATAAAATTCTAAAGAACACACTTCAAGGTAAAAGTGAAAAAGCGCCTAAATCCTGAAGAATTGGACTCAGAATGAAATGAAACGTTAGGCATTTCGGTTCAAGAAAGGGTTGACAAGCAACTTACCATCAAATGTGATGCAGTCAACTTCAGATGCCCGTAAAACAGTTGTTGCCACTTCAAGATCCCGACAAATTAAAGTCCCTCCAAAGACCTATAATGTGTTCAATCACAGATGCAACAACTATCACAACCAAATATATCTCTTTTAAATGAACCACGGAACAAGAATTGATGAGAAATAGGACTAGTAACGACGAGAGAATAATATCAAAGTTCTACAAAGATCATGTTGCAAATGTATGCATGCTGAATGCAATAGCTGTACCGTACGGAAGAGGGATCATGCAGTAGATTAACCTGAGCGAAAGCCGGGCCAAACCGAAGGTCATACTTAAGCTTCTTTCAGAGAGGTACAACATCAGGACCAGTAGGATAGTTCATCCTTGAAGGTCTGATTTGATTCAACGGCATGAAAGTAACTCTTCCTCCCTTCTAAGAAGTCAAGCACCGAATGATTCTTGTTGAGATTTCATCGTTGTCAACCGCGACATGGAACAAACTGCGACCAACCCAGATTTATTTCAAAGGACTCTCATGCCTTAGATAAAACTTCAACTGCCTAAAATCCTTACTTGCTAATAAATTGTCAATTCACAGATACCAATGAGCAATTGTTACTATACCTGTTGCCTGCTGTTACTTCAAGAGCAGTGAAAAATTTATCCTCACATTCCAAGAGTTCAACAAGGGGACCATGCACTCCAGTGATTCTGTGGCCTTTTATCATTCTTCGAACTGACTGGAGACCACAACGAATGTCCTGCACATACGAATTGCAAAGACGTCAAATTACAAAATAGATGACTCATAACCAAAATAAAAAAGCACGTTCATTACATTAGTGGTATTTAGACATTTCAAGATATGAAAAGAACACCATTTACAGAAAAAATTAAGGACATTAGATCAATTTGTTAACTTCTTATTTAGTAGGTGTGATTAAGTCTTGCAAACAACAATAACATTAAAAGCAGGAAGCTGGGAAAAGGGTACGAGTCGTGCGACAAGGAACAGGATATGGCTACTTAGTGTACTAAAGCATGAACTCACCCCTGGAGCAGCAAGATCCATACTCTTCTCCGATTTAACAATATATTCCTTCAGTTTCTCAACCTCACGGTTTAGCTCATTCTCTTTCTTCCAAAGCGCCCTGCAGATGTAGTCATTCAATTAGTAGAAGACCAAAATGAACAGTATTCAGAATTTCAGCATCACTTGTTTGAAAAAGAAAAAATTGTGCTCTTGAATCCCCTTTCAATTATGCTTAGAAATGTTAGATATCGTAGACAAGGTACAGTGCTTATATTTTCCGACCTCACATCGAAGAGAAAATTGAGCGGAAAGGTAACTGCTAAATGAGCACCAGTTCGTACACAAAGGTACAACTTAAGTTGCCGCTGAAAGTCACTTTAGCTGTTTTCTAAGGCAGTCAACTGCATGCAATATGAAGGGATGCCAAAACTCAAGATTTGGATCATGATTGAGCTAAATTTATCAATTTTAGAGAGCAAACTCACTTCTGGTGCTCCTGAAGTGCATCTCTCAACCTTAATGGCTGCAAAATCCCGACGACATTTGTCAGCTATAGCCTCTTGTTCATTCATCTCAGCTTCACGATCTTCAATGCTTCTCTTCTCCTGGGCATAGCCCTCGTTAAGATTACTCGTTTCTAACTATAATTTGGCAATCTGGGCAATCAAAAAGTTAGAATTTAGAGGCAAAAACATGCATGATAACGATTTTATCAAATACAGAAACTATGAAAAAAATATAGGAAACAAATATAAGAATAACAGTCTTAATTGATAAGATTCTTTCGTATTGGGAAAAGAAGGGCACCAATTTTTGTTGATATATTAAATTGAGATTAACTCTCCATTTTTTACCTTCCACTTGCTGAAACCCTTCCCATTTTTGTTTGTGTTCAAAGACAACTACTGTTTGTGCTTCCGGTTCAAGCAGGTGTTGAAATAGTTTTGTCTTGATGTCTGGATTAGGTAGTAAAACCAACTTGAATATGCAAAGTAGGGTTTTGGATAAACAAGAAGATGGTCAAACACAGAAGCACCACTGGCTTGAGTCCAACAATGAACCCATTACCCCATGAATTGATTACTGATGAGTTCAAAAAAAGATTTTGCGAACACTACTCACCTGTTCTTTGACATCTGCCATGACCCGCTCGATATCATCAACCTCTTTCTGAAGCCAATTATCTCCATCTTTTTTCTCCGAAACTGAGTCGTCCATCCTTGATTGTGATAAAGGATACTGAGTTGTCTTCTATCCTGGATATGACAACTCGCACATTCATTGTAATAAGTAGAAGTTAACATATAAATAACAAGAAGTAAGAATCTCTCAATATCGGGATCTTAGATTACATCGCAAAGTCATCAGCGCCTTTAGCAGATGGCCAACAGATCACATACAACCGGTATGAAACAAAACAAACTAAAACAGTAGATAACATTATGAGCTTCAACAATACCATAAAAAAATTCCGTGAAAATGAACGGATGAACAAATCCCCAAATATTTACAAATGAATAATAAATCAAACAGTCTACAAATACCCTTTTAAGATGGCCTCCTCTTGTGCCATGAGTTGATCATAAACGGGGCTAACTCCCTCAAAATCTTTCTGAGATCGTTTAATTTCTTTCTCTATGGCTTTGAGCTCTCTCTGGACTTCTACCTCGTAACATTCCAGAAAAGCCCTCAAGTCTCCCATGCGACATGATAAAATAACTTCAAAGCAAGGAAAAAAGGAATTAGATGTGAGGGAATATAGCTTCAAAGCATCAGTTTTCTGGCGCTCTGTAGTTTCTTTTTCTTTCAACGAAGACTGCAGCTCTTTGTTCAAAGGTTTTAGCTCCTTCTCCAGATTCTTGGACTTTTCATGAGCCTCAACTACAATGTTGTGCATTTCACTTGACTTTTCAGAAACTCGTGCTCGAGATTTTTCAATCTGCATGTAAGGACCTTACATTTATAATTTGGACACAAAGATAGATTCAAGGATTTAATGCTCGATGTCTAACCGTGAAATTTTTACTCATCGTAAAGAGATTGAAAGTTGAACACCTTCAGGCAACAAGAAACCACACAAGAAACGGAGAACATTTCGAATGAAGTGAACTCCGAGCGACAAAACATTTAATACTAGCTTCTCAAAACACACGATCTTATCTTCATGAATAAACCTCAAGCTTTGTACCTCTATGATTTGATTTCTTCTATTCTCTGTGGATTTACGAAAGGAATATATCAGATTGTTAAAGATAATCAAGCAACTCCAAACCAGATTGAATATAGCAGATTGAATCTGTTACAGGACAAAACAAAAGAGGCGCTGTTCCTTCCAAACCAAGGAACAGTACAATGGATTACAAGTATGGGCTGGAAAACTATGACGAGATTTCTTTGTTAAGCTATTAATGCATTGAAATGAAAAGATTGATCAGAGATTAACACTTCACAAGGACAGTGAAGCTCATCTGATCCAAGTTAATCTATTTCCCAGATATGCAGTTGTCCAAAAACGATTTAATGTTGCCCAGAACCAACTTGGAACTTGGTCGATCCTATTTCGAAGTTGCTTGTATAGAGGACATGAAGAACGACTCCAGTAAAACACAAGAACCTAACAGCAAGAAAAGTATACATAGAAGTGAAGAAAAAATAAAAAATAAAATTGTTAAATTAAATGCAGATACCGAAAGGAATAGTTTCAAGCATCACCGACACAGTTGTGTTTGGAGCTAACGGTTCGGTTGCGACTTGCTCCTTGTAGCTCTTGAAGCCCTCAATAATCACCTAAAGGCTTATATGCCACATTCAAGAATTCTTATAGCTTAATAACAGCATGACTGCTTTCATGTAAAATTTAGCGTGTAGTTCAGAATCTTAAAAAAAAAAAAAAAAAACGAACTTTAACTTCCATTGTACACAACAAATTATCGGCCGTCTCAATGAATCTTAAGTTACTTGGGAATGGGGAAAATACTGAAATAGACATGATTGCCAAATTCACTAGACAAACAAATACAGCTTAGACGCTCTCCGCATTTCTTGGTACAGCCATTCCGACAAGAGCTCATGAGTCTTCTCTAATAATGTTAAGTCATCTTGCAGAGGCGATGAACTTATTGTTCGTTATTTTTACTCTACTGTCTCGTTTCTTCTATTTTGCAAAAAATAACCACTCTGGAATGAGAATTGAAATATGATCATTGCAAATTTTCAGCTGCAGCACTGCAATAAATGCCAGAAGACTGTGAAGCCGGTGTGCATGAATAATGAATGTTTCATATATTGGAATACGAGATTTGAGCAGAAACATCTCCTCCCGTAGGAAGTCAACAAAGATTCGGTCCACATAAAGTTGGCTCGTTAACTCTCCCGACAGTCAACAATATTCATGTATTCACGTGGGATAGAACAGATTTATTAGGAACAATGAATTCGTTGCTTCTACAAGATGACAACATTATTAGAGAAGATTCATGAGGTCTGGGCAATATCGTTGCACCAAGAACAGGCAACTGAAAAGCTTCCAAAGTTCCGTTCATATCTCAAGAGAAGTTCTGAAGATAATGAAGTCGAACTGTTTGAAACAAAACACATGTAACACTTTCAATAGTCTCGGGCTTGTTCTCCTGCGTGTATCGCAAGTCCTAGAATCTTATCAATACTTTGAGAAAAAGAGCTAACAGAAATATTGGCTCACTAATCAGAATCAGAATGAAATGAATAGGCTTATCGATCTCTCTATCACATCCAGTCTAAAATCTCTGGTGAAATAGCTCGAACTACTTGAGGCAGAAAAGATTGCAAGCACATATTACATTCTTTCAATCGTCTTAAACTGCACCTAGCAATGACTAAGTTTTAATAATTCATAATTATTCAGTGTAAACAAATGCTTTTCACTTCAATGTCCAGGTCGGGAAATCTCAGCTTGTCATTAAGTGGAAGAAATAAACTCAAGGTAGTTGTACCTGCTTGATGTACACTGTGACAAAGCAGAAGGCCTCAACAACTTCTTAATAAAAGCTCCCAAAACCTCCAATTACCATACAACGCGCACGTCGCCTCAGCACTCATCGCATTTCCAGTTCCGAGATAATCCTAACACAATGGCAACAATTCAAGGTTTAAACTAATTCAAAATTCAACTATCAGATGACCACACACCCGCGATTACACAACCAACAGGACAAAGCACTTCAAAGGGTTTTTCTGACGCTCTTGCACAAAACAAAACACTCGCTCGCCACTCAAATCCAAAGGATCCTCCCGCTGCAGTGTAAGAAATATAAACTGAAAAAAAAAAAACAAAAAACAAAAAAAAAGGACATAAATATTTTCACAAGAAAACTATAAATTTTCTTCAACAAAAACACATACACAGACGCTCCATACAACTCAACTCACATGCAACGAGAAAAAAGTTGCCATAAAATCCAAGAGTGAGCAAAAGCCCTGTCAATAGTTTGAATTTCTATTGCTTAAGTGAAAAAGTGTGGGCGAGGTGGAGAGGGCCAGGAAAGCGATGTTGTAGGTTCTGGGGAAAGAGGAGTTTTCAACTATTTCAACTACTCAAACTATTTCAATAGATGAACAGCTCTGTTATGTTCATGTGTACGTGCATCCAGGGAGCACCCCAGATTGCCTCTGTTAAAGACATCGTCGATTGAAAATTTCAACTCAGGATTCCGAATTGCACTGAGTCATTCAATTGTTTCCCTAGTTTCGTTTATTTTGGTGAATAATTGTAACTCTCAATGGTTTTGACATCTGTGATTTTCCATAGTGTTTGAATTATACATATGCAACATATATAGGGAGCTTTTGTATGAGGCTCCAATTCAAGAGTTTCTAAGTGTAAGCACACTGGATCTAAACAATCGGACTCGAAGATGAACTATAGATTGGATGATAGGAAAGTATCTTAAAGCTTGATGGAGATGACAGTTACAATACTTGCAACTTGATGCACGAGATTATGCATAGCTTCAAGCTCCTCAAGCCTCTGCGCCTTATCAAAACTCCTCAATACTATACATTCTCTATGTTGTGATAGAGATTATCCAATGGGATAGTGGGAAGGTGAGGTTACGCAAGGAGTGAGGTTGCTATTCAGAAACCTTAGGGCTTGAATGTCGGTGCTTGCTTGTAACCTCCTACACTTTGCTCATGCAAGATTCGGGGACCGAATTCCCGATAAGGATCCTCCTGTCGCTTCCACTGCATCCCACTCAAAGCAACATGTGAGTCACAGAGCAATTGCATCACTGCATTCTCTCAGCAGATATTGCTTATGTACAATTAAGTTAGTTGATGGGAGATAGCTCGAATCAACACTGCAGACAGATGTTTCACGAGAGACTAAAACCTTCAATGGATCAGAGGTATGAAAGTAAGCAATGCAGTGAGTAATTACATCCCAATCATCATGTGCAACGTTCAAACTTTTTCGAGGAAGAAAGAGGTATGTACCAGTAAGTATTCAAGACCTCTTTCCACCTCACCCTTAACATGTTTATAGATAGCTTGTGCCTGCTCCTTATCTTTTTGCAGCTCCCTTTCCCTTCCTGAGATTCATCATATTTCATAAGATCATAAAATTTCAACAATTGCTAAAACATGAGAAAATACGAGTGTGCACGCTAACACTGTCGTATACATGTCCACCTACAGTGCTTGAAGCTAAGCCTACAGCACAGTTTTGATAGCAAATTCATCCAAACACGTACCCTTGGCTTAAGCTTTATCTGCCGTAACATTTAGACAAAATATGCTGTGCAGACGTAAACAGTAAGCTGGTCAGAACTAAGATTATACCTGCTGTGATAATAGGTTTGCCGAATTTTACATACAGTCTCCCTGGGTTCAGCTTAGGAGCTGCAAATGGGAAATGAACAGGCTGATCTGCTACTTCCTCATTAAGATCTCCCCTGTAATAATAAAACGTGTGCAAGTTGTTGCCAAAAGTAAGTCTTGAATCTATGCATACAAACTTCAAAAACTTGATAACAAACGCCATTCCTACCAAGGTCACTTCTTGACGCGTGACAACGCTGCCGTCTAAGGGAAAGAATGCGGGATATGGTTTGAAGACTTCTCTACACTCCAACATTCTCAACTAAGTGAAACAAATCTATCATGTTTATAAGTAAAAATAGTTCGAATGTACCTGATATTTATAGTAGGAAGTGACACTTTTTCTTCGAGACCTGGTATTCTTCTCAGATCATTCAGATCCAAAACTATCTGCATGATGAACACACAAATCATCTCAATAATGAGAACATTCTTGAAGTAATTAAACTACGTCTTTCTTGTCCACAAATTCCACATCAACTGCAAGTCTTTCTCTACATCAAAATGTTTCTAATCAGAGCGTTGAGTGCATTTTACAAGCTCTTCTAAAATCACTTGATAGGCGCATGCTGCTCAAGTCTAATCGGGAAGTGAGATTTTGATCCAAGGATAGAGTCAGGAAGACTGCATACATTAATTATATCATCCTCTCCAACAGTTGAGACAGGAACAATGGTGCACCCAAACCGCGCCGCCATCCTGACAAACTCCGATCGTTCGGGCCAGAACAGCTTGTGAGCCTCGCCCTGTCACCAACCGTGTTGATGAGCGCAACAATCGACCGTTGACGAAACAGCCAACAAAGATAGCTAATTGTCGCGTAGGACCTTCTAACTTTCAATATGAGATTCGAATTACTGGACTTTGTTCTCAGTTTATTCCTATGCAAAAACAGTGGCTCATCTGTGAAACACCAAACTCTCGTACAGATCCTCTTGGGAACAAATGGTAGACGCCTTCCTTTTCTAAATTTAAAATTGAAAAAGTATATAAACGTACCTTACGGTGAAGAGCCTCCCGCGCACCTCCTGGATATAGCAATAAAGACTGTCCATTCTTTAGGATCTTAAACATCGCTTTACCTGACACGGGTACTGCTCCGAAGCCACGAAACAAGTCGCTCATACCGGGTTCCTGAATTCATTAACAAAAGCCAAAGACAATACATGTCACATATCAGATATGCACATGCAATTTGGTGACGTTTTTCATTAAGAGAATTACTCTGTGCAGACCAGGTTTGGAACCAGACATGAAACCAGCGCACAAAACTAGGGATCTAAACAACTTGGCGCCCTTTACTTAAAAACAGAGCAAGAACCATTTGGTAGAAACTCGAATTCATTTTCAATTTGAATAAAAGACCCCAAGTGTTCTTTATGCCCCTTCTGTATGAGTGTTGAATTCAAAAAAATTGAGGACATTCCATCATGCTAATCAGATCACAACCAACTTACAACACAATAGCATCACAATACAGCACAAACAATCACATGTATGATGAGTATGTATTCGACTACAAACCTGCAATTCTCCCTCCAATTGGGTATCAAACAATACTGGATGGCCCAATCCGCGAACCATAAGACCTCTTTCCTTGAAAACATTGTATACAATTAAAGTCATATCCAACCCAAAATACACGTGATTTCCTACAAAAAGAACTGGTCGATCGCTGGGTATATTCTGTAGACCAACTTCAACTTCACCGCTTTTAGTTGTGGACAAAAACACAGGGCTAATCGCCTGCCAAACCAGCCTACAAAAGTTCAAAACAAAGATCGCATTAAAAATAAAAACCAATCACATGCAACGATTGCCACCAACACACTCTGCAGCCTCTAACATCAAGACAATGTATGAATTCATTGAATTTTAGTAATAGACCTGCATGAAATCTAAGATACTACGATCTACTGAAAGGCTAAGTATAACGCACATACAACAAGTTGCAACACTAAGAGCTCAAAAAGGTGAACAGGATTATATATGTTTTTATAGAAAAACATTTACTCACTTAGCGTTTTTTTCGTAAGCATCGTCAAAATCATCCTGAGTTGGTACAACAAAATCTGTGATTATGTCCTGAGTTCGGCCTCGGCGGTAAAAACCAGCACCCTTTATCACTGTGGCTAGATTAAGCCCACCTTCCTGCACATGCCACACTGCCTTTCAGATGTCATAGGATAACAAGGCCTTTAAAAACACTAGGTTTGATGGTAAGAAAATCACACGAGTTTTTGCAAAAGAAAGAGAAGCCTGACCAGTAATAGAGTATGACCACTATCTTTGAAGTATCGAGTTCGACACTTCGGCAAGATCTTCTTAAGCCTTCTAGCTTCATCTTCACTCGGCAACATTTGGTCGTTCCCACTGACAGTCCACAGGCAAATTTTAGGCATATATAACTGTCTATGACTTCTCTCATGCTCCACCAAACCAATTCAAAGACCTCACAACCTATATTTCGGTTATGACTAATTACACAGAAATCCAGTGTTGCTATTGTATCCATTCTAGAAGATTAAACTTGAAATATTCAAGGATACTGCAGTGAAGAATACTTGCACTCCGGACATCATCTGTACAAATGTGAGACCTTAATTTCAACCTTTCTGACTGCGTCTTTCACGTTCTGCATCTAACACGATCAACTTGCATCATACATGAATTCTGCATCAAAATTTTACAAACACATAATGTGCAGTAACGCACCTAACTAGCAACAACACCTCAGCCCGTACAGAGTGAAGCCGGGAATTGGTGTACAGCGCTGCTGAATGAAGCAATTTCAACTTCCATAGAAGAGCGTCTTTTGGAATTACCTCAGACAAAGTCTGCCAAAAAACATCAATCAATTACCACTCATTAATGGCACACCCCTGGATATGACAGAGAAACTACGCAGAAACATCAGCACATACCTCGAAAGGCAATTCTACATTCCGTGATTTACAGAGGCTATTTATACACTCTACAGAGCAATGTTCTCGATGAATTGGACAATTACTAAAAGGCTGCCAAGTATTCAGAATATGATACCGGCAGGGTTGGCAATAACGTCAGAAGCGATTCACGTAACTGCAGCGCTCTCTCAAGAGTAGAGGCATTCCGTTTCACTTTCGCTTCTGCCATTTTTATTGGATCACCTGAAAGCTCCACACATACGTATCAAATCACGTTCTTCTTGAACGACTGCACACTATTAAAATAGGATAAACTTTTGTTTCTGAAAAGCTGTAATTGCTTACCCATGACGAAACTCAGTAAGTAAGGAACGACGCCAAATAACTGCGACGGCGCTACTTGCAACAGAGGAAACAGGGGCTGCAACTGGGATCGGTCAAACGATGTCGCTAAACATCGTGCAAATAACAACCATCGTCAACACTAAATTCAATTACGAAAAGATATGCATCGATCTTTTCAAAACGTGCAAGTAGCAGTTTACATCATCGAACTGCAGAAGACAAAAGATTACAATTATCCCAAATCGAGAACATAATCACTTGCACAAATGAGTTTCTTATTAGTAACGGCAAGACTAGATAACATGACTTACCTGGATTGGCCAGGACTAAGACCAGATCTATCTCTCGATAACGGGCTGCCAATGCCAAGGATAAAGCACCACCAAGAGAATCACCTACAAGATATATAGGGGTATGTGGGCGGCGAGCATGTTCCGCTAACACTGCTTCTTCTACAATCTTGAGAAGACCTGCAATTACAATTTAACGTGTAAACTTGGCAGCTTTAAATTCTCACACAGCACAAAATTCGCCACATAGATATTCTATTCAGATATTCTATTGCTATGTAGTTTTTCATGTTTTCATTCGATACTTAAAACAGACCCACTGGAAAAGACAATTCTTAGACATTCAAACTGTACACCTGTAAATGGCGTTCGATCTCGAACCGGAATGTGAAGACATTGCAAGTTAAATAGCCTGCAACCACCAAATTCAAAGATTAACTCAGAAAATAAGAACCATGTAAACATATCTAAACAAACTTTTTGTACGATATTGTTTCAAAACTATGAATATCTCTACTCAACTGTGTAGAAGCACACAAATATTCCTCCAAAAATACATATAATCATTGAAATATACCTGCCAAGTGATTCGTAATGCAAAATAAGGCCCAGCCCTGTCCCATCCATTCCTACATTTGCCAAGGTAATAATGTCAGTAGGTCAAACTAGATCCCTGAATAGTCTCTTGCGGTCAAAAGAGCATTCAATACAAAACCGCTACGACTACTAAAAACATTATCAAGATAAGTTTCACTTCTATGTATTAAAGATGTTTGAGGTTCTACAACAAAGGACCCATGGTGGTAGTTCAAACTATGATGATATCGAATCTCGATCGCTACGACTTGAGAAAGATTTAGAGTAAAACCATCAACTCCTTTCTCATCAGAAAGCATGTGTGCACGAAAGGAATCCATTAAGGACAAAAATGAACATTGATTGTTTTCCAACTTCAATTGACAGACTGTAGCGAAAGAAACCAAATGCCCCAATAAAAAAAATATCATATTGACAAATATCATGATATTTGTCGACAACTGAAACCATTGGAGATAGAAAGAGCAAATCTCACCTGGTAGGAAGAAAAGGCTCGGTGCATCGGCTGTTGGGGCACTAATTAGGGGAGAGAACCAACGAGGTGGACCACCATCATCATTCAGAAAGTATTTCACCTGACGCCATGAACAAAGCCACATTTGTAAATTTATCGTTAGTCTTTAAATTAATGACTATGTCAGATAAATTAGTGGTATGTTAATCTCTGAAACGCTTTTGAGGAAGCATGAGACAAGTATTGCAAACTTCACCTGCTCCATGTAGTTGTGAACACTTCGAGGGCCTGGAGTTTCGGAGTGATCATACACTGAAACGTTCGTAGACTTCTGAAGAACGGTAGAACGTATCTTCGATGCACCGTCAGCTGCTTCCTTCGCTGCTCCATTTGCAGCTCCATTAGAAGCACCATTTGTAGATCCATTCTGCACCTTCTCATCCGATTCCCCTAGTTTTATTCCCTTATCAGCAGATACGGCCGTTACGCGTAGGCGGCGTCCTCGTGCATCAGAGCACGAGATTGACGGAAATTTTGCAAGCGCATTACGAGTTTTAGCACAACTAGAGGACATGTCACTGAATTGACACCTGCCATTTGATGAAATATGTGTTCCAAATAATCCCTTACAAAGCTCTGCTCCAGATGATGTCAACAGTGAAGTCATGTCTTTTCAGCTCGAGATGATTTTAAGCTGTGTTAAAGCATGCACTTAAATCCACATTAACGTAGAAAAAGCAGTCAATGAACTGCAGTTCACTGAACTTGCAAGTAGCTTATAGGTCAGATGCACGATGTAGACAATAACGCCGCACATTCACTGAAAACAACAACATGCACCAACGCACAGTGTCAAATTCTTGTGTTCTGAAATTTCAGGACTAACGAAATTATTTACTATGCTGGCAAGACTGTGAAGACTCCGACGAGCTGCTGAGCTTTCTAGTTTAGAAAATTCATGCTTCCATGAGGTCGTGAATATTAGACCTATTTTGCACCTAAAGATGTTATACACGACAGTAGGGAATATAATGAGTAAAGTAACCAACAGAATTCGAGTAAGGCCTTTCAACCCATTCTCCATAAAATTCAGACTAATAACTCAAGACCTAGTACAGAATTCAAAAAAATAAATAATAAATAAATAATAAAAACTTGACACAGAGACTCCGCCCCAAAGTACATCCGGCAAGACATTAGTTCGAAATTACGATGTGTACAATCGATCAGGACTCAGTACCATAAGTACTGTACAATCTAGGTTCATGATCAAGAATTTGCAGCACAGCAACTTGCAAAAAGGTTGCGCATCGTGGAAGCTTCAAATTAAGTGAACTCAAACAGGAGTACTAAGAGGTGAATCGGAGTCTGTAAGAAATGTGGGTCATTTCTTTCGAGATACGACCGTGTACCGGTATTCTTTGAGGAATACTCAGTAGTATCCGGAAAGTATTCAGATATACCTTCATCGTGATGCGTATCTGAATGAATTAAGCATTCTACCGTACGACTCTCAAAAAGGGAAACATCCGCAGCAAAGGCTCATAATTCCTCCAACAATTTCTAGCCTCAGCTCTTGATTCAATAAGTGTTCGGAACACTCAACGACATTGCAAAGACAATTGAGATCCTCCTTTTGAACTAAATCATACCAATTCCAACAAAATTTGATATCATCCGATAGCTCAACGAAATCAATCCGCCTTTCCAGCGACCAAAACTAACCAATCACAACGACGAACCCGTTAAATCACTACCAATTCAACACACCAGTCCCCGATATCTCTTCACCAACGGTCTACCTCAGAAAAACTCAAGCAGGAACGGCCACCTCTACCAGTCCACCTCCAACAAATGCACAACGAACTCCAGACCAGCTTGAATTCCACTACTCCGCCCTGTGCACTGTCCAATCTACGACTCAGCTCAACGTCCAACGCCACAGAGCAGCACCTACAGCAACATCGGGGCGAAGCTGATATCTGCACTGCTTGCACAACTTGCATAATGGAAGTTCGTGAAAATGGCAGAGTTCCTTAGAAGATACGAGCGACAAGTGCACGAAAAGCGTAGAGTGGCCGAGAGAAGAAATGAGGTTAGAATTGGACTGAAGTAGTTGAAGAAGATTTGGAGGGCATATGAGAGCACACGTTGTCACGACATGTGGTGGATCGGCTGAGCGGGATCAGTCCACCCTCGTGGCTCCGCAAATTCGAGTTAGCTTGCTTCGCTCGGATTGTTGGAGCCCCCCGGAGCGCCCGATGCTACAGACTCCCCCACCTCCACGGGTGACCCGTCCCACCGGCTCCACATCGCCCCACCCGCGCCCGCCTCAACGAAAGAAGACGAACGAAATATGTCGATGTCATAGACGAATGTAACCTTCGATGAACGATATTCGTCGAGGTTATTGAGGTGTCTGTTGCATTCAAGTCCAGCGTATATCCCTTTCGAAAATGCCGACGTGTGAATGGAACCTCAAGGATCTTTCTTAGGGTGTGTCGCCTAAAATAAAATGACGAATTAGATGAAGGTTGATATTAACATTGATCTTGTAAATACCACTTGTTACTGGTTTAGGTCTTTGTGTCTTTAGCAATGTTTGTCTTCCAAATTAAAAAATTGAGACTAAAGTTATTGTTCTTGAAAAAAATATAATGAAAGAGAAAAGACTTAAATTTTAATAATATTGGTATATATACTATTTTTTAACTTTTCTTTTTAAAAATCAATCCACAAGTTTTTTTCTTTTTTTTCCTTTTTTTGAAGATTTAGAGCTGAAAATTATAAGATTCTTTAAGTGAAGATTATTTTTAAGTAAATATTTTGGATAATCTCTAAAAATGTTGAATATTGCATTTTCAAGAGCAACTTTTTTATATCAAAGAGTAGTTCATATTTCAAAGGAATTACCTTCCACATAGCATGCCACTTCCAATGTAAACACAACCTCAATAGTTAAAATCATTTTTATTTGTTTAATTAATATTACATGGAAAAAAACTTATTTCACAAATTTTTTTATATTTATTTATTTATTTTGTATATCAAAATTTATAAATTTTTAGAACTGAGAATTATTCTACTTTAATATGCTACTATATGGCCATTTATACATCCACATGTTAATTTTTATAAAGACATATTTTAATAATATTTTAAGATAATACCTGTTTTAAAATAAAATATACAGTAACTTTTTAGTACATGAACATCTAAAATTCAAAGAAAACTTAACTAAATGTCATAACTTATATAACTTATTATTTGATTTTCTTATTTTTAAACAGATATAAATTTGATAAATCTTATTATTACTATAATTTGATTAAAATCCAAACCATAAGGATTAAAATCAAAATCAAAATGTTTCAAATCAAAAAAATCAAAAAAATTACTGAGGTTAAGCAGATATATATATATATATATATATATATATAAATTGTAATTAGTATTTAGTTTTTATTCATTTTACATGCATGGATTTTTTTTTCCTGAGATGTGTGTACATGCAAGACCATGGATTCTAAAGTGAATGCACCAGAGAATATTGTCACCAAGAGACAAAGCTACTCATGAAATAGAAATATAATTTTTTTTTGGATTGACATTACCACTGCTATATTTCCCAAAGGGTACAACCAAGTACCACAATTAATTGTTGTTATGTGGAATATAAACCATAGATAAGACACTAAATGGCAGATCTGGTGAATTGTTGGAGTAAAAGATCTAAAATCATCATTTTGGAGTTATTATGGATTATTTTTTATTTTTATTTTATTTATAGAATATTAATTATTTATAAATATAATATTAATTTCGTACTAGTTATTTTTTAAAAAAATTAAGCGAAGTTCTTGCAATTTCTAGGGACGACATTCTATCATTGCAAAAATTTCAATCCATTGGAATGTAAGACAAGCCTTTTGAATTTTATTTGAAGGAGTCTGCAATTCAAAGAATCTAAATATAGAATTGTTGTTCTGAAAACACCATCTCAAATTGATTTTAATAAAAATACTTATAATGTTCTGAAAAATGCATTTAATATTTAATTTCAACCTAAAAAATAATTTGTATAATAAAAATATATTTTAAAAAATACTTTAGATATTCACTAGTATTCATAAAATCTAAAACATCTTTACTTGTACAAATGACTATATATACGTAGTCAAATATTTATTAAATGGCAAAAAAATCCTATACAATAATACTATCCTATTTTTTATGTTTGCATTTTGGCATTGTTAAAAGAGTGTTTAGATATGTATATAACTCCTATCAGATATTACGTGTTTGATTAGTATGTAGATAGTTAACATTGGGATACCACAGTTCATAACTTGTAGCTGCCATAAGTTGGTGGTACTATCATATAGTCATTTTTTTATATGGTATCAAAGCTTAGCATTCTAGATTGTTTTTTGCAAGTTGAGTGGACAACTTGTCTGAGATTATTTACAAGATGTGGTCTTTTAAAGAAGCTTTATTTTTTATAAATTAGTTTGAGATGAACTTCATATCTTAAAGTATAGAAATCTGTAGTAGCTCATTATGAAACAACATGCAATTTATTGTTTATCTTGAGCAAGAACTTAAACTTGAAGCTTTGTTGCAACATTTCTAAAGGCCTTGGAATTGTACTAAAGGTTGTTAGAATAAAGAGACAACAATTAGAAGAAATGTCGAGAATGTAGAAAATTGTACTAAGAACAAGGAGTGCGGTAGGAACATGTATAGACAAGAATATAATTTATCAATAGTTAAAAGGCTTAGCTTCGGTAATTGGCAGAACTTGAAAGTGACAATAAAGAACTTTGAGAATTCAAAGTGGAAACGTTGAAATCAATCCCAAATAAATCAAAGAGTCTAGGAACTTCATTAAGTTTTGAGATTGTTTATTTCTTTTATTTCTTTTGGACATCATTGATTCAAAATTACTATAACTTACTCAAGTTTGAGAATTTAGACTTGAATTTTAATTAAGAGATCTAATAGCATAATACTTCATATATCTAAATATATATTTTTATTTTTTATAATTTTTAAAAAAATTCTAAAAAAATTCAAAAAGACTAAAAGTAAATATTAAGCTTCATCTAAATCCCATTTTTAATCACTTTTTAATTCCTTCTCTACTTCTCTTATTTTGAATAATTTTTTAAAAAAATGGCAACAAAATATTATATTATAAAGATATTTAATGGAACCAATTGGAATCTTTGAAAGAAAAAGATTAGACTCATTCTTATTAACAAAGAGCTATGAAAGGTGGTTTGTAAGAAGTATACAAAACTTATTGGGTCACCCATAGATTTAATAAAGTTAGACAAATAGAAGGATTTAAATTCCAAGACATTATTTGTAATTTGTTTTTATCATTTAAGCATAGAATTTATGACTACAAATAAGGTTGAAAGCAGAGAGGCCGCATAAAAACCTCTTAAAGCAACATATAGATGAAAAATACTTCAAACCTATTATACTTGATTCTCAAATTTTGGACTATGCAAATGAGTGAAGGTAATAGCATTATTATATATATAAAAACCTCTTGAAGTAATATATGGATAAAAAATATTTCAAATCTATTATACTTGATTCGTGGATTTTGGATCATGCAAATGAATGAAGGTAATAGCGTTGTTACATACATAGGCAAGCTATAGGAGATGGCTTAGCAACTTACATCATAATTATGCTCATAATTATGTAAGGTATTTTTATGATCATAAGAAGGATGCCAATTGGAGATATTATAGCAAGAAAGGTCATTATAAGAAAAAATAATACACCAAAAAAAAGGATAAAAAATCAAGGAAGTTGAAAAAGACTTTTAAAAAGCAACAAGTAAATACAACAAATAAAAAAGATAAAAAAGATGAATCTATATTTGTGGCAACATCGACTATTATTGTGAGTGATAAAAAGTGGTATATCAATTCGGATGCTTTTTAATATATGACAAGAAATCAAAGTTGATTTTTTAACTATGATAACCTACTACTTGATCCTAAGGTTTATTTGAAGAATGATATTAGACTTGCCATTAAATAAAAAGATAAGATTTTCTTTCAACTTCCAAATAAGATTTAAAAAGATGTGCATGATATCTTGTATATTAAAAGATTAGATAAGAATTTTTTTATAGTTAGCAAAATGAAAAATTAAAGTTATGAAATTAATTTCAAAGCAAATACTTGTCTAATGAAATATGACAATACTATCAATAAGGATATTAGATCTAGAAGCTTATATAAGCTATTGGAATCTTTAGATGTAAAGAAGATTTTACTTGTTTATGAAACAAGACAAACCATAAACAAGGCAGATCTATGGTATCAACAATTTGATCGCCTTGGCATTAATGCTTTAAGAAATTACAAACAAATGATACAGTTACTCATTTAGATTTATGCAAGTACATATAATTAGAGTTTTACAAAGCATATATTTATGACAAACAATATTGTGATGTTTTTTCAACAAAAGGAGATTCTTGTGCAATTAAACTTTTAGAATTGATATATTTCAATATAAATGGTCTAATATGTATTATATCTTATAGAAGGATAAAATACTTTATCACTTTTATTGATAGTTTTTTAAAAAAAACTTTTGTATATTTTATTAAACAAAAGTCGAAAGTCTTCAAAAAATTCAAGATTTTTAAGGCTCTAGTTGAAAAACAAATAGGCTTGGAGATTCAAAGCTAGTTTAGAAGTTGAACAATAAATATCTATACCTTATATACTTTAGCAATATGAAGTTGCAAAATATATGAATCAAACATTATTTGAGAGTACAAGGTATATGTAAGCAATTTTTTAATGCATTCTAGACAAAAGCTATAAATCCAATATTGGAGTAGAGAGAATTTGCTTCAAGAAAGCACTAGGCTTCTAGCTATCATTAATTTTTCAATCAAATATCAAGATTAAAAAAATTCCAAATTTATATAAAGTTGTCTCTAAAAAGGGCCATTATATTAAGTATACAAGCCTCAAGTACTTTAGAATCTCTAAAATGTAGCAAAATACACTAAATCCTTCATTAACCTTTAAGACAATTCTTTCCAAACTTCAACAATGCATATTTCTAAATTGAACCATCCAAAAGTATTAAAAAAATTTATATAAAATTCTAATATACTTTCAACTACTACCACATCAAATTTTAATTTCAATTCATTACCAATCTTTAGATATTGCCAAAAACCTAATATTAGCTTCAAATCCTTGTTTAAAAATACTTGTGTGCTAAATTCTTCATATCTCACAGATTAAATGTCCAAATGCCATGAAAATTTGGTATGTAGCTTTTTAACATAATAATTCACTTTTTTAGAAATTTTTAGACAAAAATTCTATTGGAAGCTCAAGATATAGAAGAAATCATCATTACCAATAAAATAGTCTACTTACTACCTTGGAATTCAATCTGTTGTCTTCAACTTCTAATGTCTCCTTCTTCTAAACTTTAAATATAACAATTCTCCTATGCAAGATGTAGGTCTTGAAATCACCTCTCCAATTATACCTTTTGATCTCCAAAAGCTCTTGTATAACTCCTTGTATCCTCAAAAGAGTAAAAATAGATATGATTTGTATACCTTAATTTCAAGCATCTACTCCTCCCTAATAAAAATTCTAAATCTCTCAATTTTTATACCAAAATTGTAGTACAAAAAATAAGCTTTCTAATCCTAACCTTTGATTTTCCAATTCTTTTTCCAAAGTTACCAAAATCCTTGTTCTTGTTGTAGATAGCTTGTTGAAAGCCTATTGAGCATGACCATCGACCAATGGAGATGAAGATCTTCATTCCTTACCTTCATTTGTCCATATCTTGCTTTTATTCCTCCAAATAAACCTCTTAATAGTTTAATTTTTTTATCTTTGGCTCCAATCTCTTGTCAAGGCTTCATATTAAACATTTAGGTCCTATATAATTTAAATGCCATAATTAAAATAAATAAATAAAAAAAAAACCAAAATAAAATTTCTTACATCAATTCCTTTTAATTTAATTTATTAATCATTCTAACACATACTAGAACTTATGAACATATTATGTATTTTGACTAGTTTTTATATACTATAAGAAATTATAGTATAACAATGGCAACATGTGTCTTTAATTGAGCTCCTACTATAATTATAAAGTAAATAAATAAATAAATAAATACTAAAAAAAATATGATCAAGTATAAAGATATCAATCAAATTTCTTTATATATTTGGATGTGATGCCTATTTACATATTTTAGATGAAAAATGTACTAAGTTTAATTCTAAAAACAAAAAATATATTTTTTTAGGCTATATTGAGGGTATTAAGTGCTATCGTCTCTATAACATTGAAAAGGGCTCAATGATCAAGAGCCATGATGTTAAGTTTGTTGAGTGTGAGAGCATCAAAGAAATGGAATAAATTTTAGAGGTTTCTAATGATAATTCTTTAGAAACAATGATTAAGATTGAGTCTATAGACTTTACATCCAATTTGTAGAGTGAAAGTAAAGATGTAATGAGAGATTTAGACAATGATAATAATCAACAACATCTTATTATTGAATCTTTATCTTCAATGAATAATATTCAATCATAGGCTCATACACTTGGATATCAACAAGTTGTTACAACCATACTTCCAATTCTCCCTCTACCTCCATTTTTACCTATGCTAACTTGTTCACGAGCATGTGAATTGGCAAAACAACAAATGATTGATGAATTAGTATTAGGTTGGATGCCTTCTAAGTCATTTATATCTTTAATATATATGATACATGCTTTTTACACAAGCACTGAAGAACTAATTATTTTTATTAAAGTTAGAAGAAGAGATAATACTTGGAAATAAAAAGAAGTAATAGATTTAGAATATCAAAGTCTTATTGATAATAAGACGTGGATTTTGATATTTCTATTAATAGATAAAAAATCTATCAGATTCAAGTGGATTTTTGAAATTAAATACAATAAAAATAATTTAGTAGAGTACTACAAGGTGAGACTTGTTGCCAAAAGTTATGTGCAAATAGAAGGCATTGACTACAATGAGAGTTTTATTCTAGTAATAAAAATGACTTTAATTTGTACACTTCTTAGACTTGCTATAATTGAAGATTTGGAAGTTCATCAAACGAATGTAAAGATGACATTCTTGAATGGAGATCTTAAAGAAGAGATATACATGGAGCAAGCTAAAGGCTATGTCTCAAAATATAAAGAGTCTTTGATTTGTAAGCTTTCTAAAATTCTATATAATCTTAAGTAATTTGTAAGGGCATAGTATAAGAAAATAGATGAATATTCTACTTCACAAAGTTTAAAGAAGAACTATGTGGATCCTAGCATTTACTTATTGAAGAATTCTAATAGATTTATTATCATTACATTATATATAGATGATTTGATCATAGTCTCCAACAATAAGGGATTTTTTTTGAAAACAAAGAGTCTTTTAGGTATAAGATTCATACAATTTATCTTAGTCAATAAAAATATTTAGAAAACATTCTTGAAAGATATGCTATAGAAGATTGTAAATCTTTAGCTACACCTTTGGATTTTAACAACAAATTATCATGAGACATGAGTCCACAAATTCATAAAGAAGTTGAAGCAATGAAAGATAATTCATATCAAAGTGCAATCAGTAGGTCAATTTACGCAATAATAGACACTTGAGTTGATATTTTATATACAATGGGAGTTGTTAGCAAATACATGGTAAATCCTAGCCCACAATATTGGATAGCTGTTAAGTAAATTTTTTGATATCTGAAATACACATTAGATCATGTGCTACAATACGGTAGAAGCTCTTCAAATTTGCAAGTGGTTGGTTATTAGGATGCAAATTATGTAAGAGACATTGACACTTGATGTTCAACTACTAGTTATACATTTTTGATGGCTTGTGGTGCTATCAATTGGAATAGCAAGAAGCAATCAATGGTTGTATTGTCTACCACTAAAGTAGAATATATGGAAACTATTCATGTGACAAAAGAAGCAATTTGGCTTTATAAATTATTCAAAAATATTAGATTTTCACAAGACAGTCTTATGACTATTTTCAATGATAATCAAAGTTACATTTTTCTTTCAAAGAATCCTATATTCTATATTTATACTAAGTATGTTGAAATTCAACATCACATTGTTTGTGAGAAGATTGAAAATGGCAAGATCAACTTAATTTTTTGTGGGACTCAAAACATCGTTGCGAATATTTTAACCAAAGGTCTAACTTGTAAAAAATATTGTAAATTCAAGAAGATAATGAAAATCATCAAATTGGAGGTTGTTAAGCCATTTATGATTATATGGTAGTACCACCAACTTATAGTGGCTACAACTTATAGTGGCTATATTGTGAATCGGTGGTAATCCAGTATCAACCATCTATATACTAGTCAAATACATAATGTCTAATAGGAGTTATATATGTATCTAAATACTCTTTTAACACTCCTACTTATTAACATATTAGACTAATCCAATTTGATGATTTTCATTATCTTCTTGAATTTACAATATTTTTCACATGTTAGACCTTTGGTTAAAATATTCGCAACCATGTTTTGAGTCCCACAAAAAATTAAGTTGATCTTGATATTTTCAATCTTCTCACAAACAACAGGCCAAATAAAATATAATCATAAATGGCTTAACAAGACAATTATCACAAGTCAAATGGACATTGGTGGTAAGTTAGTTGTTAGTATGCTTCCACTAGATTCATCATGTACTCGTACTTTATTATACTTCAATACTATGTTATGTAGTCTTATCCTTTACATAAAAAAAAATAATATACAACAGTGAGGATGTCTCTTTAGAAATATCTTCTAAAGTTGGGTACAAGACATCAAAGAGGAATTCCGTGGTACCCACTTGTGAATTCCATCTTGACCTAAAACCAAGCTCAATAGAAATCCACGAAACGGTCTTACGGTTCGAACCAATGACGCCATTGACCACGGTCGTGGGGTGACTAGACCCATACCCGTGCTCATTGGTTCATCGTCGGTCTCTGGATGCCCGCTCTAGTCTCTTTCGTTGCTTCTTCCTCACCCATCGTTTCTCGGCGTCGATGCTTCTTGCCCACGCACATTCATCATTTATCGTCTCACATCTGGCCCCGATTGCTGTCGCATTTGAGCGGATTCGTGGTCAAACTCTTGATTCAGTTCCCCTTTACGAGTTCGTTCTTTAGGTGATTGGCTGTTGAGGGTGTTGGGTAGGGTTTGTGCATGAGTGTAAACCTTGGAGTCTGTGTCTGATTGCGCCGGATTGGGTCATGGTTTCTTAAGGTTGGAGGTTAACAACCTAGCGTCAATTTGATCAATTGGGTAGGATTGATAGGTTTGTTGGAAGTTTATGTGTTTTTATTTTTTATTAGGGGGTTGGATTGGGTTGGAAATGGTAGAGATAATCACAGGAGTAAGGTTTTACTGTTGGGGTTTGATTGATTGGATGTTGATTTGTTGAGGCGTTTTGGGGGATCGTTGATACAAGGGTTAAGTATTTTTGGGGGGTAAGGGGTTTGAAATCGAGGCTTGAAATCGGTTGCTGATTTATTTTGGAGAGTTCAAGGTTGGCCGAGTTTGTGTAGGCAAGGTTGCCAGCGGGTTGACGTGGTGGATGCGTGATGGATCATGTGGGATCCTCGTCGAGCGCGAACCAATATGCGCAGGGCGAGCCTTTCTTTGACTTGTTGCAAACAAACCCAAATTCCGGTTACTCTGGATCGCAGAAATCTTCGCCTGTGTATTTTGGCGATGATGACGTCCTTCCGAGCATGGACTTCCAGCCGATGATGGACACAGGCGTCAAGGGGAAGGTGGATGACAGCAAGCGTGTGTGGCCGTCTCAACCTTCAAACACTTCAAATTCTGTACGTTTCTTGTTCTTCGTCGTTGTGTGAGTTTCAATTGTATTCTTTGTTTCATACTTTCAAGTTATTGTGGTGGAGTTGCTGGCATGACGACCCCTAATTCAGGTCATCTTCAAACATGAACTAACGAGGAAACGAGGATAAGTTTGGAGTGCTGTCACTTTGTATCAATGTGAGTTATGTAGTAGTGAGGAGGTAGTGGTTTCAATGATGTTTTCCATGTTTGACCGCATGATTATGATATTGTGAGATGGTGCTGATGGAGCAGCGGAATCACGCCCCATCTTATGAATTGAATGTGCGCCCCGACAAGGATGCTGTTGAGACTGCTACAGTGGCAGCCGTGGAACGGACAATGAAGAAGTATGCGGACAATCTGTTGCGGGTTTTGGAGGGCATGAGTGGGCGACTGACTCAGTTAGAAACCAACAGTCTTCGCATGGAACACTCAGTCGACAAAATTAAGGTTGATGCAGCTGACAATTTTGGTGCAACTGATGGAAAATTGAGATCGTTGGAAAACACGATTCGAGAGGTAATTTTTTCATTTTTCATCGACCTTTGATGATTGGTGATATGAAGTTAGAGGTTTTGTAAATTAGTTTAATGCAATCAACACCTATTGTTTGGTTTTTGGATTTCGATCCGTTTACCTGATTCGCTATCAACAGTCGATGATCAACATGGTCAAGTTCAGACCATTTTTCGGCGGTTGTTTGGATGATACCACCTCTGAATCATGAAAGTTCAAATTTTCTTTCTATTCTCAGCGTTAGCGTCGTTGATTGTCTTGTGGACAGAAGCTGTGGTTGCACTTAACGTTAGTCTATCATACATCTTTTTTTGTTTTTTTGTTTTGTTTTGTTTTGGTTTTGGTTTTGGTTTTGGTTTTGGTTTTGGTTTTTTTTTTTTTTTTTTTTTTTTTTTTTTTTTTTTTTTTTGGAGCACTAAATTTAATGAATTTTATCGTATTTTGCAGGTTCAGCGAAGTGTGCAGGTGATTCGTGATAAGCAGGAAATTGCAGAAGAGCAGATGAAGCTTGAAAAACTTCAGCTAAGTGCTCAGCGCGAGAAATCTCCATCTGTTACTTCAACTCTCTCTGTCGAGACCGTCGAAACACCACTCGCTCTTCCACCGGCAACGTCGGCTTTGAAATCTGTCGAGGCTCCTTCTGCACAACCAGCCTCAGTTCTCCAGCAGCAGTCTCAGCAAGTGGGTCAGCTTCCCGCGCCAGTTCCTCAGATGCAGATGCCTGGTATGGCACCCCCTCAGCAGCAATCTCAGGTCCAAATGCAAGGCCTACCCTCTCATCCTCAGCATCAGCAATTGCATCCGCAAGTCCAGGTTGCGACATCCCTGCATCAACAACCGCAAGGACAGAACCCTCCTCTTCCTCAGCAGCAGATGCAAATGCAAGGCATGCACCCGCCTCCTCAGCATCAACAACTGCAGATTCAAGGTACTCCTCAGGCTTCACAGGTGCCACTGCAAAGTGCTCAATCCCAGCCTCTTCCGCAACCTCATCTTCATCACCAACAATTACAGCTGCAGGCGCCAGCTGTAAATCTGCCGGATTCTCAGTATCAAACTCAGCAAGCGCCACCGGTTGCTTCTCCACATTCCTCGCAAGTTCCATCTTATTATGCCCAGCAACAGCAACTGCAGCCTGGACAAACGGGCCCAACTCCAGCCATGGCGCAACATTATGGCAATCTCAACCAAGACGTTAATCCCTATGGAACAGCACAGGGTAGCTACAATCAAGAGGTCCCTCCTCCACAGGTGCCTGGAGGCTACGAGCTTCGTTTCTTGCCACTGCCTGCACCACCTCCTGTAATGGGGCAAATGCCACAGCAAGTGCCGACCAGTCAGCATCAGCAACATGGACAGAGCGGTGGTCAGATGTTTGAGCCTCCCCGTCATGCTGTTGGTCCACCTCCACAAGGAGCTTATCATCCTCAAGCCCATCCTTCTCAAGGCCGGGATGGACCCCAAGCATATAATCAATATGTTCCTCCCCAATACCGGATGGCCCAGCCTGGTAGTCCCGCTCCTGGAGGTTATCCGCAGATACCCACAGCCCGGCCGGTTCAACCGTCGATGGGGTCGCAAGGAGGACCAACTCCAGTGGCTGCCAACCGCGTCCCAGTTGACGAAGTGATTGATAAAGTTGCAGGCATGGGGTTTGGAAGAGATCAGGTTCGGGCCACTGTTAGGAAATTAACTGAAAATGGTACATCTGTGGACTTGAACGTTGTCCTTGACAAGTTGATGAATGGTGACTCTAGTGGCAGAAATGAGAGTCAGCAACCCGCGAAAGGTTGGTATGGCCGGTGATGAAGATTGCTTTCGCGATTCTTCTCTAGTCGTGCTTCAGGTACCTTAGATCATGCTGTATATTCAATAACATCTTAAGGTTATCAGATTCTCTCATTACGATAAGCTGATCAAGTTTATAGGGCCCCTTTAGGGAGGTGAATTGTTCATTGTGAGCTCAGGAATATTAGTAGCTGAAATGCTATCACTATGTATTCCAGCTTTTGTATGTAATCTGTTGCATGGACAGCCGCTGTGTTTTTCTTGTAATTTAGAGGCTGAAGTGCTTTGACACATCCGCAGTAGTTGGACAAGCAGTCGTTTTTGGGTTCAGCTTGGAGGATGGCTTCACCTATGATGTGCTCTTAAATGGTTGATTCACCCAATTAATCTGCACAGTTGTTTGTCAATCAAACTTTAAATCAGTTTCTAAAATTGAGTTGCTTGTGTAGAAAATTTATACGCGTTCTTACTTGGGATGTATTTGCCTTGGTTGTGTTTTGAGAAATGTTACTGAATTTTCGTTAATAATGCAATAAAATCAGCATTAGAATTAATTCTCGTGTGTATGAAGCTCGTTGAGGTTGAAAACTTGGGTACATATAATATAGTTAGGATGGTTGGGCTGTCGGGTATTCATGTGAGATGGTCAATTCAAACTTGTGTGGTGTGATGTGTATAGATCGTCTGGAAAGTTTAACTTCGGCATAATACCCAAGATTTTATTACATGATATGAATGAAGGTTCAAATTGTCACTTTTCTTTAGATGAGGTTCTATAGTTAAGATCTTACTATAAACATCAACGATTGTTGCCATCATGGTTACAATATTCTTAAAATATATCATTTCATTTAAAAAGTCTGTCTTTAAAGTAGTTCTATGTACATATGAATATCAATTACCATTGTTTGTAGTAACAAGGATTTAAATTGTCATTAATAAATGATTTGTGTAGGTGCCATCTTACATTCTTTATTAAAACCTATTTTCAGTCACATGTCACAATTCAAAGTATCGTTTTACCTTTTATTGATTTCTTAATGAGTATGAAAATTAAGGATTTCTAAGCTGTAGTTCAGTATCCACGTTACAAACTTTCTCCAATGTACATTATTTACAATGGTACACCTTAACATTGGTTTGTTCTATACATGTCCATGCCACAAAACCATTTAAATTTCCTATCCTATTTTTTTAAAATTTTGTAATTAACACTGTACTATTATGGATCCAGGGCATAATCAAATACAACTGTTGTGTTCTTTAATGATGTTGAAGTCACTTGGAAACTAATTCTCATAAATGAATAATTTTTATCACTATCTACACATACAATTATAAATCTATATATATATATATATATATATATATAGTCAAATTTTCACAATATACACAAGTATAATGGATTTACAACTTTTGGATTATCAAAAAATTATTGTATATGTAAGGTATTGGAATATTTTAAAATTTTTATGAATCACAATTTCTTTTGTGTGCATCATATTTTACGCTCATATTTATGGGTACTTTAATTTAGGCAATCATTGGTGTACCAGAATTACACCATTCATTTGAAAATATTAACCATGGATATGCATGCTTTATTTATTCAACTTATTAATTTATTTAAAAAAAAATGTCCAACCGAAACTCCAAAATTTTAATTAGTAATTTTAAAAATATTTGAACTAAAATGGGCGTATTGAATAGAAAATATTTTTCACTTGAGGTCTGAAGAATTTTATTAGTATAGGGAGCCATGACAAGTTTGACCTATGAGACCATGCTGAAATAATATTTTTGCTGCATAAGATTATATATTTCATTATCGGCCTGGCTTATGATTCTAGACATAGATACAATTGTTTTAGATATACATTTAATAGTGGAATTTATATACCATGTGCATTTCAGCCTTCATTGGATCTTTGTTGATTACCACTGTAGTGAGATGATTTATATTCAATACGAATTTATTTAGTATTCATTTGGTTGATTCATAATTTTTTAATGTTTTCATAAATTTCCAAGTAAAAGTTCTAGAGATGTAAATCAATACCCCAAAAAAGTTTTACATCTCTTGAGATTTTACAAGGTACTTTTTCAATATTTTCATAAATTACTATGTAAAATCTCAGGAGATGTAATTTTACATCTGAAAAGCTGTATCAAACACCTGTCACTTATTTATATCCAATAATAATACTCCTTTCATTCTTTAATGAAGCATTTACGTGGGATTGAATCTAAAGGGTTGTGGTAGAGAGTCTACGTACTTTTCTGCGCGGGGATCGGTCCCCGTGGTCGTAGTCAAGCTCCCCGAACGATTCTTCGGCGTCGGTGTCTCCCGATTTCATTCCTGCGTCCCCCCTCTCGTAGTCGCTATTCTGGAGCCGTCATCAATTTCCGACGTGCTCCTGATGATCAAGGAGATGTTTCATTCTAGAGTGGATCTGCTGAACAGAATGTGGCGCTGACACCAGTGTGAATGTTTTTAAATTCGTCGAAAATGGCTTCGAATTGCCTCTCTTATTCTGAAGGAGTGTTGTTGCCGACGGGTAGATTGAAGCATGAATAAGTGTATTGGCCATTGCGCATTGATGTGAAGTTGCGACGAGGAGGAGATTGATGCGGTAGTACTATTATACGGTGTGTGTGAGTTCAAGGTCGTAGTGCTGTGTTCCGGAGGTTTCATTCATGTTGTGCGAATATAGCTCTTGGCATTATCAAATGGAGTGATCAGAGTTTGTTAGATTTTTTCTTTTCTTGGACAGAATGCCGAAATTGGAAGCAGCCAGGTGTTCTATATAGGGAAGGAGAACTCGGAAAGGTGAACTTGTATCTCTTCATCTTGGTTTTTTTCTGTTTTTGTTTTTTTTACTCCTTGGATCTTGGTTGTTGTATTGGTTGCTGATAGTCGGGTGTGGAGTGTGTGGAGGGCAGTGGTTTATGAGGGCCGCACCGTAGGTTATGGTTTCTACTTGATGCCGTCGATTCTGAGCGGCGGCGCCTTTCCGCTGTCTTGGTGGAGATATGCGGCCTGTCTTTGGCTTAGCTTGGAACTATCTGTTGCAGCGACAGTTGTATTTATTCAAGGAAGATAGTTGATTAGACGTAAAGTCGTGTGTGTTTTGAGGTTTTTGGCAGTGGCTAGTAATCCCACTGAAAAATATAGGTAAGTTTGGAATTTCACTTCCTTATATAGTTTGAATACTTCTGGGGAGGCATGAGGTTTTTAAATATACTTTCAAAGCGGATTTAGTCCGAGTACTGGCCTGTGATAAGTTGCTCATTCAAGTAGTCGCTTCAGCCGATCTCTGCTATGAGTTGTGGATTGCTTACTATTATTGGGATTTGCATTGTTTCTCTGAAGTTTTGCATTAAATCTGTTTCCAGCGATCATGAATCGTTCAACTCTTGGGTGAGTCTTAGAAATTATTCTGAAAACAATGAATGATAGTACTTCTTTCGAAGTAATAGAACCTTTGAGACCTTTGCTGCTTTTCTTGTTATGTTTCGCCCCGATTTTGAGAGCACAGCCGTTAACGTGCTATTACATATTTCAATAATTGATATACTGGATACGTGACACTCGTAGTTCATGTATTTGTTTGCAGTATTTCAGTTCTGATACTCAGGTTGGAGGAACAAGTAGGATAGAAACAATGACCATGATTGTTCATGGTCTGGCTATGTATTGTTGAAAGTTATGTTCAAAATGGATCATCCATCACTTATTCACTTTACGTGTCCATCAAATTTCTGTGACCATATTGCGTTTCTAAGTTGAATGCTGTCCACAGTTTAGAAGGAATAGCCGCTGCTTTCTAAGCGTTGTGTTCTCAGCAATACTGTGCTGTAGCGCTGCATCTTGCTTGAGCTGGTGCATGAATGGCTTATAATCTTTCTAGTTTAGAGTTTCCTTTTGTCAGCACCTCTTTTCTGTGGCAGAATAATTTAATTTCATAGTCAGTAACACGCTTACAGAGATCGAAAATGTTTAAACTTTAATTGAAGGCAGTCCACGCTGAGTCCTTCAAATACTTCGACGTGTCTTTATTGGGCGTACTGAACATCCTGTCACAAATTTCTCCATTGCTTACTGTACTTCGTTTGCTTGAGATAATGTTTTCATTTCGATCTTTATTCTCATTCAAGCGGTGAAATCTGTCTGTTCTACAGATTACGACAGAAGGTGCGTGCATCTATGCTAGAAGTTTCATCACTTTCGTTGCTAGTAGCCAAGGTCCATTTGACGTTGCAAGAGATTTTCGTCATCCTTTGGCTAGAATGAGTCGGCGTAGAACATAGCCAGCCGTTTATTAAATAAATACAATGCACTACTGGTTGCTAAAAAGCTGTAATATGGGAAATAAGTTGCGTTTGTCCGCTCTATTCTGCTCTATAGCAGCCTGGATTATATTTCTTCAGAGGTACTATACATTATTTTCTTTCGACATACACCTTCCTGAGCCACATACTCAAAGTAGCACAAGGCTGGATATTTATAATGACCCAGAGTTTTACCAGCGGATTTCAAAAATAGACAGAATTGCTGATGTTGGGGCAGAACATGTGGTTAAAAAGAAGGATAGTTCCTCTCTTATTGAACCGTTCAAGAATGAGAGCAGAGGTGAAGCTGAGGATGAAGCGAGAGAGCTCGCGATTCTTCAAAAGCTAGCTATACTATTTCCAAGCAGTAAGTATGTCATTGACCCATCGACAACTTCGGGCGGTGAACAAGGTTATTTTTATCCAGGCAGGCAATGGCGCGATACGGACGGTAAGTCCATTCAAGCACATGGTGGAAGTATACTATATGTTGAAAAAACTCCAACATTTTATTGGTACGGAGAGAATAAGGACGGACCCACGTATCATTATGGCGAACGTGGACACGCTCGAGTAAGTCTTATGATAATTGATTTCACTTTGCTGTATCTGTGTGATTCATGGTTTGATAAACTTAGAGGTGGATCATGAGTGAGCACTGGATTTCGGCTAATTAGCAAAAGGATATCGATTAGGGATTCTTTTAGTACTTGGTGCTCTTCATTTTCTTCTGACCAGTACTGAGATATGCCTAACTGATAGAATTCTTCCAGGGACTCTTAACTTGAGCTTTTTAGCGAAAATAGAATTTTTTTACTGCATGTTTTGTTGTCTGTACTAGTCAAAAATGCGTAACTTGATTCTAGCGTTGGTTAACAATGTGCTACTTGGCATTTCTCGTATGTTTCACAGGTAGACGTATTGGGTATAAGCTGCTACTCATCTAAGGATTTGTGGACATGGAAACCCGAAGGAATAGTATTGCGGAGTGAGCGGGTAGACGAGACTATCGATTTATATTTCCGAAATGTAGTCGAACGACCAAAGGTTATATACAATGAGAGAACAAATAATTACATCATGTGGATGCACATTGATAATGGAAATTATTCTAAAGCTGCTGTTGGTGTAGCCATTAGTACCCAACCGGAGGGTCCCTTCGAATATATGGGCAGTAGAGACCTCATGGCTGTGAGAGTCGGGACATGATAATTTTCAAAGATGACAATGGAGATGCCTACATCATCTACTCATCAGTACAAAACAACGAGTTGCACATAGGTATGGAATGGTTTCAGGAGGCTTTTTGAGAGCATTCATGTGCTACTGCATTTAGGGGTTGTGATGTGAATAGTATTTAGTGACTAATGTGAACACTGAACAATCTGAAGCAGCTTATTCCTTTTGCTATATTCGTCAATGTTGTTTTCTAGTTCATGAACGAGATTCGTCACTTCATGAAATTATGGCACTCGTTAACGCTTTGTGGAGTAGCACGGATTCTATGTTTAGTTGTTCCTAGTATAGTTGTAGTATAGGTAATTGCATGTGCACTTACTTGGACTTTGATTTTCTTTGGATTGAATACTGTAGGGATGACCGAAGACTACACTGATGTTGTGGAAAGAGGAATGAAGACGGCGTTCGTTAGCGAACGTCGAGAAGCACCAGCAGTCTTCAAGCACCGCAAAATATACTACATGGTGACTTCAGGCTGTTCAGGCTGGAACCCGAATGGTGCATTGGTCCATGTGGTTGAGTCAATGCTGGGGCCCTGGGCAACGCTGGGAGATCCTTGTGCGGGAGGAGAAGATGAAGAATTTCGAGCATATACATTTTTCTCACAGGGATCATTTGTGTTACCCTTACCTGGTTTAATTGATTCTTTCCTATTTATGGCAGATAGGTTTGTTCCTTCACCCGGTATTTGCTCTTTCAATGTTCGGTCTCTGGTATTGGAGATGTAAGCACTTGATGTCCCGGAACGCTGTACATGTTCTGTAGAGTCCATTCTGTTCCTGCCGCTTTATTTATTTATTTCTTTGTTTGTTTATTTTACGACATATTACCAAGAAAATCTGCATTCAATTGCATGTAGTTGAAGGTGCGAGCATTGTTGCACACGTTCTTGAGATGTCTGGATTTTCAAAGGATGTCCACACAAAATTTAGACACAAGTCACGCTGAGTGCTCCTACTTAGTCATCGTTAGGCCACACATTATTCGCTTTTGTGAAATTATATACTGAATGAAGTTACCAGTTGTGTGGTAAAACCGACAAGTTGGCACCAGGTAAGTGTCACCCTTGAGTTATGTCTATTTTAATAGCTAGATGTGTTTGCTTTTGGCGACCAGCAGATCTTGCAGACTCGCGCTACGTTTGGCTGCTTTTAAAAATTGGTGGATCAGCTGTACCAAAATTTGACTCGAACTCCAGGTTAACATTTCCGCAGTGCAACCAAGTCCATATCCCTTGGGCCGATAAGTGGAAACTTCCTGAAGGCTGGAAAGCTACTGGTCTGCAGTAACTAATTCAATTCATATCGGATATTGGCAGATAATCAATCCCGCTTTGTACGCCAGATTCAGAATAATTTTTGTATTAATATATTCGTTAGTAATTTCTGACGAAAGAACTGAGTTTCATCAGTGTAGCTCATTTTGAAGCTCTTTTGCCTATTTCAGCAACAGCAAACACAGTTTTCAGATTCAAAGTCTTGTAGGTGTTGAGGAAATCTTCTTTTATATTTCTTCCCTCAAGTATTCCTAAAGCAATGTTATAAATCTAAGAAGGGCATATATTTGAATAACCGACACTTTAATGAATGCTGAGTTTTTTCTGGAGTAGTTAACAGCAGTAGAAAAATGTGCTTCATTATCACCCACTGGTCTAGATTCCGTTTCGAATGACAGAGCATTATCTACCAAGATAATGCTTTTGATAAATCTTTTTAAAGATTAGACAATGGCCAACTACAAGTGGTGTCTTATATTTTGAAAAATGTATCTTTGCCAACAATTAAAATGAATTTAAGGCAATACTTATTGTAGGTTGTAAAAGCTGTGATGTAATAATGTGCAATTGGGTTGTCTCCAATTATGTAAACATACATAGTCATGACCTCTGTTATAATGAAATGAGAGCTTTGTGCAAATCTAGCTCAAATGTAATTTGACATTTAGTGTACATTGTCTTTGGTGGTGCCTTTTCTTTATAAATAACATAATTAAATCTGGTTTCTTAAATTGAAAAAATTTCATATTAAAAATAAATCACATTATATATTATAATATTTATTTATTTATTTATTTTCTTTATTTATATAGAAAAAAAGATACACCAAAAGGTGTTATTTTTGTATGCTATTGATTATAATAGAAATACATTGTTAATAGATATTTATTATAAATGTCTAAATTTTTTAACAATGTATTGGTTCATTTCATTAAAAAATTTAATAGGTGACTTTGATTCATTTAGTAAATCTTGCTTGGACCTCAATGATTCTACTAAAATAGCTTCATTAGAGAGTGTGGCTTGAATTATTTTTCAGGAGTACAATATAGAGGCTCTAAATATAATAGAATGTTTGAGAAATATTCTATACTTCTTAGGCTAGAATTTAAGAAAAAAAAATAATGGAGTATATTAGAACCACTTCCATATGAGTGGAAATGACTCTAATTTTTTTTTTAATACTACATATCTAATGTATGGGGCAGTGCAGCTAAGAGTGTGTACTCTTTTTTAACTTGGAATAAGATTCATCAGATTGTTCTTGAGCTATATTGTTCTTGGCCTTCTTCTTCATTGCATGTGTTATAAAAAGTACATACTTGATCTTGAGAGAATATATCTCATTGTTGCCATTAGGAGTGTCTTTAGACTTTACAAGGTCTACAAATTGGTGATTATCCGTGTATATGTATGTGCTGTGGATACTAAAAGGCTTAGACTTAAGGCCATCGTATACTATTGCCACTTGTAGCTGACAATAGTATCTGTCTCCATATGGGCATCCCAGATGGTCAGGACCTTCAAGATAGGATTTTGATTTTTTTTCTCCAATAACTAGTATTTTGGAGCTAACATAACAAGCATCCCAAACTTGGTATTCCTTGTCGCTTTGGATCTCCAAGCAGTTGGTGATGAAGTTTGTACATGGCTGCTTCAACTTTACTGTAGTAGTCGTAAGCTTGGGATCACATATAAGTCCTTGTAAGACTTCTACAACATCATCGCCGATAAGATGGAGCTTTGGGCCTTCACATATCGGATCAAGAATTAGTCTTTTGATTCCCCACTGTGTTAGAATCGCATTTGCATTGTTCATCATCTACTTTAAGGGAACAAGGACCGTAATGTTTGGGGTGTTGTGGCCAGCCATTTTTATATCTTACTAAGTAGACAAGTTTTTCTTTAAAAAATATGAATAAATAATATGTATATAATTGTGACAACTATAAATACTAACATGTTTTTTATATTAGTAAAAAAATAAGCTATTACAATAATATAATGTATAAGTTTTCAATTTGTTATTGTAAACTACAAGTACATATTGTATATATTTGTTTACGGACTTCTTGGTGCTCATATCAAAGACAAGCCTTGGATTTGGTTTATAGGATCTATAGTGTATGAATTTTTGATCAAGTATTGTAGTTGAGATGATATATCTTTTACTTTTGTTGCCAAAAACATATCCTTTGACCAAAACTTATAAGTATCATATAGTTTTTTTATAGAAATTATGTCTCTATCACCCCTTTCAATATTAGTACTTAAAAATTGTCCAAAGGTATTATTAGATATATGAATTATTTTAGTACAATCTTTAATCTTGTTAGGCTCCTTAAGGCTATAGGTCAGATATTGTTTGTACTCATCAATGATCAATATCATGAACGCTGGAGCAAGAAGAAGAATCTTCCTAGAGAAGTTAGTATCCTTTAAGTATATTGTAAGGGAGTCATGAGATAGCTCTATTTTGTTAACAAACGTCGATACAAATGGTATCACTCTTACTCTATTCCATACAGCTTTATCGAATGTACTCATTTATAAAATCCTGTTGACAATAAATACAAACTTTGTTATCTAAGGTATGATAGTCTTTTTTTCATATAAACTTCTTACGTAGAAACTATCATTTCTTGTAAGCTCTTTCATCACATCAAGATTAAACTTATTACCCTGGTTTGATTCTTGTACTATAGAATAAGTCTTCTTTTCAGCATTGTCAATTACAGAGTGGCCGCAGATGACTGTACTCTCTTGTCCATAAGTAATGAAGTTGGCATCTTTACTACACAGTCACCAAATACTTGTTCAATCAGAGAGACCATGACTGTTTTTTCATTATCTCTAGATCTTGATCATATAGAGAATATCTTGTTTGCATTTCTTCCTTCTATACATGATGAAATGAATCTCATGAAATACTCTTGTATGTCTTTATTAGGAAAAACTTTTGTTAGCAGATCAAGCACTTTACTAGCAGCTTCAATATTGTCATTAAGCTGTATAAATGGAATCTTAGTCGATAGAGTGATGTAGTCTTCTAGTTCTACTGACCTAAATTTGTCCTTTGTACAGTCAAATACTCCTCCTTTCATGCCTATTATATCTCTTTTAGAATCTAATAATCCTTCATAGTCTTCTTTGTAGAGCATTCTTGCGCAAGTATACATTACCTTCTTTCCGTTATTAGAAGACTGTATAAACTCTATTATTCTTGTGGCAGGCTTGATAGTCTCCATATATGTATTATACACATTTGTTATGAATTTGTACATTCTTGTCAAGATCTCTTTCATTAGCAATGCTTTAGAGCTCTTTGCACTCTACTTCTTAGTGTCAAAGAAGTAGAAGATTTGTCTATCAAAGTTTGAACATACAAACCTCGTACCATATATCTTACAAAATATCTTTGATGTGATAAACTCAAAATTCCTAGAACATGCGCATATTAGGTCTCTTACGACCTTTTTTTTTTTTTTGTCATCACCACATTATATATATGGTAGATATCACAAGGCCAGGTAGGTGAAAGCTTGGCATATATGTCCTTCTTCTTTCTCTCTTTAAGATCTATTATATATCTAGAGTACGTTTCTGTCACTGTCTTATAATGCTTGTTTTTGTGGTACCTGAGACCAAGATATTGTATGATATTGCCATCTAGGTTATCCTTAGAAAAGTAAAAGATTGTCTCTTTGACTGTATGTGAATTGTCAATAGAGAATGCAATATCATTTACTGACCTCATAAGAATGATCAGCAGTGATATGAGTTTATAGTTGGTGGGCATAGCCGGAAAGAAATAGACATATGTATTCTCTTCAAATATTTTAAAGACGAAACATGTTCTATGAATGTCCTCAAGGACATACTTCTTGTTATAAGCATTAAAGAACTATAGCATTGGTGCTTCAAACTCCTTCTCACTAAGGTTGGGAAAGGTGACAAAGATTGAAGCCATTGTGACATGTAGTATAGCATAGCATTATCATATTGTAATTATTTATAGTATATAAAAATTAGTTAAAATATACTATATGTTTATGAGTCTAGATGTATGTTAGAATGATTAATAAATTAAATTAAAAATGGTTGATAGAAGAAACTTTATTTTATTTTATTTTTACTTGTTTTGATTATGGTATTTAAAAATTATAAGATCTAAATGATTAGTATGAAGCCTTGAGAGAAGGTGGGAGCCTAAGGATGAAAATTTAAGCTAGTAGGAGGCTAATTGGAAAGGATGAAAGCAAGGCATGGTTGGATGAAGGCAAGGAATAGGAAACTTCATCCCTATCGGTCGAATACCATGTCCAATGGGCTTTGAGGAGGCTACCTCTGATCTTAAGAAGGGTTTCGGCAACTTTGAGGAGGGCATTTGGAAATTGAAAGCTAAGGTTATAAATTTTAGGATTTTGGATATAATTTATGTACAAAAATTAGAGGATTTGGAGTTAGGATAAAGAAGTTATAGTCATTTGAAGTTAAGGTGTCAATTTGAGACATACTATTACTCTTTTGAGTATATGAGGAGTTTTACGGTAGATTTTGGAGATCAAAAGGTGCGGCTAGTATGGCGATTTTAAGACCTACATCTTTTGTGAAGGAATTGTTGCATTTGGAGTTCATATAAAGGAGCTATAGGGCATTGAAGGCGGCACTTCTAAATCAAAGGTAGTAAGTGAGTGGTTTTGGCCATAGTAATGGTTGGAGCCATAACTTGAGTTTCCAAACAAATTTTTGGCTCAAACTTCTTGGAAAATGTGACAATTTGTATTAAACAACTATACATACAAATTTCGTGGCATTTAAGCTTATATTTTGTGAGATATGAAGAAATTTGTATGCGGGTGTATAAAGACAAGGGTTTGAAGCGGCTGTTAGGGTTTTCAAGATATCTCAAGATCTACAATGAAATTATAATTGAAATTTGTTGTGGAGGTTGACAAGAATACATTAGTATCTCATGTAAAATTTTATTATGTTTGGATGGTCGAATTTGGAGATATGAGGTGTTAAAATTTGAAAAAAAATTCACATAAGGATATATAAGGTTTTAGAGGATTTTATCATATTTTGGATGTTGTTGGTTATTTGAGGCTTATATATTTGGTGTAATTGCTCCAAAAGGGAATATATGTATACATATATATATATATATATATATATATATAAACTTAGAACTTTCCTTATTTTGAAGCTTGATTGAGAAATTAGTGACAACCAAAAATCCAACGCTTTCTTGAAGCAAACTCTCTCTATTCTGATATCTTGATGCTTCCAATTGAAAGCATATCACTTCCCTAAATAGAAAGATATCCTTTCATATCGTTGTATCTAATATATACTTTATATCTTCACAGCAATATTTGGCTATTGCTCATACTATACGTAACATCACATAGTTTGAAAAATTCATGGATATGGAAGTATATAAGAATTTACAATGCTTTAGATTAGAAAATAGTACCAAGTAGAGATTGGACAGGTTCAAGTATCTGGTAAACGAGTTTAATATATCAAAAGAACTTCTACATGGTATAATAATCAATATTACTAGCTACTCTTATTCTAAATTACAGGAGGTTCTCAACAGACCTATTGTATTATATTGTAGGTACAAAAATAGACTGTCATTGTCTCAAAACATTACAAACTAGTAATGTGTAATAAAAATATATATTTTTTTTAAGTATCTTCATCTTCATCTTTGATCTTTAATAGACTCATATCTAGCAAAGGTGTAGCTCTATCTATTATGTCAACAATAGCTTCAAAAAGCTTGTACTATAAGGATATCCTACTTCCTAACCAGAAATATAGAGAGTCAAAAAACAAAGCAAGGTACATGCGACAGTGGATTCCTTCCAAAGACTTAAAATCTATCTTGTTATATTTTGTATTATAAAACGTGGTCCATATTTTTGAGTCCTTATTACTCATGATGATCTTTGTATATATCTTCATATTTGTTTTATTCTCCTTGATATATTCCTTTAATGGATGCTTAAACATATTGCCTATTGTATCTTTTGAGACTTTGATACTGACATCCTTAGGATATGTCATAATATATGTTTTGGAGCGATCATATATTACATGTATATTGGAATAAAATATATACTTATTAAAGTCCTTCTTAAAACTATCAACATCTATATTAATGCATATGCTCTTGTTTTGCTTACTGGTTGCATCGGAAAAAGAACTATCATATATGCCAAATGTGTAGAAGATGTATCCCTTTGGAGCAAGTATTAAAGGATACTCTATGCCATCTTCAGCCTTATAAGAGATACCAACTCTTTTTCTACTAGAAGTTGATATAAGCTTTAGTCTATATTTTGATGGTTGAGCCATATCTATAGAAAATTTGAAGATTATATTCAATAGGTTCATATCATATAGAATTCTTCTTTTTGAAGCCATCGCTAGTGAGCATTGTTGATGTGTTTATTACAAATTAATGCTACTTATCAATTCACTATATAGATATCTTTCTCTGTTAATATTTTAATTGTGATATTTGCAAGCTCTTTTTTGGTCTTACTGAATATCCACTGATACAGTCTATGCTTTATATTTGAAGGAAGCTGTAACATAGGATCATACTTAGAATTAAAGAGAGTTGTCACATTATGTGTAGTTTTAGCAATTGAAGAGTTTCTTAAACTTGGAAAATTGGAAAAGGTATTTTTTATAGTGTCTAATATATCTGAATATTCAATCTCATATGTAAGCAGATATAGTAGTACATCCACAATCATAGGACCACTATGAGAATCTATACATCTACCTTTGTTAACACTTCTCAGATCTTTTAGGGACCTTTCTTTATCTTCAGATAATAAGTTATGTATCCTAAACCTATTGTCACCGTTAGAGAATATTGCATATATATTATTTTTCATCTCTATTATCTTCTTAAAGCATTTAGATTTTGACATCTTTTTTATTATTTCACTTTCATCTTCTATATCTATTTGTGTCCAAACACCATCTAGTACTCTTGTCTTTATACATGTTTTGAAAGACTTTGATGAAAGTGCATATGTATAGTTGTCCTCTGAAATTTTGTAAAACAGTATGTGGTAGTATTTTCTATTAATATATTCAAAGGAATTATCAAAAAAGGACTTAATAGTCCTATTATTGCTTATTATCGCCAACTCAAGTAGTTGTACCTTCTGCAACATTGTCATTGATGATATTATGTATATGAGATATTTTTTGTCTTTATACACTATCCGTATGAAGTTATTGATACCAATATTAGTTGTTTACTTGAAGTTTGACAGGTGGGTGTTGGAATTCAAGATAACAACAGAGTCTATATATATATATATATATATATATATATGGATTCTTTAACCTCTCTAATGATTTTTTTGTTATCAAGAATAATATCTCTTCTAATTAAAGATTGCACTACATCCTTTTTAGCATTCAACAGTGTATAGAGCATGTCTATAGTAAATCTCTTCTTTGATCCGCTAACAAACTTTCAAATATTTCTTTAGAGTACCAGAGAAGATATGTCGATACATTCTTACCGAGCTCTTCTGTTATGGTTGTTGTATCAATATTTAAATAGTAGTCAATACAATAATTCTTTAGTATCTTTTCTACCTCTTCTATCCATCTTGATTTCTCATCAGAGATAGAGTACTTGTATATGTCTATACTTGCAGATGGTACAAGTTCTTCATTGTTATTGGTCAAAGCTACATGTCTATAGATATGTATTGATCTCTCTTCTTCTCTTAAGAGATCATGAGATTGACTCCTCACTGCTCTTCTAATTGCTTATATTATTGTTGACTTGTTTGAATGACGAATGACAATATGAACTTGCCTCACATTAGCCAAGCTTATGCTCTCTCCACTAATCCTACTTCGAAGTAGAACCTTGATATACTCTCCATATTTATTTTTTGGAAATCTAAATCTATTTAGTCTTTTTTTTGGATTCGAACAAGCAACAATTTTTCCAATATATGGTATGTACCTCAAGCTCTTATCTATCTAATCTATATTCTCATTGTTGTATAATTTATACCCAAAGAGTGTATTACATACTAACGGTCGAGATATAGATGTTTGTCTTTGTAAAATGATTTCATTTCATCTACTGCTCCAATTATCATACCATCACATCATTGTTGTATTAGCTCTGTTGCTCTTATAGGAAGATGGAGTCCATGATCAGTTTTAAGTATATTACATGTAATACAGATGATATATTGTTAAAGCTTTTTGAATTAGTGGATATTATTCTTCATGATGAGAGGTCTAAAATATTTGTTGATGTGGATAAGAGGTTTGAAGTTATTAAGTGTGATATAGCCTCTAAATATGTTGAATAGAAGGAAAGATTTGAGAAGCATATGGCTAGGTAGGTTAAAGTATATAGAATTAATGGTGCTAAAGCTATTAAAGAGTATCAGAAGAAGCTATTAAAAATAAAAGAAGATGATATGTCTACGCAAATAAAGAAAGATGAGTCTAAAGATGAGTCTAAAAATGAATCTGAGGGTCTTAATAAAGATTACATTATGCTTGATTATTTAATTAATAGGAACAGGAAGATAAATGAAGAAGAAAAAGACCTTGATAAGGATGACCATTATGCTCTTAAACACCTTTTAGATATAAAGGTTGATAAGCATGAGTATGGTGTGTATGATAGTTTCTTTAGAAGTATAGATGTCTCTTTGGATAAAAGTGAAGAAGGAGAAATAGATGTGATAAAGAGTCTTATAAAGTTGAAAGATAATATAAAGATGCCCATCAGGAAGATTAAATATTTTGAGAAGCTTACAAGTGTAAATGTGGTAGTATATGAAGATAATATAAAGAATAAGAATCCTGTTGAGGTGTATAATTCCAACTTTGTACCTACTATTGAAACAGCTTATCTCATATTAAAAGGTATATATTTTTCATATAAATGTATAAAATATAGGTATATAAAAAAACTAGAGTAGATTATATATCTTAATAGTATCATCTGAAGGAAATATTCTTATAATATATTTACTTTTTATACTAAAGGCTTCTGTACTAATGGTACCTCTAAAGCTCATCTTTATCTAATTACTTAGTATATGTACTTGGTTGCCTCTTAACATCTCTCTTAATACATTTATATAGTATATGGAAGATAAGGTGTTCCATATATTAGATAGTTCTTTGTAATTGTTACTTGTAACTAAACTTGTTATATAATCTATATCATCTTTAGGAATATATTTATCAAAACTATATATTTCTTTGAATCTAAACTTTACAATTGTTTCTATGCCATTACTTATAATATAATTAGCATATACCTTCTTGCATACATAGATGCCTTTAGAATTATTATCAGATAGCTTTATCTTGATCTATCTAGGATAACTTTTAAATAGAAAATTATTTATTTTATTTGGATCTTTTGATCTTAGAAATAGAGTGTCTATATCCATACTATATTTAAAATCAACTTTAGATATGAAATCATCATACATGTATTTTCTAACATATGCATATATGATAATAGCTATTATTGTAGAGGACTTGATCCTAAGGTTTTCTTCTTTGATATCCCTTTCTAGGAACCATAATCCCTTGTTGATAGATACTACTAATACATCTTCTTTTTATCTATTAATAAATCTATTACATGATTCCATGTCATTGCATAGTATGCTTTTTTTTCTAAAAGGCAGTTGCCCCATCTTTCCACTTAAGGAATTCATAAGAAGTTTTAGACACTCTCTCAATGCTGTCGTGATGTAATGTGACTATTAGGTGAAAGAGTGTGGAAATAGTATATTATAGAAGATCTTAGTTCAAAATATTGTAGCAAATTATCTTAGAAAAATAAATAATAGTAAAAAAAGAATAAAACTAATGGGTGTTAACGCTGCCCTTTTCACAAATGAGCTTCTATTTATTTTGTAGGGCCATAAGTAAGGCAAAACAAAGTAGTTTGGAAAATAAAATGATATAAGCATATATAATAAAGAATTAAGAATATATTTTAGAAAAATTTATCACAAAAATCTCAAAATAGATACCCAGAAAGGACTGGTTATGAGTCAGGATTGAAATCAGACCTTAAGGCACAAAACCAAGCGCCTATGGCGGGTCCAAGGGCTTTTGGTAGATCGGAAGGAGGATTTAGAGAGCAGACTAGAGGATATTTTTTTGAGCATTAGTTGGGAGTGATTTGAGTTGGTAATGACTTTGTAATGGCTTTGCAAAGTTAGGGTTGATTTTGGTGACTTTGATTTTATGAAATATATTGGGATTTATATTTTCAAGCATTTTGTAAGATTGATTATAGATCTATAGGTGATATTTTGTAGGTAGGTGCATACAATAGTGCTTGTAGAATGCTATGAATTTTAAATTAATCTAACAATTTGATCAAAGATTATTGAAGTTTATGTGGGTTGGAGTCTCAAAAATTGGAAATTTAAGATTAGTTAGATTTCTTAAAATTTCTAGCGATCTACTAATTCAATTGGAGTAAAATTTATATTTATATGTAAAAGACTTAATTTTCTATATGCATGTGAAATTTGGAAGAAATTAAACAATATAAGAAGGAGATATTGGTACTAGACAATCAGTATTAAGATAGGAGAAGGAGGCCAACCAACACTTGATTGAAATTTTGGGTTGAATTTCTTGCTGGTAAGTTCGATCCTCTTCAAATTTTATGTGCTTGCTGTTAACTTAGTTTCTAAGGAGTGTGTAAATTTTTAAGCTAGATCAATGGTTTAATCAATAGTTATTGAGGTTCTAAAATTGCCTGAGGAATTGCTTAGGGCTTGGTTAGGATTTAGCTAGGGTTTATTTTAGGATTGTTAGGATTTGATCAGGGTTGACTAAGGTTTAGTTAGGATTTTTTTAGGGTTGTTAGGATTTGACTAGGATTGATTAGAATTTAATTAGGATTTATTTTAGGATTTATTTTAGGATTTTTTTGATTTTGATTAAAATTGACTAGGATTTAGTTAGGGTTTGTTTTAGGATTTATTTGGGTTTGACCAGGATTGACTAAGGTTTAGTTAAGGTTTGATTAAGGATTGTTTAAAGATTGATTAGAGAGGTTAGAACTAATTATTATTGTATTTTTTTTTTTATTTTCTACAACCAGGTGCCTAAAGCATTCTCAAGTAAGACTTCACGACATATGACAACGCATGATTATATAGGCTACTGGATGAGTCCTTGTAAACATCTTGACTCATCTCTTTTTTTATAATAAGTTATAGATATTCCTTGAATATAGGTCTTATCTTCATGTTGTATATATATCATCGACGTACCTTATATTTATCTCCATACATTCTTAAAAGACTTAGACTAACGCAATCACTCCAGCAAACAAACATCTTGTTATAGTTCCAATCCAATGTCCCATCTTGGTTTCTTTATGATATTATCTTATCTACACATTAGCTAATTATTTTAACTTTATATATTCCTATCTTATCTTCATGCATAGTATTAGATTCTAATACTCTCACATCATCACAACTCCATTTTTTTATTGAAAGATCTAATATTTTTATAATATATGGATAGTGCCTGTTTATCATCACATAAGGGTATAAAAACACTACATCTATAGACTGTACATTGTATCTCTTCTCTTCCATGACATTGAATATTTAACATCTACCTCCTATTAGAACTTGTCTAATAGTCTTATCAAAATTAGAATCTTTAATAATAGGAAGTTTATACTTAATAGTCTTCCTATCAATTGTATGGATTAGAGATGAATATTTAAAGGTGGTCATAGACATTTGAGATAGAATTAAGGACTTATCTATGAAAAGATTACAATCTACAAACTCAAATATCTTTCTAGCTTTAAAATATAATTCTTTCAAACATAGCACATCTTTTATAGTATAATCTTTTATTATGTCTATATTATTATCTATATATAGATCAAATGTTTTATTATCTTGTACAACCATATGATTAAGATATCCCTTAACAACACTATATTTGAAGCTTGTTGTTGCATTCTTTAGAGAAGCTAATATAAACTTATACAGATCTTTAGACCTCATGTTGTTATATCCAAATTGCAATATCCTACCATGACCATCTAGTATAGTATCCTTAAATTTTCTACTTTTAGTTGTTAATATATCTATAAGTATATAATCACCAAACACACCATTATTATAATCAACTAATAGAATATTCTTGTCTTCTATATATTTATGCATAATCATAAATATATCCATAGAGATATTATTCTTTAATATAGTCTTTCCCGCAACACCTTCTACTTGATTACCATCCATGTAGAAGACATAAGACATCATGCATGGCACCATACTAAAAGTATCAAGATGAACATAAGTCTCCATATTACAGAATATATAACCTTCATATTCTATATCAACCTTATAATCAAATTCTATACTACTTTTTACATCTATAACATCTACTAATCCATTGTATATATAATAATGAGCATTATATAACACAAGAACCACCTTGTATTGTGAGTCAAAAGAACTACAATATAAAGCAACAAGCTCTCCATCTTGTATAGTATCAGCATATATTATTATCTTTATGTTAATAAGTCTTTTAAACCTTCTTATAGACCTTATAGAGACCTCAAAGTTATCATTAAGCTTCATCTTATCTCTTATTAAAGATATATCAAAAGATTCATATAACTTTATAACATGATGAACACAATCAAAGAAACAATCATATATACCATAATATCTAGGAGACCTTATTACCTTCACATACCTAATATACACAGTATTATAGATGTGCCCTCTTTTAGCAACCTTAGGTTTATCATAAGACATTTCAAACATAGAAATAAAGATATTAAAAGCTTCCATCCTATAACTATATTTCTCAGTCCACTAATCCTCATGACCATTATAGTCCTCAAATAAAGTAGTATATCTTTTAGCCCTTAATATAAATAATGTCAAATCTTCTATACATATCCATAGATAGAGATAAAAAATGATTCCTCATCAAGGATACTCTCTTGAACATCTTATGTTCAACTGTCACAATAAAAATTATGTTTCTAAAGATATGTTCTCTCAAACCAAGAATATAATGAAGAACCTCCTAAAACTCCACAAAGGATATATCATCATCCCAGGTAGTCCTAGAGACCCTATCATAAACAAGAGAAGTACCTATATTTTACAATATGACATTGAACCCTCTCTCAAACAAAACATCACCCTCAACATAGCTATATTCAGAGGACGATATACTACCAATATCATCGAGAATAATACAAAGAGCTATAATCATACAATAGCAATAAGAATAGAGCAACAAAGTTAACATAACAATGATGTGATGGTATGATGATTGGAGCACTAGATGAAATGAAATCATTTTACAAAGATAGGCATCCATATCTCGACCGTTAATATGTGACATCATTGAAGTAGTTAGAATTTTTTTTTTTTTTTTTTTTATATATATTTTTTTATTCTTATGTATACGGTGGTTATATATGATTGTTGTTTGTTATGTTTGTAATATTGGTTGTTTTTAAGATATATCACTTATGTTATTCTTTTTCATAAGTATTTTTATTCTTAATTATTATTAATATTGCCACACTAATGATACACTATAGGAAAAAATTCAATCTTTGTGTATTCTTTTGTTGTTTATTATTGTATATTTGTTCAATATTAGAATTAAAATTTCTTCCATTCTTATGCTTGTGGTTGTTTATATATGATAAAAATCTTATATATAATTTTTTTGTGTTGATATTTAATATTAGAATCAAAATTATTATATTAGGAATATGATTATATCTTCTTGTCTTTTATATTAATAATAACAAGTTTGGATCTTCTTACTTCTTTTATTATTTGTTGTATAAACAATGTGTTTAATATATTGTATTCTTTTATTATAATAAAATTTAATAAGATAAATATTATTTTTGTCTCATTTTATAGATACTTATATTGTAAAGAACAAAAAGACAAAGAGTCAAAAAAAGGAGAAATATGACAAAAATAAGACTAGATATATAACTAAGAACAAGGCAACACTTAAATTTTTCTAAAAATTATATTAATAAAATTAAGGTGCCCTTGTCTTCTTTCTTTATTAATAAAATTAAGGTGCCCTAGGTCTTATGGAAGTTTTTAGAAGAGATTTGAAAACCTATGTCATATCCTAGAAGTCTAATTAATCTTCTATATGTTCTTTCAAAAGACTATAGAAGGTCTTAAGTGATTATGGAAGAATATAGAAGCTTCTAAAAGATCATGGAAGATTCTTTAGAACTTCTAAATAATAATAAAATAATTTAGAATCTTATAAAGTATTTTAGAAGATTCTTGAGATTTCTAAAAATATATAAAAAATTCTCTAATATACTTAAGGATTTTAAAAGGTTATATAATAATTTAGATTATTTTAATAGATACTTAATATATATTCATGAGATATATTTGTAATCCTTATCATATTTTTTATTCTCTTAGTTTTTTTTTTTTTTTTAGTAGCTTTGAAATAATCCAATAGTATAGATCTAATAGCTTTTTTAGACTCTCCCTATTATAGCAATTTAATCTATAAAGATTTAATTTATTTTTATTTAGCTTGTTATCTTTGTTATTTAAACTATTGTTGTTTCTGCTCTTACTTGTCAATGTTCACATAGTCATTATTTCAACTAATAATTTGTAACATATATTTTATCCATATTTTTAATATATATATTATTATTCTATTATTTTCTATATTGGTATTATTATTGTCACTAGTATTATTGTAGAAGCTAAAATCAATACAAACCATATAGACAACATGTATATGTAAGATAACATTTTAACTTTTTGGCATATTTTATTATTAAACTTATTACTTTGCTAAATACATTGAGCTTGTATAAAGATTTTTTGTTAACATTTTTTAAATTGTGAACTTATGATTTGTACTCTAAACTTAATATATGCTATAATAATAATTGATTTTATAGGAACTTTGAATACTTTTACAACAGTAATATTACAAATTATATGTTCTCAAATAACTTCTATTCCAATATTATTTAATGGCTATGGTGGATTAAAACTAAGAAGATTTAGTAGAGATTATTTTGAAGAGGAAATAAATCTTAAATTTTTAGGTTGAATCGTTTTGAATTTAAAAATTAGATACATTATAGAAAATTTATTTTTTAAGCACCCTTATACTTTGTTTTCAAGCATTTTAAAAGTGTACAGATTTTCTTTGAGTTACATCTTTGTTACAACATTATGAAATTTTGATAATTTATTTAATCTCAACCAAACTTAATTTGATGTTGAGTATGACTAAATTCGAAATATAACATACAGCTTTAAAATAATTTTTTAATTAGGGCTAAATATTCAACATGCTTATTTTTTCATTGAAGATTCTTGCTCATTTTGCAAGCAAAGCAAAGAGTCTCACTGCAACTTTTACCACATTTGGTGCTACAGGAAAAGATTCATCTCTATTCACTATATTTCATAATTTTGTTTTGATATTAAAACTCAATCTACATTTCTAAATTCTGAAAATGGATCTATCAAATTTTTAGCATGTTTTTATTTACTTTTAAATTTATCATAATATATTTATAATGATCAACCATAATTTTAAATTATAATATGCATGATTGTAATTATGAATTATAACATACATGATCTTTTATATTTTAGATTAGTATTTTTTAAATTCAGAATTTCTAAATAATTCGAAATTATTTTTTTACTAATTTTAATACATGTTTTGTAAAAAATTACGTATATATATATATATATATATATATATTACACTATGTAATTAATGCACATTTATCTTCCTTAGTCGTAAGCAAGTATGATACTAAAGACGTGTGTCCTTTCTATATGCTATTGACTTTGTCCTATTATAATATATATATATATATATATATATTTGTGTATCTCTAATATGTTTGTACCAGCCTTCAATGGTCATTAAACCATTGTTGGAAAGTAGAACAAAAATTATTGTTTTATTCTATTAATTACATCAAATATTTAATTACATTTATAAATTACTGTGAAAAAATGATTCTAGGTGTTAAATACTTTTGAATATCAAATCAAATACAGATTTTTCCAGACATAGATTTTTATGTGAATAAGTTGAGTGAATTTTATGGCAGTGAAATATGAGAAATTTTCATAGAATTTTTTTAACAAAATTAGTGGCCGTAAAATTTTATCAAAAAATTGATTAAAAAATTAAACAACCAAAAAAAAAAAAAAAAAAAAAAAAAAAAAATCCATGCATTTATCAATATACATACATATAAATACATAAATATACATAGCCACCAATCAAATATTGAAGATGATCATCATTCATATAATATGTTGTGTGAAATCTTTACATCATCTAGCATGGTGTGTACTAGGAAAACCCTACTCTAGTTTTGAGTGACTCTTCTTGTAAGAGTATAATTTTGTATTGTTTAATGATATACAATGGTAACATTCTTGTATAAGTTGAAAAGATTTCAACAATGGAAAATAATTAAGTTAAAATTCTTTCAGAGAAGTTCAAAATGACCTGTAACAATTCATAACTAGATACAGAGTTGATCAATACAGAGTTGTTCAAAACAGAATCATCTGATTCAGTTTTCATGTTAAAATGAGGTGTGATAACTTCTCACCACCAATCCTCAAACCACCTAATGACATACTAAGCATGAATAAAATGTCTTCTACTGACAATGACATTCTCAATCCAAAAGGAAGCTTTAAAAGTAATGTAAATGCACTCCTGAGTTATGGTCTAGTATGCTTCGAATTTTTATTTAATTTTTTTGGCACAAGTCACCTCTTGTGAAAATAATTTGCCAAAAGTAACTAAATTAGAGGTGAGTTGAACACTCCAACACCCAGAACCTCCATTCTACGTTAGAACACTACGACTGAAATGTCCACTCACCATGCTGCTCATGATAAATAGTATCGCAGAAGAAAAAATCAGACTATCCTTACAAAAAGGTCCCGTAGGACCCATAGGAAGTTCTTTGTCTTTGGGAAGAACCAAGACTCAAAAGCCCAAAAGGAAAAATGTGAACACTGGAGGTGGTAAAACAAACAAAATCGTACAGATGACCTCCTGATAACTATGGTACACTCTCGAAGGGGAAAGCATGCAATAGACTATAAGCCCTTCCTCTGACAGGGGTTTCAAAGTCTTTAAAAACTGGAAAACTTAATGGAGCCGAAAGAAGTTACTGTAGGAAAACCCACAAAATAGGAAGAATATTTTTGATTTTTTTGGTTTTACAGTATTGTTTGTCTTTTGTCTTCAATGAAACGTCTTCCTCACGGAAGCATGGGTTCTGAATAAAAGCACAGAACCACTGGGAAGGATCCGGCATACATCAAGTCCAATAGAGCTCGGCAGGGGCGCTGTCCATGTGCCACATGTTGCTGGTGAGGGGGCTGCTCATGTCCACCTGCACCAACAAAAGTTAGTTGAAGCTATTATATCAAGTGGGCACAATGAAACTACTTATGTAAACAGGAATTTGATCAGTCAAAACCCATGAAGGTTTTTCATTTCAAATAATACACATAGTACTTGAATAATCAACAAGCCATATTTCAATTTAAGGTTGTACAAGTCGTAGTGAGAGCAGGCTCTCTTTCTCCTTAAAATTCATTAATAAAGTTGACTTTAATATTTAGTTATTCCTGATATTCATCTTCTTTCAATGGAAGCCACCTCATAATAACACAAAAAAGTTCTATGCATTGTACTTTCTGGACGGTTAAATGATGTATTTCTGAACTTGCAAAATCCCATTCGCATCCATCCTAAAGTAGGACAGAAATACCTGTACGTAACAAGGACAGTTTCCGTTCCCTCGAGCCTTTTGGATTAAGGAATACCCGGTAAAGCTAGAATAAGTAGTACCTGGAAAGTATCAACTTCTTTGGTTTTCGACCACACAGGCTGCTGAAGAAGGACCGTGTCCTGGAAGATCATCATGTTAGTGGGCATGTTGAAGAGCAGATCGGCTTCGGTTTCATCTGATCCTGGAGCTTGAAGATCTGGTAGATCATTCGCTGACATCTGCTCTGTGGACAGCAGACTGTTACTTGGATAGCAAGCTCCACCTCCCTCAAACCCATACGCTCTGTCGCTTGAAGAGTTTCCTATATCTGGTAAGAAATTTACAGGCTCCGAAGTTTTTCCACAGGCAACGCTGGCACTGATGAGGCCTCCACTTTGTACATTTGCTCCAGACTGGCTCGGCAACCTACCTGGAGACTGTTTGGTGCTTGCACGGGCACTCTTTGTATGTAATCCATATCCCTTTACTTTCTCTTTGTTGAATTCCTTGCTCTGCAACCCAAGTAGCCAAATTATGGTCAAGGACCGTTGCATTACAACCAAGAAGTTAACATCTTTGTTAGAAAATGCTTAGAACTTGCACCATTTGCTCGCTAATAGGATCTTCCAAGGAGACGCAATTATGATAATAAAACTCCCACCAATTAATACTCAACACATCACTTCAAAAGCAACGAGGGTAGTTTTCTTTCATCCAAATTATTTCTTAGTTTACAAATAACTCATTCTTTAGGTATATTTGTTACCTTATTGAGATCAACTGATCCACCCCGACGCCTGCTACGATTTTGGAGTTGCAAGAATTGTTCCATCCAGCCAGAGCTTATGAGGTCCGTCTGAATGAGAAGCTGTTGAAAGTGCTGGAGGATGCGCAAATTTGCTCCCAGCATGGACGACTCAAACATGCCCTCTTCCAGCAATTGTTGAAAGTTGTTCAAGGATCCTTCAAACTCGGCACTAGTAAACATTTCCTTCAAACTGCAAAGCCATAATTCGTGGTCAGAAAAAATTCTTTTCATTTTGAAGTGCCTCCAGCTAACATGTGAGAATACTCGAACATGGAGATTATCTTTATTATCAGATTCTAACCCATTCCATGCCTGGGTCTACACCTTTCAGAAGCTTTGGCAATATCCTCAGAGGACAAGAACCTCATTAGCTCCCCCTGCTCTTGCTCCGCAAGAAGTCCCGTAAAGGTGTCAAAATTGAGTATGTCCTGCAAGGCGAAACTGCTTGAGATGAGAACTTACGCCAGCCTAATCACCACACAGTGTGACCAATCAAAGCGAAGCTCTATTATTAGTCCAGCAATAATTCAAAAAGCTCGAAAATCTGGTCAGGAACCATGACATTATTGTTCTTCACACAGTAACTCCAAGTTGGATGAGAAAACCTGCCTTCAATTCGAGAAAAACCAGTGGAGACTGACAGCTTTGGAGAACATCTCGCTTTTTATAGGGATAATTCTCTCTGCGCACAAGTTGATCATTTCCGATCAGGGAAATACTATCGAACTAAGGAACCGAAAAATTTAATTCAAACATTACTCAGTAACCTCTTTGCTCATAGATTTATACATGCATGCATAGAGATTATAAAGAAACCGAACGTGGTTGGAAGCAGCGCCACTTACAAGAGTGTATTGTTGGCTTTGAGGTGTCCACTTTCCACTTTCTTGTACTCCTTTGCCTTTTCCTTCCCACGCATAGACGTCAGACGTTCGGCACCATTGAGGAGCTGCTGAAGTGGACCACCGTGCTTTTGTACACGAGTCTGAGAGCGTTCCTCTTCCATGGATGAGCGACTCTCGCTTTTATCCACGTCAAAGGTGGGTTGCCGAATAAATACACTCCCCAAACCTATCTCATCAGCCATTGTGGAGGGCTTGCTATCCACCAGTAGATCGTCTGAGAAACCATGCATTGCTGTAGAGCTAGGTGGCGGGATATCACAAACAGCCTGCTGGAACTGCTGGCTCAGCTTGTCGACTGAAGTGCACATTCTGGGCGTGAGTGTGCGTCTCTTTGTGGGAATATGACCTTCCCAGAGTGGGCTTGAAGCTGCAGCCAACTACCGTAAATGGATAAAAACGAAAAGGATAAACATGAAAATAAACATATACATATACACACACACAATTGCTCTTCACCTTTAAGCCCAAGCTGATCCACTATGTTACTGGAGTCTTCTCCAAACTACGAATTTGCGGAATTACACAGAATGACATAGCTATCTTAAATGCATAAGAATATATCACAGTTGAAAAGATGCCTAGCTGCCATAGGCCGAAAAGTGTACATGCACAAGGGGAGGCAAAGGTTTGGGAAAAGAGACAGTTGCCAACCTGCGGCATCAACGTAAGAGTTTAAGCTGGTGATGATGGCTGCATCGTCCAATCCTGAAACATTGGAACTTAAACTTGAAGTGGAGATGGAATCATCTCCAGCTGCTTTCAAAGAGCGCGTCAGGGAGCGAAGCGGAGCCCTAGTCTCTTGGTGACCCTCGGATGGGTCTTTTCTCTTGTATGAACCGGAAAACATTTTCTTATTGTTCCTTCGACCACGTGCTAGTGCAGTACCCTCAGAACTCACAGCGCCTCCAAATCCACCCGAATGCATAGGCATGTAGTTTGAAAGAGTTCCCTTCGTACGCCATCTGGAGCCACAAGCATTGCATAGGACAGGCTTCTCCGGTGGTCCATTTCTCCACAAAGGGGTTGCTGAAAAGACCACTAAGGCATAAGTACGTACACTTGGAAAAACCTCCTCTATATTTGTAAGCATGAAGCGAAGTAGATATTAAGTATCTAATACAGAGTGAGGGAAGAACATACTGGCAATGCCACAATGACCACATGGTCCTTGCTTCCCCATGGGCTTCGTTGAGGGTCAGCCTATATACAGAAGTCTGTGTTTTCAAACACCATGCAGACTCTCGTCATTCGCTGCTGCCAGTTTCAGGTTCCAATGTTGTGCCCAAACTGAACCAAGAAGAAATAGGGATGAGAAACACCAACATACATGTCAATGAATAACAGCATCTTACTATTAGTATACCAAAAGCTGTTATACTAAGTTAACCTCTTGTTAACTGAATAGCAGAAGCTTCTCTCAGTGGTATATTACTTAATGTTAACTTGAGAACAAGGCTCAGCAAGAATTAAATCCCCGCTAAGTATAGACCAAAAACCTCTCCAGCCACGTCCATCACGTCCTGTCAAGATGGGGCCAGAAAATTACCGAGATGTCTACACCAAACAACCACATATACTGATGGATTGCAAGTCTTTATAGAAGTCCGTCCGCATTCGCTGCAGCTAAGAATTGATGTCTTCGTGAATCACCCCCTCAAATGATATCTCCAGCTCGTCACATTCCTGGCGAAATAGGTAAGGAGCAACGACCCCAACTGCCTGGCATCGGTATCCCTAGTTATAACAGGAAATTGTTGGCGTCTAGGAAAGACTGAAGCGATGAACAGAGCCGCAGCAATAGGCGAACTATGGAACAGTCCGCCTTGAGAGAAGTATGCACAGAATGCTTTAGAAGGGTTTTCAAACTACAATCCATAACTCCAACTTAAATTGATGTTTAAAAACATGGTAATTGTGACAACTCAAATACTGTTGAGCACAGACCTAGCCTATCCAGATTGTGATCAATCCCTTGCCAATCCCTGGTCAATCAGACCTACACCAGAGAAAGCTCCCCAGGCAGAAGAAAGGACGAATTAACAAACAGCATCAACAGTGAGACTGAACACGTGTAAGGGTATCATTAATATGAAATAAACCCTAACTTCTAATGTGTATTTTAAGCCCTAAAAGGTGTTCTTGAAGCGAACTGCAGAGCAATGAGCTGTGCAGTCACCTGGAAAGAAAATGCAACAGCCCTCGAATAATTTTCGTCCACATTATATACGCATTCATTATTGAGGTCGATTACAATCATCACCTACTTTCTCCGTAGAGTCTTCAAGCAGTTTATTGCTTAATATAACTAATTACAATACCTTGTAAGCTTAACAGACATACAGGCTCGATGAAATGTTTCTGAGTCGTGTGTGCTCAATTGCAGTGAATGGAGAAAAATAAAAATACTCTTCTTTAACGATGTGCAAAACCATGTTGACATGCTACAGTGAAGCTGGAGCTTAAGTCAATGCACAACTGGGATAAACGCCGACAGACAGGACCAGGTACACAAATGGTAAATGGAGCAGAAGGGCGCTTGAATGAAACAATTCATTTATCATACATAAGAACAACAAAACCAAAGACAATAATCCAATGGACAAAATCATGTACCGACCTGCATTGTACGTGCAAGCACGAGGACGTTATGAGAAACATGACAAGACTTGATGTTCTTGTTGCAGAGGACCAAGTCAAGGAGCACAGCATCGCTTTTCACAAACATTTGGACATTATACCACACACAACAAGAAAGAGGAATCGAATGAACCACACACACAATAAGAAATTCTCAGAAATGGGAAGTGATGACCACAATATGAAGTTAAGAACTTACAAGAATAATTACGCTCAAGAGTAGGCTAAAAACCTCCAGCCCTTCACCAAAAATCCTCAAAATGCAGCTCCTGCGGGAACTCTTCCCTCAATTTGGAACCAACGCGAGCAAGGGGCACCCTGGAAAAAAAACTAACACCAGCTTCCGGAAAACCCAGCTCCGACACCTCCACAAAAGCTGTAGAAAAGCAATTACCAAAAAGCTGTGGCGACCAAAAAATCCCTGGAGATCCTCCAACACCAAGCTTTCTCCCGTCCGCGGGTCAGGAGGCGAGAATTGCAAGGGTTTTTGGCTAACGTGTGAGGTGTCACGGGCTCCGGGGAAGGCAAGCAAGGCGCTTCCGTGTGCATAAGTGGCGTAAAAAAATAAAAAATAAAAAAAAATAAAAAAGTCCAAAAACTGGTCCTAAATTCAGGAAACTTGGGTCGCAAGGAAGCAAGTAACCACGAGTCTATGACGAAACGGAATGAGGAGAGAGAATGAGGCAAGCGAGCGTCTCGCTACGAAGTCTTCGAGACGGATGCTCACGGTGACTGGAGACCCAGAGCCGGTGCAAGTCTGCCCTTCTCTGCTTCTTCTTCGTCTTCTGCTTCCTCCTCTTCCTCTTCCTCTCTCTCCCTCTCCCTCGGAGGATTTGCGAGCCCTTTAGCTTCTAATCTACTACACAACAATTCCTCCTTTCCCCCTTTCCCATGCAACAAACCATTACTGTGAATAAGTAAAGCTCCATCGATGAATATTCAGTGGTACTGCTACTACTACTACCGTGACGCCTCCTTCCATGGCCTCCCTTCTTCTGAATGCACAGACCTCCTTCCTTCCTTCCTCCTCCTTACTTCGCCTTCCTTTCTCCCCCACGCATCTACAAAACCCAGCTGATTTCTGTAGCTCCCCTTGTGACCTTAGAATCCATGGCTTGATAATGCTGGCAGTAAACAACATTATGCTGTAACACACACACACACTCACCATCCCATCTATGACACCAAGACTGGACCCCCCCACCTCCCCTATGTGCCAAGATCCAGCTAAAGGAAAAAGGAAAAGGAAGAGGAAGGGAAGGAAAAAAGGAAAAGGAAAAGCCCACCCCCCTCAGTCTGTGCATGGATTTGAATGGTTCATGGATGGATGGGTGGATGTAATTTATGCGTGTGTGAATGAAGTCTGTTGGGTTTAGCGTACAGGGTTCTCCACTTGGTCTGAACACGTCAAGCCTGTTATGTTTATTTATATAGTTTGAAAACAAAGCAATGTGCTCATGCTTGCCTGGTGATTGGACAGTATGTGTTTGAGACAGGGGTGCTGGAGATGATCCCTTTGGATAGGAGTGGCCAATTTACCATGAGTTTTGTGTGTGAAACTGGGTGATTGAACTGTGACTCAGAGGTAGGATTCAAAACCCCATTGCTGTGGTTTTTTTTTCATCCCTTGTATGGGCCTAATAATTGGGTTGTTTTAGGGCTGGGTTCTACTGTGGATTGGAATTGTAAATGACTGACTGGATGAGCTGAGGTGGCAGGGCAAGAGACACAGCACAAAGAGTTGGCTGGTTTCATAAATAACTGTCCCATTGGCTCAAATTGGAGGCTTTCTGTAGTTATTGTGGTCTGCAAGGGGGACAATTACCAAACATGTACCCTTCAGTTCACTAGGAGTTCCCAATAGAATGTATGCTCCTCATCTTCTTGTTTTTTTTATTATGTTCATGTGAGACATAGTATGTCAATAGTCACCATTGTTACTGTAAACTATTCAACCTAATATTTCTCATTGAAACATCTGAATTCAGAAAATATTGGGGATACTGGGTCAGATTCTGGGTATGCTCTGTAGACTTTTGTTGCATGTTCAATGGTAGACAGCTGCAGAAAATGTTCTGGAAACCAGGAGGAATTTGAGTTTGTGGTGGCAGTACAATTTATCTCATTACTCACTACAGCGTGTGTGTGTGGATCCAGAATTATGGAGCAAGTGAAAGGATGCCCTTACATCAACTTGATCTACTTTCAACACAATCAATTTTCCACCAAGCTCTGCAAGGCTCTGAAGCATGTCTCTGCATACGGATGAAAAAGTAAATCTCAGGCACAGCTTCTATCCACCTGTTGGCAATTCTGAGTCTGCAGTATAACAATGTAAAATGTATTGTATGCCACTGGATAGAGTGGAATAACAAATGTATGTATATATACAAGAAAAAGAGAATGCTGTATGTGTGTGAGAGAAAAATAATCTTTGTAAACAAAGCATGACAATTGACTCACTGGCAATAAGTACTCACAGTACAATTCTAATTTGGAATTTTAGCTGCATTATTACCAAAGGGTAATAAACTTTGGAGTGACCTTCAAACAAAAGCCATCTTTTTTAGAAAAGGAAAAGCTTCAAGGACAGGGCATGCAGACTGGCTTGGTTAAGCTTTTAGGGTTTGAGGCATCTTCTTCTTCTTCTTCTACTTGATGGGGCCCAGAAGGTGTCTCATTGTCCAACATGTAAGAAAACTGGTGGGATGAAATGGACATGTGTCGCCTTCTTGTTTACCCTACTGATGGTCCTGGTATTTTCCTCCCTTTGTCCTATTTGCCATATCACCACCACCTATGAAAGAGTGCACCTTCTAGTCTGTTACAAAGATCCACATGTCAGATATTATGTGGATGATTGGATTCCCCAGCAATCATACATCTATTGCAAAATAATAATAACAACAACAATGAAACAATTCCATTTGTTGCTTGGATGTGGAAGCAGCTGGAATTCTGGAACCTATGTACTCAATATTACAGCAATAATAAAATAACAACAAAAATCACAACTACAACTATCTTTTTATTATTATTTGATGTGTATACAAACACAGAGGAAGGTGAAGCATTTGTTGGATTGAAACACACTATAGCCGCACAAAAAAACAAAAAACAAAAACAAAAAATCAAAACAAAAACTAAAACTAAAACAATGGCCTAACAGTAGAGGAAGATGAAATTTTTTATGGTGCCTGGAAGATATGAAGGAAAATAAAGTACCACTCCTTGGAAACAATTTGCTGTGGTTCACACTATATATACATTTATTCATTCAGGTTTTGCTTCCAAGGTGTGAGGTGGCATAAAGGAGGCAGAGACGGAATTGTACAGCTGGCATCTGCACCCCCATCACAACCTTCAAAGACACTGCATCCACCCTTCATTATAGGTGTGCCAAATTGTGCCACCTGCTTTTTAACCATTCTCCTTCCCCTTGTGAAGAAATTTTGGATGGGGTGCCCTCTTTGTGGTCCAGCCTGGCAATGTTTGATTGGTTGAGACCCAGGAACTTGTCAACCAAAAATCTCTGCAAATGAGGGATCTGCTTGAAATCCTGCCTGGCAGGGGTTTAGGACATCTTTATGGATTTTGGGTCAAATTTGGACAACCAGATTTTCTCTCATTAAAACCACAACAGAAGAGAGATGGGGGGTGTAGAAAGGATGCGTTTATTGCCACCTAGGACCATTGACCCCATTGAATTAGTAGTTTCTGTTAGGGGGGAAAACAGGAAAACTTCCAGGCTTGTGCCCATGTGTGCATAGGGATTCTAAACTAACGTGGCTCTTGTGCTCAAGCAATTTTAAGAGTTTTTGTTGATATTTTGTAGTGGGTACTCTTCAATTACTCAATCTGCATGGTGAGTTGCTGGTTTCTATTCCAAAATAAATATGTTCATGATTGTTTAATATTTTTTTTTGAACACCACCCCTGCAAAAAAAAAATCCGCTTCTTTGACTTTATACAAATAATCATTTATAGCATATTGTTCTTAAATTATCCAGTTGCCTAACTGTTTAAAATTGTAGGAACTCAACATCCAGTTCTCTGTACTATTCATAAACTTCAACAATTTTATGCATTTGACATACTTCAACTTAAAACTTTTCTGCTATGGTGGTTTCTTGGTACAGATTGTTTCCTTCTTTTTAAAAAAAAAAAATATTAATGCATTAACTTCTTTCTTTACATACCAAAGCATTTAGTTAGATTTAATATTTTCTTTTCTTTTCTTTGTAAATAAATGGGTCATGAGCCTACTTGTAATGGATACATTACATTATTGCTTTTGCCAATGAAGATGCTCCCTAATTGCTTCAAGCATGATGCTTGACACAACCAATCAAAAGGTTCATCATCTAAGAGTTGAGTTTAATTTGAGCAAGTCTACATTTTTTGATTTATTTATTGTTCAATTCAAACATCTAAACAGTAATGTTAGTTTAGGTATCTCCTCTTTTTGATAGAACTTAATTGTTGTATTTGGAATTTTGTTCCACCTGAAATAGTATGCACAAAAATCAACATTATTAAGACAACTTGTTGTACTTTCACATTTGAGTTGACATTATATACATTCAAGTGTTCAATTCAACTTGATTTATCTATAAATATATTACTTCCCTCAGTATGTATATACAAAATTCAAATTCTATTCATATACGCTAAATAATTCAAATAACTTGATGGATATAGACAAGAAAGAATGTTGCATGAGTTATCTCTAAATTGGAGTTTTAAATGTTTTTATGTTAGTCAATGAATGCATCATAAATTCAAAACCAGATAATTAATCTGATGGAATAATAATATAAGTTCCATCTTGGAACTAAAATATAATATAATTTTAAAGGTTATTATTTTAACTTGCAATAATTATAATTAAAATTTACACAAGTCACATAATAAAATATTTTTTATATGTTATTACACATATATATTTACACGTAATTTAGAGAACAAAATAAAATGTACAACCTTTATAAATCTTCCAAAATAAGTTTGAAAAAGTTGATGGAACACACATTTCCATGTGGTAAAATTTTGGACACACTGTAAATCTTGTAGGAGTCAAACTTGCACATGAAGGAAAAAATAAATTTTTCCATATCATTTTCACATTCATGGTTTAAACTGAAATTGAAAGCTTCATTTTTTTTTTCCAGGTTGAATAATGTGAGGAAGACAAGAAATAACAAGGCAATGTGTGCACTGTTAGGAAAACTACACTTTAATCCTCATTAGGTAACCCATTCTGCAAACAAAAGCTCAAGAGATAGATAATTACAGAGTTCATTGATAAGTGACTTCAACAATTATAAGAGTGGGTGCCATGTAGTTCTGGGAAACTCATCAACAAACACGCAAACACACATACTCAAATATATATATATATATATATATATATACACACATGTACATATCCATAATCAATGTAGTACCTTACACCAATACCATCCATACAATTTTCCAGGCTTTCTGTTAGAAAGAGTGAGAAAGGATTTCCTTGTCCGTGGGGATGTGGGACCCAAAACCGTATGTGGGCCCATCACCAGTGGCAGAGTGGACAAAAGAGTATAACAAAACCATTGTGTGCATCCATGGTGTCTGAGGTACGCTTTACCTCCCCCCTATAGTCAAACCCCGACCACGTGGCACCAATTGACAGAGAACCTTTCTCCGTTTATCGTGTACGGCATACGGTAACAAATCATGCCTTGGTAGTCCATGATGTAATATACAATAATACGAAACGGATACGTCGTAACAGTGATGAGCGTAGCTGACGCAGCTGTCTTGTGGACAAGGAAAGCTCCCGGACCTTGGGAGGAATATTTTGTGGATCTAGCTGCGGTGTCCACGGTGGAAGCCCAGGGTTTCGGAGATAGGCCCAGAGGAATGACTGTGACGCTTACCACCGTGGGCCACGTGGATTTTGGAAACTTGGTACAGTAGTTCCGAGCTTCTGTCTCCGCTGTCGGACTGGGTGACGTGGACTCGCCGTGCTGGATTGGTGGGGTGGCAGGGTCCCAGAACTTTTACTTTTTCTCCCTGTGGTTTTTCTGCGGTTCAAACTTTCTAAAGAGCCTTTATGGACACACCCCCACATGGTAAGTTTTGGGAACACGAATTAATACGTAAATTAATATAAATAGTCCGATCAAACAGTGAATATTTATTTTTATAAAATTTTAACTAAAAATAACTTATGTACATAATTTAAGTATATTGTTTACATCACACACATATAATCTCAAAGAGCCTTGGATGTTGTATGTTAATTCTGAAAGTGAACACTTCAAAACACCTTGCTTTTATTTGAATCCATCAGGAACATTCTCTTAAAAATAATGTCACATTAGATTTTTAAAATTTTGACTTGAAAGTACTATTTTCACAATTTCATGTTTTTTTTATACAAACCAAATGAAATAAGGCGTGTTGAGTGTATAGTGCTGAATTAGTGATTGAAACTAAAATCTTGTATTATCATAAAATTTAGTTAAAATTTCTAAAGTGACATGTACCACTACTACTGTTATGTTGAGAATTCTTTACTTCTTCAGTTTTTGCATGTTGTGTCTTATTAAAAATATTAGAAATTTTGATTAGTTATACCAAATACAATGCTTAGTTTATTATCAATAGAAATATTGACCATTTTACAATTCTATATATATATATATATGTTCCTGGAGATTTTTTAGAATATTTCAGAAACTTTGTAAGATGTTTTTGAATACATAGTTAACAAAATTGCATGGGAAATTAATTTCTACTAGTTTTGGTAGTAAGTTGTTTGAAGATTGGAAAGAAGAATGTAGTCTTTGAATTTCAACAAATAAATAAAATCAATATATGTATTTTTTTTGGTCTTGCTGATTCCTTAAAAGGTTTTTTTTTAAATTATTTTTTTATTATTAATTTTGAATTGTCTTTTTGTTATTTTGTTCATTCTGTATTTTAGGATAGATTTTTTCAACATTGGTATAATCTAATACCAATTTGCATGTATGATTACTTTGTTGACTTTTCATAAAATTATCCATTCATATTTGAAATTTCAACTTATACTTTTACATATTTGATACAAGAATAATCAAACAAAGCACAATAGATTTGTCTTTCTGTAAATAAAATAAATTATTTGTTATATCATGTATTTTGCTATAGTATTTAAAGTTTTATAGAATATCCACCTTGAAATCAGTATTATATCTTTTATATATTTTATAATTTATAATTATAAAAAATAATATATAAGATAAGATATATCAATATAAATCTAGGAACAAATGACAAAGATTTTTGGTGTTCTATATGTATGTATGTATGTATGTATATATATATATATATACATATACATCTATACATATGTAAGATAACTAATATATGATGCAATTTTTCAACAACCTATAAAATTTGTGATATATAGGAAAGTAATTGTTTTTATGTAAAGTATAATTTTGAAAAATCATAAAATATTTTTAAAATCTATAATATTTTTTAAAATCTATAATATTTGCTGTTATACTTTTAAGTTTATTATTTATAAATCATAATATTTAATTAGTAATAAGATTTTAATATAATTTTAAATTTTAATAATAAAATATTATCTTTAGATAATTTATTACTAAATATTGCCTCTTCATTATTGAATTTTATTAAAAAAATATTTTATTATTATTTGTATTATAATATATATATATATATATATATATATATATACATATATAATTATAAAGTAAATCTTAAATTGATCATAAAATAAATCTTATTTTATAAATTGATTATTATCTAAAGAAATATTTTAAAATAACAATTAGGTATATTCCTTTCTTTAACTACTACACTAATTGCTGATTATTATGATTTCTACTAGTAAAATATGTTTTTCTACTAGTAAAATTTGTAGGGCCTATTCTTTACCAAAGCCTTTGTAAATACATTAGCAAGCATTTCTTTAGTAATATAATATTTCATAGTTATAATACCATCTTTAATCTTTTTTCTTATGAAATGTAAATATTTGATTTTTGAATGGTGTTTTGAATTCTTGGAAAATATAAAACATCCTTGATTATTACACATAATTAGAATTATTTTCAATTACACAAGTCCAATGTCTTTTAAAAATTGTCTTATCCAAATTGCTTCTATTACACAATGGCTTACTATTATGTACTCAACTTCCAATATTGATCTTACAATGGTTGGTTGTTTCTTACAATTCTATGAAATGGCTTCTATTCCAATAAAAAATATATATTATATTATAGATCTTTTATTATTTTCATTTCTAAACCAATTTGCATCAAAATAACCTTATAAATCAATATTTTTATCACCAAAACATAATTGAAAGTTATTTGTGTCTGTTGAGTATCTCATGATTCTTTTAACCATTGCCTAATGCAAAGGTCCAACTTTAGACATGTATTGGCTCACAATACTTATACCAAATATAAGATCTACTTTTATGGCTACTATTGCATATATAAATAAGCATATTATTACTTTATATAGAATATTTTGTATCTTAATTTTAACTTATGCAAATTCTTCATCCGTAAGCTTTATTAACTTCAAATTTGTCTCAAGAGGTTTTTTAATTGGTTTACACTTCTTCCATATTAAATCATTTAGCACTTCCTTAATGTACTTGCTTTAGTTCATTGTGATGGTACAATTAGCACAATTTTTTGCAAATTCAATACCAAGGCAGTAGTACAACTTTTTAAAATCACTCATCTCATATTCTTTATCTAATATGGCCTTCATCTAATCTATCTTTTCCATATTATTGGCCAAAATGATCAAATCATCAACATAAAGAATTACAAGCAATAAAAAAAATCTTTGGATTGCATCACATATAATGAATAATTAGCTTCACTTCTTGCAAAGCCTTCATTAACAAAAAATATATCAATACATTGGTACCATATTCTTGGTGATTATTTTATCCCATACAAATATTTCTTCAACTTATATATAAGATGTTCTATGCCTTGTTATACAAATCCTTGAGGCTAGTTCATATAGATGTCTTCTTCCAATTCTCCATTCAAGAAGGCCTTCTTCACATCTATTTAGTGCATTTTCAAGTCCATTGCTCTCTCAATTGTCACAATGATCATGATGGTGATGAATTTGACAACAAATACATATGTCTCATTGAAATCAATGCTAACAACTTATAAGTATCTTTTGGCAATTAATCTTGCCTTGTGACTTACCACCATATCTATTGCATCTCTTTTGATCCTAAACACCCACTTACAACTAATACTAAATTAATTTGTTAGAATAGAAACTAATTTCCATATATCATTATTTATAAGAAATTGATATTCTTCTTCTATAGCCTTTTTCTATTTGATTGCATCTTGAAATTTTATGTCATCACATAAAAATAAGGAATCAACAAAAAAAAAATAATATTTGCATGTTTTTTACTTACTTGAAGAAAAATATGGTTCTTGTACTATTCACCAAGTGATTTTTTATTTATTTATTTATTTATTTTTTTTTCTCATAGAATATTTCTTTTTACTTGATGAAGGCTAGTCTTGTTAAATACTATTATTTCTAATAAACCTTTTTTTTTTTTTTATTTTTTTTTTAGAGATTTTTTATAACAATTAAAGGTTGACTTTCATGTATTATTATTTTTTTTCACTTTTGATTTGTCTTTATTGGTCTTTTGGATTGATGAAGCCTTCTCTTTAGAAGTGCTAGGTTCTTAATCTGATGTCATTGTTTCATCTTTTTTTTTTCTTCTTCTTTCACTTCTTATGGATAATGTATCCATAAACTCACTTTTACCTTCACTTAAACACATCTCCAAGTACTCATAAGCACTTTTGTATCTCAAAAATTCAATATTATAATTTTTGATAACCTTTTTGCTATCTAAACATATTAGCCTACATGCCTTGGTACCTTCACAATAATCTAAGAACACATACTTTGTACTTTTTGCATCAAATTTGAACCTCATACAATCTAGTATCTTTGTATATGTACTGCATCTAAAAGTCCTCATATGTGAAATACAAGATTGTCTTCTACTCTAAACTTGTTATGTTATCATTGATATAAGAACATTGATTAAACATTTATTTCTTATATAAACAATATTAGTAGAGGCTTCACCTCAAAATCCATAACCAAGGTTTTGAGTATGAAGCATGATCCTTGCCATCTCTACAATAGTCTGATTTATTCTTTCAACAACACTATTTTATTATAAAGTATATAGAGTTATAATTTGTCTTATAATTCTTTTATTTTTCAAATAAACATCAAATTGCTTAGACATATACTCACTTCTATTGTCCATATGTAGTATCTTCATCTTAGACTCACTTTATTTCTCAATAAGTGCTTTAAATTCTTTAAATTTTTAAAAACACTCATTTTTAATAATAAAAATATAAATCCAAAGCTTTCTAAAGAAATCATCAATGAAAGTGAGAAAGTACCTTGCTCTTCTAATACTTATGAAGCTCATTTATACTATTTATATTCAAAAGGCCATAGTAACAATACCATATATCAAACTTGTCTTGGTTTAATGTAAACTCGGCAAATGTGGCTATTTCAATTCCATTTACTTTCTTATAATTGAGGTAATATAAATTTTCTTTTCTAGAATTCTAAGCAAGTATGTCTCTATTCAATGTTTTTATAAAATATCTATTTATATTGAAATAAACTATAAATCTAAATCTTTTTTAGCTATAAATATATAATCTTATCTTCTAAATTCATGTTCAATATTATTTACATTCTTCTTCTCGATCTTCTTGTCTTTGTAGCAATTTTAAAAAAAATGTTCAAATTTGCAAAAAATGAAGTAAGTTTTGACATTACCTTGTTGGTTTGAGTTGCTTCCCTTGCTTTAATATGAACAAAATATTGAATCTTCATTTTTATTTTTATTTTTATTTTTTTATTTTTTATCTTTGTTACTTCATGACTAAGTCTTGCTGCCACATAGTCGATAATGAATTCTTTCATCTTGATAGATTCAAATGATACAATGAGATAATTGTAGGATTCTATCAAACTTATAAATAGAGTCATTACAACATTTGTATTTTTTAAAAGCTTGTTTTCAATTGCAGGCTGGTTTGTAATAGCCTTCATTTTATTGATATGTGCTATAAGATCTTTATCTTCTTTCATCTTATAAGTGAAGAATTTTCTTGTATAGATGATGTTGGATAAGTTCTTGCCTTTGTAGATATTACATAGAGTCTTTCATGTTTTCACTAGTCCTTTATAAGTAACAATGTGAGAAAAGTTTGTTTCATTAATATTGATTGCAATCAATGTAAAAGCCTTCTTTTTATAATATTTGTACTCCTCCTTTTCTCTTACATTAGCATGTATACTAGGAGGTTCTTTACTTTTATCAATAATATTCTAAAGATCTAAAGAAGCTAACAAAATTTTTATTTTTATCTTCTAATGATAGAAATTATTACCTCTAAACTTCTTAATTACTCTCAAGTTCTCACCTTCACTTGAAGCCATGTCTAAAAAAGAGATGTATTAAAAAAAATAAAAAAAATCTCAAGATTCCCTCTTTGTGAATAAACTAGTGTTATTTTTCTCAAAACACTCTCAACTTCACTTTTAAGGTTTCTTATAAATTTTAATGACAATACAAATATCACAAATCAGATTTACTATTCTTAGATCACATCTATGCTTATATATCATCTTTTAGTACTATAAGAGGCCTTTTAAACACCTTAAGCATCTATTACCATTCATACCACAAAATTAGTCTTTCAAAAATCTAATTCAAAAAGAAAATATAATACAAGTGTTTTAAAACATCTCTTTAAGGTATAACTCAAAAATCAAATTCAAAATGAATTCAACTATAAGTAAGTGCAAAACTTGATATAGATCTAGATCCAAAAGTTAGAAGATTCAAAATCCTAACATCAATAATAATAAGATGATTTATTTTTCACAACAATAAAAGACTTCAAACAACTTCAAAAAATATAAGCAAATGTGTACAGATCCATTATCTATTGAAGAAAAGAAAATTAAGAAGTCTCAATGCTTAGTATCAATAAGGTTGCATATAAAAAGAAGTATGGAATAAAATAACTCTCACTTCCAATATTCTTTATTTATAAAGATAGGACATAAATCTAATATAAATAAACTTCATTTATAATCATCTTCATTCTATTTTGCTTCATCCAACTAAAACTTAGATTCTTCTTAATTTAGTCAACATCTTAATAACTTGTTCTAAGCCTTTAATACCTTTTGATCCTTAGCAACTCACTAAGATAAAATTCTAAGTGGTGATAACTAAAGAAGGATTTGCTGATCTTCAAAAAATATTTTTAGGCTTTAAAAAATTGAGTTAAAATAAAATAAAGATATTTTGTAAAAAAATCTTAAGACTTTGTAAAAATAAAAAAGAAAGAAAGAAAAGAAAACAAAAAATTTAATTAAATAATAAATAATTTTTAATAAAAAAATTATATTATATATTAGATTCTAATATAATAATTCTAATCTTTAATTTAAGAATAAAAACTATTTTGTATTAGAAAATAGATAGAAGCTTTTACAAATAAAGGCTATATATATATATATATATATATATATATATATAAATATAAAAATATTCAATTTATTAAATTATAATAGAAAATACAAGAAACTAAGATAAAAATTCTTCTATCTTATTTAATAATAAAATATATATTTTACAATAAGTCTTTAATTAATATTCTAAGAAATTATTCAAAGGATTTAAGAATAAATTTTAGAACTTTCAAATTTATCTTTTAATATAAAATAAATCAAAATTTAAAGCTCATAAATAATTAAGATATATCTATTAATTATTTTAAATTTAATTTATATATTAAAAATAGGTTATATAGATTTTTTTATAAATAAAATTAATTTATACAAAAAAATTTAGTGTAAAAAAAATAACTCCACTCTTCAAAAAAAATTATATTTATTTTCATTCTAGTTGGGATGTAGAGAATAATACTTAACTTCTAATTTGGCTTAAATTTAAAACTTCTTTTTGACAAAACTTAGACTAAAAATAATTTTTTTCCACTATTACTTATATAGCACATGGTTATAAAGTTTAATGCATAGACATAGAAATTATGCATTGTAATTAGCAATAATATCAAATTTTTATGTCAAAAATTTAAAAACATGATACTATATTAGTTTTGGAAATTTAAAATAATCCTTCTAAATAATCTAAATTAATAATAGTCTAAAAAATATTCTTAGATAGCCTTAGATTTTATATAAATTATTTTTGTGAGAAATATAAAATTAATAATCAACATAAAACTTATTAAAATTTTAATATATAAATATAAGTATAAATATTATTAAAAGACTTCTCAATAAAAATTATTAAAATTCACCAAATTATATCATTAAACAAAAATAAAAACAAAGTACTTATTTTTTTTAAAGTTATGGCTTAGATCCATTAATCTAGTACAAATAGGTGAAAGTTTGTTTATAAGGTAGAATTCTAATCATCTTCCTAATTTTTTAATTTTTTGCTCAAATATTAATCTTTAAAATTTAAATTTTAATCTATATTAATTTATTTTAAATAATTTATTAAAAAGTTTAATATTATATTTTACTTATCTAATTTAAATTGTTTAATTTCATATAGATATAATTAGTATTATTGATTAAATTTCTAGTTTTTTTTAAAAATATAATATAATTTTAGTTTTTTAAAAAAAAGAATCATGATTCTTTCAAAAATATTTTGATTTATTTTGTTTGATTTCATAAGAAAGATCTTGCAGTTATATAAGATGTAACTGAGATTTATAAACTGCAGTTAAAATTTTTATTACACTTATATACATATATATACACACACATGCTTTTGTTCTTGTGAAAAAATTAGAATTATTAGTAATATAGTTTAATTTATCAATTGCATGAGTTACTTTTATATATAGATATACATAGATGTATAAAATCAAATATATAATTTAATATGTTATAAATATATATTTTTAATCAACTCTTATTATGAATCTTTTTTTTGGTTTACAATATATTTAAAATTAATTTAAAAATATTAAAGTATATAATATTATATTTGATGTGATATAAAATCAATAAAATATTTTCTAATAAAATTTTTTTGCAAGAAAGATCTATTTAAAAATTAAAGCTAAAGTATTTTTAAATCTTTTAAAATTTATAAAATCTTTGTTCACAACCAAATATCTATTATTTTTTTATCTATTATATTTTTATATGATCTTATTGAATTTTAATAATATTAAATATATATATATATATATATATATATATATTTTATTTAATTTTAAATATTAATTTGTATATAAATAAGCTTTTATTATATGTTTTTTTCTATTCAATATCAAATATGACTATCACTTTTATTTTGTTAAAACTTTGTATATGATTTTCTTAGTATATATAAATTTTTCATTTTATATTATTTTTTGCAGTCACTTTTAATATTTTATAAATTAATTTTAGATATTTTTTTAAATATTTAGTTTTTTAGTTCAAGTTGTACCAATTTTGATATCTTTTAATATTTAACTTGAGTTATTTGATAGTTTTTCAAACTAGTTCTACATTTTCAAGTCTAAAAAATATTTTTGAGATTTGTTGAATTATTGCCATAAAGACAATTGTTGTATTAGAATATAATATCTATAATTTTCTAAATTATAAAGATTAATTAAAAATAATTATTTTAAAATTTCTAAATTATATAAAATAATAATAATAATTTTTTATAGAAAAATATAATTTACTTCTTTAAGTACTTTAATTTTTTTTAAAGTACTTTAATAAGTAAATTATATTTTTTACAATAAATTTGAATTTTCAAAGTAAAATAACAAATTCATGTTTTATATAATTTTAATTCTATTATTTAATTTACTAATAATACCATACAAAGCCACCACATCAAATCAAATGTTCAATATGGCATAGTACATCCAATTCATTTTGACATTATATATCAAATAATAGAGCCATCCAAAACCTTAAGTTATCTTTTAAATAAACAACAACAAATGAATGAAGCTATTTACAAAGATACTTAAGAGTCCATCAACCTTCAACAACACTAGTTTCCAAGCTAGACATTATCCAAATGCAAAACCTTCATACTCTACAAAACCCATCCATCTAGCAACAACACTATAAACCACTGAAATAGCAAAGTAGGGAAGCTCTGAAGCTGCACAAGAGGCGCAAGTTTCATGACACTTCCAAACGTGAAGAAAGTCAATCTCCAAGTGATTGATTTTACAAAAGAAACTGCAACCAAAGCTCGTCAAGCTGGGCCTACAAACTCTAAAGCTTTTAGTAACGCTGCTGTTGCAGTCTGATCACGCAGAATGTGCAAGCCTATGAGACTCTCCATCTGCTGGGTCACAAGCTTTATTGCATATCTAGCTGCAGAGGTTGTTTCAAGCTCAGTTTGGCAATGGAATGAGATCAGTTGTATGTATTTTTATTTTTATTTATTTGATTTTTTGTTGTATTTCTGTCATTGCAAAACTGGGTCTTCCTGGCTGATTTCTGACGATCTGACTGCGTGGTCAGCTGGTGTGTCGCAGATGATCGAGCTTGCACGGAGCACAGGAGTGTGTACGTGAGGCACCTTCGCACATGTTACGCAGCTTGGGCTAGCCACTGGGGTTGTAGTATGACTGCCTGTCAGTGTCCTGTGTGCAGCTCATCAAATTTCGACATTGTGTGCTTTTGTTAGCTTCAGTAACTCGATTCGATGCACTGCAGATTGTCTTACAGGCTGAAGGGAGTTTGAATTTTTAGCGTGTTTAGGGTGCAGGCTCGCAGACTTTGTCAAGAAAGTCGGAGTGATTGTGGGTGGTTTGGACCTCGACACCTGGCTTGGATGAGTGGGGACATCTGTGACGAAAATTTTGACAAAAAGTCCATTGCAAACCAAGCAGCTTTTAACAGTGGGAGATATTTGTGGTGGAAGGAAAGAAAGAAAGAACGAGAGAAAGAAAGAAAGACGCTGTGAGGGTGAAGGTGACAGTGGTGGATAAGTTTATGCACATCGCGTACACAAATCCAGGCGTCATGCACGCAGAATTGAAGCTCCCCCCTCGCCCTCCCCTCATTGCACATTAAATCCATCACAGATCACATGCAGAAATTAGTTCTGGCGACGCAGTGCACTCAAACCTCCCATCCATGCATGCAAGTCGGAACTTGAACAGTTCAAAAAGCGCCTCAAAGCGTCAAAACAAGCAGAGACACGCATACAGACAGCCTCCACATGATGGACTCCGAGGACGCAAGCGGCAACCTGTACATTCTGTGCCTGATAGTGGTCACAACACACGACCACTGTCTCCGGTAGGTTTATATAATTGGGACTTTCATCCTTTCCACAAGCAGTGAATCAACCGCCTTTGCAAAACATCCAGCAAATGACGACGACGACTGAATCACTCACAATGAAGCCCATGTGGTGCGTGGTATGCAACAAAGTGGCTTCTAGAGGTGGGATATAAGTCCAATCTTACTTACAGCGTAATCAAACGAGCCACCGCTTGTTTACAATGAGGCACCCACAGTCAATCCTTTCATCAGTGCTCAAGGGATTCAAAGCGAAGAAGGGGTGATTAAAGGCTAGAAATTAACAAGCGCTGATCACACGATTTCGACCGATTCCAGCCCGTGAAGCGTGTGCATTAGAGCTGTAGACCATTCGAGCACCGAACCAACAATTCCGTACCCCCTGCACACACTTCATGATCATGATCGCTAGCACTGATCTTATCACTGTTGCTGCTGCTGCCAGCCTACCCACTGGTACGGTTCCCTGTAGCAGGCCGATTTGCCATGTCCAGACACCCGATGCGGGGCGCTTGATTGGCATTCGAAGATTCCTTTCCACCGAGATTGGCGTGCATGTTATGAGATAAAGCTAAGCACCCCACCTGCAAGGCCGGCTACGTACGTTTGATGGATCTGTATGGCCACACTTACCTGCCCAAGCCCCAGTGGGTGGCTTGCTAACTAGCTTGTCTGCCCTCTTCTTACCTAGTAGCCATCGGAAAGGTGCACAAGGATACAAGAGCTCAGCTCATCTCAGCTCCTCCGTCTGGTGGATTGTTGTGATCAGGTTGCAGTCTGCGTCGCTATAATACGACACTGGATCGAGTGACGGCGAATGTTCTCTGCATTTCCCCCGCTCTGGACTGGCTGAAGTGCTTGTGGGCGGTGGACTGTCTTGTGATGTGTGGTGTCGATTTTACAGCGAGAGTGGGAGTGTCTCCGTTGCTTCATGTTTGACGGAGAATTTGCATTCGGAGCTTCATTTCGTGTAAAACATGTAGCTGTTTATGGTTCCATGTATATATATACACATTCATACATACACAGATCTATATAAGTATATCTATCTTAGTTTTTATTTTATTTTATTTTCATTTTGTTTGGAAAAGAATGAATTGAGTGTGAGTGGATTGAAGGGGATTTTGTGGTAAAGAGGATAAAGGTATTATATCCACCAACATTGTGCTATGTGTTTGGATAGAACAAAATATTTTGTTTGCTATTTAAGTGGTTCTTTGGCTCAATTTGATAAACAACATTGATTAAGGCCTAAGACAATTGAAGAAGGTGATTGGATTTTGGTCTATGATAGTAGCTTGGATAATCAACATAGTATTTTATGAAAGTTTTTTAAGTGTTGGTTTGGACCATATATAATAATAATTGTTCATAATAATGCAACCTATTTGCTAAGAAAGTTGGATGGAACAAAGTTGAAAATATCAATTAGTGGAGAGTGAATGAAGATATTTAAACATCAACATTTAGAATTTAATATAAAAGATCTTATTGGAGACTTTAATTTTTTAAGACAAGAAGATGGTTTTGATTTAGATAATGAAAATAATGAAGAGGAATTTGATAAAGATATTAAAGACATGGTATGAAGCCAATAACATCATATGATTTATTTGGTGTATACTAGAAGATGCCTAGGTTCAAACGATATGGATATTGTTTTGTAACATGGCTATAGGATGAAAGAACAAAAGAAGATATATATATTATAGAGAAGCTTAATTGAAGATCAAATAAAAAAATTAATTTAAAAAATATAGGTAAAAAATAAAAAATAAAAAATAAAGAGGTAATAAAAATATTTAATATTAAAACTATGTTTTTATAAAAAGATCTTCTGTTTACTTTATAATACCATAAATAAGACAATATAAGATAAATTAATAAAAATATTATTATAAACATCTTAAGATCAAAGTAAAGGATAGTTTTTAGCAAAAATTACCTAAGTAAATCTTAAATTGATACTTAAGAAAGGTTAGTTGTGAATTAGGATTGAAACTAGATCCCAAGGCACAAAACCATATGCCTATAGCAAATATGAAAAGTAAAGGTTCTATTTGAGTGACTCTAGTTATTGAAAAATAAAACGGGTGCATATTTTGGAGTATATTATGAATTTTGTAAAAGATCTACAGATAAACATTTGTGGATTTGTGAATGTAATTGTGTTAAATATTTGTTGTAAATTTAAACTCAATCTACTAGTTAGATCAAAGGTTATTAGAGTTTAAATGAGTTAGGATCTTAAAAATTGGATTTTCAAGGTTAGTGAGGATTTTTGTGATTTTGAGCAATTTACTTGTTAGATTGAAATGATTCTTTTTTGAATTAACAGTTAATTTAATCTTTAGTATTTTTATAAAATTTTAGAATATATAAATTATACAAAAAAAAAATATTGATATTAGAAGATTGACATCAAGATTGGAGAAGGAGAAGAGCCAATACTTGAAAGGATTAGGAACTATTTCTTCAAATTTATGAGTTCAAATCACTTCAAATTTTATATGCTTGTTTTTAACTTATAAATTAAAAATTATATAAATTTTAAATGAAGATAAAAAATTAATTTAATAATTATTAAGATTCTAAATTTTCTATTAAATTTGATTAAGGTTTACTTAGGATATCTTTAAAATTTCATTAGGATTTGATTTAAGATTTGATTAGAATTTGATTAAAGATTTGTTTAAAATTTGATTAAGATTTAATAAGAAGTTATTTAAAATATTAAAATTCTCTTAGGATTTTCTTAGGATTTATTAGAATTTAATTATGATTTATTTAGGATAATTTTAGAATTTTATTAGAATTATTAAGATTATATTTGGATTTGATTAGAATTTGATTAGAATTTGACTAGGATTTCATTAGGATATGATAAAAATTTAATTAAGATTTGATTAATGTTTGATTAAAATTTTGTTAAAATTTATTTAAGATTTATTTATGATTTCTTTAAAATTGATTAGGATTTGATTAAGATTTCTTTAAGATTTTTTATGATTTTTTGAAAAAAAATTTAAAGATTTTTTAAGGATTTTTTAGGATTTTAAAAATATTTTTTAAAGATTTTTTAAATAATTCTTTAGAATTTCTTTAGGACTTTTTAAAAGATTTTCTTATAACTCTTTTAAAATTTAATTAAGATTTTTAAGGATTCAGTTGGAATTTATTTGAGATTTTATTAAGATTATTAGATTTTTGATTAATTACAATATATAAGTTTATCTTCTATAGTCAAGTGCTAGGTGCATTCTCAAATAAGACAATACATAATATGACACTATAAACTTAAGCTTCTTAGAATTTTAATTTTAGATAGAATTTTTTTAAAAAATAAATAAATCTTTGGATTGCTATTAGAGACATATACTTTGAAAATTTACAAAACCTTCTAAAATATTCTAGAGATTTTTTAGTTAATTGAAGTCACTTGAAAAGCTTCTTAGTTGGTGGAAGTAGCCTAAGAAGCTTCATAGTTAGTAGAACAAGCTTGTAAAGCTTCCGAGTTGGTACAAGAATCTCAAGAAGCTTCTTAGTTGGTGGAAGTAGCTTAAGAAGCTTCATAGTTAGTAGAACAAGCTTGTAAAGCTTCCAAGTTGGTACAAGAATCTTGAGAAGCTTCCAAGTTGATAGAAGCTGCTTGAGAAGCTTCTTAGTTTGAAAGAAGCTGTTCAAAAAGCTTCCTAGACATGAGTATATATTGGAATTGAGGCTGAAGAGTTCTTTAGTCCCGACAATACATCTCTTAGAGTTCTAGCTTATCTTTCTTGGTATTATTTGTATATTCATCTAGATAATTTAAGTCTTTGTTGATTTCTTCTTGAAACTTCTTTCTAGTTCAAATATCTTGTTCTATATTCTCGTGTCTTTAACAATTTGTCAAGATTGATCTTATTTTAAATATTAGAGTTGGATCTTTCTTATTAAAGAATAGATTGTTCCTCTTCTTGAAGATATAATAGCGCTTTAAAGGTTGTGGATTACCTTCTTTTAAATTGATGTTTTCTTCATTAAAATATTGAAGCTTTATTTTTCTTATGAAAGAATGAATCATTCTTCTACTTGAAAAATTCAAGGCATTTTAAAAATTATAGATTATTCTCTTTTAAATTAATATTTTCTTCTTATAGATTTATTTATTTATTTATTTTTTAAAAATAATTGGAGGTCAAAACATTAATATGACCAAATCTTCTAAGTCTAAGTTAAATGCCATTATAAAAAATCTTATTACTTTATCTACAAAGACTACAAAGATTAAAGAGATTGTTGTAAAACTTCATAATAATGCAACATCTAGAGTACCACAATCTAAACTACACCTGCTTCTAACTTTTGTGCTTGAAAATGCACTACTATCTATGTTATACTAAGGAAATTTACTTGTTCAACAACATAAAGAGCCTCAAGTTAGTCTTTTGGAAAAATATGATGGTACACATTGAGCGGCATGATCTTCAATATGAAGGTGCTTAATGTATTTAATGTATTTTCATAGTGTATATAAACTTTATATATAAACTTATTTAAATATAAGAAGATTTTATTAATATAATATTTTTTATAATATCATTATATCATTTGTCCTTTTTATTAAAGAAAAATCACTTATTAGAGTCTTATCAATAAGTTACAAATAAATTCTCTACATACAAAATGCTCAAATTACAACAAAATCCTTTAATAGCTTGTTGATCTGCAAAAGATTGATTTCTTTTCAAACTTTAGAGTCTAATAATTTTTGATCCAACCATTCAATTTTTATTAAATTTTTCCAAAATATAAGTTATTTTCTTAAATATCTTAAGATTATATTTATTAATTTCAATTCTCAATATTCTTTTTATCCTAGCTTAGAATTCATTAAGCTATATATAAAAAATGTAATAAAAAAGTGCTCTTTCCAACTTCAATTGCCAATTCTTTATTGCTTTTTGTATGCACAAATTATATCCAAAAGAATGATAGTAGATACAATTTGGACACCTTAATTTTGAATACCAATATTTCTTTTATAAAAATTCCATATTACTCAATTATTTTACCAAAACCATAGCCAAAAACTAAACTTGCTAATTCTAACCTTTGATATTTGAATCTCTTAAAAAAAAATCCTAATCCCAAATAAGACCTCAGGCAGCCTCCTTGAAGTCCATTGGACATGACTTTTGGCCAATAGGAATAGAGACTTCTATCATCTATGTCTATTCATCCACATAGATGGCCTAACTATTCTTTTTTATATTAAAAAATCCTTTCTAATCTTTTTTTTTAATAAGATTTATATAATATGTATTCTAAATATCAAATAAAAAAAAAAAAAAAAGATTTTAAAGATTATCAATGTCTAATAAAGATGATTCAAAATATCTAAAGTTATTATCAATATAAAATCAACCTCAAAAGTTACAATAAAAAAAAAAAATTATATAAACTTCAATAATAGCCCATTTAAATAGATCCTTTTTAAATTAATAATTTAATCATATTTTATAATCAATAAAAATCCACTAATATCACTCTTATTTAGCTACATAATAAATATATATGTAAAATATTTTTACATAATAACCAAATCATAATATAACAACATTCAAAATTTTGAAGGTTTGTCAATCAAATTTGATTGATGATAGTTTTATAACATGATACTTATTCAATAGAAGAATCACATGTTGGATTGGTTGACACCTTGCTTATAAAATATGTATTATCATAATTTGCTTTCTTGTTTGAAAAGAGATTATGAATTTTAAACAATTTTACAGCTTTCATAGAACAATTTAGAGAATATAATAAGACTTATTAGAGAACAACTAAGATTTAAGTATTGTACTAAGGAATGCACTTTGCATCAATCTAAACATCTGATTTTAGGCAACTAGTGTACAATATCAATTGGGATGAAAAAGCCTTGATGCAACAATTTTATAAAAAATTAAAAGAGAATATGAAAGATTTATTACTATTGCTTTTGGATCCATAATCGTTTAATGAAGCCATTATCCATATTGTAAAATATGATAATTAACTATTTTAACATCATCAAAATCAACATTCATGGGCTTGAATAAAACAATACGTAATTTGATACACTTGTACTACATTGACAAGCAATTTGAATTCATATTCAAAAATAGAAAATATACAGCTGAATAAAATATATTTTAAACCTTTTAATCTATAAAAAAAGAACCATCAAATGGAAGAAGGTTTAAGTTTGTATTGTAGCAAAAAAAGCTATAAGGCTGTCAATTGTTCAAAGAAATAAAATCAATGCATCACCAAAATCAAAAGAACAATTATTCAAAAAAAAATGAAGATGTTTAGTCACAATAAAGACCATACAATTGGATAATTTAACATCACAAAATTATTTAGATTCCTCTCCTTTTGCTTAGCTTGCTTGTTGTTTTACAATTCCTTTGTATTTTGGCCCTCAAAAGCTTCAGGCAATTGCCTTCTTGGATTCAAGGGCATTTGCTTGTTTCTTAGATAAGGCATTTGTTAAGATTCATAAAATTCTTTTAGTATAGAAATCCAAATCTGTTCATGTAGAAATAATAGATGGACAACTTTTATCCTTTGATAGTTCCATCTATAAAATAATGCCTATAAAAGTAGTATTTGAAGACCATAGTAGATAAATTGTATTCAATTTTATTAAAATTCTTTCAAATCTTGTTATTTTTGGACTTTCTTGATTGAAAAAATATAATCCATCTATAGATTGGAAGTCACAAAGAATAACATTTTTGATAGAAATACCTACAAAAAACTTTGTAAAAAGTGTCAAAGACATACTTGTTAGATATCTTCTAGAACATTCTAAAAGTTTCCTAGAACTCTCTAGAACCTTCCAAAGCCTTTTAATATCTTCTTAGTATCAAGGACATACTTGTTAGAATCTTCTAGAATATTCTAGAAGTTTTTTAGAACTCTCTAGAACCTTCCAAAGCCTTCTAATATCTTCCTAGTTAGTAGAAGTTACTTGAAAAGTTTCCTACTTGGTGGAAGCTACTTGAGAAGCTTCCTAGTTGGTGGAAGTTGCTTGAGAAGCTCCCTAGTTGGAGGAAGCTGCTTGAGAAGCTTCCTAGGTAGGAGTATATATCGGAGTCGAGGCTGAAGAGTTCTTCAGTCTCGACAACACATCTCTTGGAGCTCTAGCTCACCTCTCTGGTGTTGTTTTTGTACTCATCTGATTAATCCAGTTCCTGCCAGTTCTTCTTGAACTTCTTGTTTAGACTTCAAGTCTATAATTTGTGTCTGTGACAGTTTGTCGAGACTACTCTCACCTTGGATATCAGAGTTAGTTCCTTCTTATTGGAGTGTGGATTATCCCTCTTCTTGAAGGTACACTAGTATTTTAGAGGTTGCGGATTATCTTCCTCTAAATTGATATCTTTTTGTCATAATATTGGAGTCTTATTCTTCTTGGAGAGAGTGGATTACCCCTCTTCTTGAAGGTCTTAAGGCGTTTTAGAGGTTGCGGAGTACCCTCTTCTAAACCAATATTTCCTCCTTGTAGAAACAATTACTTCCTTTCTCTTAGAATAGTTGGAGGTCAAGACATTAATATAACTGAAAGTTTGGAGTCCAAGATGGACGCCATTATGAATGCTCTTGCTACATTATCACAGAGAACTACAATGATGGAAGGAGTCTTTGCAAGACTTCATAATGATGGAGCATCCGGAATAGCACAATTTGGGCTTCATCAGCGTCGAGCTTCTACACCAAAAGAAGTAGCTTTATTTGTGGTTCAACGAGAACTATTACTTCCACAATGAAAAGAACCTCAAATTAGCCTTCCAGACAAGTTTGATGGCACACGCTCCAAGTTTCGAGGTTTCATCAATCAAATCAAATTAATAACAGCTCTACAATCCGAATATTATTCGACGGAGGAATCACGCGTTGGATTGGTTGAAACTTTGCTTGCGGGATAAGCTCTATCATGGTTTGCTCTTCTATTTGAAAAATAATCATCAATTTTGAACAACTTTGAGACTTTTTTGAAGGAATTTGCAGAAGCATTTGGCGAGCATGACAAGGCTCGATGGGCTAGAACAAAAATTTGATTGCTATGACAAGGAACTCGCTCTGTATCAGTCTATGCATCGGATTTCAGGCAATTGGCATGCGACATCAATTGGAATGAAGAAGCATTGATGAGCCAATTCTGCTGGGGTGTAAAAGACGACATGAAAGATTTATTATTATCTCTTCATGATCCACGAACGCTCAACGAAGCCATTAACCAAGCTGTAAAGTGCAATAACCGCCTATTTCAACGTCGCCAAGACCAATGCTCCAGACAATATACAAGTCATCACGGCGCAATTATATCGGCAAATAGCCTAAATTCACAAGCGGAGACAGAAGATATGCAGATTAATGCGATACGTGTCAAATTTCTTAGTTTAGAAGAAAAGAAGCAGCGTTCGGAAAAAGGTTTGTGCTTTTATTGTGGTAGAGAAGGCCATAGAGCTGGAAACTATCCGAAGAAGTAAAATGGACGTAGCATCAAGAATAGAGGTGCATTTGTTCAAGAAAACGAGGATGCCCAGCCACAATAGGAACCGTTGTCGTGGTGAGAGTCTTAGCCCTAAGAAACACTGGGTCTTTTTTGCCTCTCGTTTCTTAAGTGCAAGATGAGATTCATAAAGTTCATAAAATTGAAGAATTTACATAAAAACATACTTTATTAACCCTAACATATTCTGCCTTTAGAAAACCGCCCTCAAATTTGCCCATAAATCCTAGGATATCACATCAATTGAAGCAAAATTTGGACACAAGGTACTTAAGGAAGTAAGGAAGCAAACCCCATAATCCTTTTGATTATAGCTCATGTGGTTAGAGAGAACCATGTTGTCAAAGTAATCCCTCCATGCTGCCTTTGATTCTGGACCCCCTTTGCTTCACACCTTCATTGCTCTTCATTAAAGAAGACCTAAGTGCTGAAATTTGGTAGGCTTATAGCTTGTCTCATGTTGTAAACACCCTCCAAATATTGCTCCAAGAGCCTTCTCCAAACTTGAGTTATAGGTTCCATCCTTCTTCTTTAATTTTGCCTTCTAACAACTCTGGATCCGACCACAATTTTCCTCAAATTTCACACTCAAATTCGTCTCCTAAATCTCTTTATACCCAAAAAAACCCACTCACATGCACTGCCCATACAAACCCTCAACCTTGCCTTCACTCTATTTCTCTTTTCATTCAAACCGGTTACAATTTCACTCATAACTCTTTGCTTAGAAGTCATATTGACTTGAGATTTTGACACAAAGTAGTTAACTCTATAAGGAACAAAAATCCAACAAATTTTGTTGCTAAAGTCCAAGTGGTTTCCAAGAACCAAGGCCCGAAATTTTGTAACCCTCACTGCCCTAGTCTTAAACACCTACAACTTTCACGACTCATATCTCCCTTGATACTTAATGAAAAGACATGAGAATTGTTTCTATGAGTTCCTTATCTTGTCTACTACAACCTCACCAAAATTCGCATCTAAAATTTTCTCTAAGCTTTTTCTACACACAAAAACGTATACTGCCTATCAAAAAGAAATCCTATCTCTCCAAAAACACTCTCCTCCTTCTTCTTCACGATCCTTCCTTGTCATCTCCCTCCTGGTCTTCTTTATCCTCTTGGTCAAAAAGACCTCTTAGCCCATGTCTTTTCCACTTCCTCAACCTTTTTTTACTAACTTGAAGAAATTTCACTTTTCAAGGTAAATTTCCATTGTATCTTCTTACTACTAATTTTCTATCAACCTTCCTTCTAATCTTAATCTTTTTATTTTAAATTATCTTTATATTTTCACACCATGCTTTTATTTTACAAATAATGCATTCGCATAAAATTGCATCTAATCAAAACCAGGTTCCTCTCTTTCTACTCAATCTGCCCGTTGTTTTACAATTCCTTTGTCTTTTGGTCTTGAAAAATTAAAAACCTTAGCCTTATTAGATTCAGGAGCATCTGCTTGTTTCTTAGACCAAGAATTTGCTAAGCGTCACAAAATTCTCCTAGTACAAAAATTCAAACCTGTTCACGTAGAAGTAATAGATGGACGACCTTTATTATCTGGTAGTATCACCCATGAATCAAAACCTATAGAAGTGACATTTAAAGACCATAGTAGTTATATTATTTTCAACATTATTAGCACCTCGTCAAATCCTATTATTCTTGGTCTTTCTTGATTGGAAAAATATAATCCATCCATAGATTGGAGGTTGCGGAGGATAACATTTTCCATAGAACAACCTGAAGACAAGCCTGGAAGAAGACCCCAAACCAAAAAATCCTTGTTCATTGGAGCAAGAACGTTTGTAAGATCGTACAAGAAAGGCACACCATTGGTCATTTATGCGGCTTCAACTAGTGGAGAGCAGATTTCAACAACAGGAATATCGGAACAATACAAGGATTTTCAAGACGTGTTCCAAAAGAAGAATGCTGACATGCTACCAGAACATCGACTATATGATTGTGCCATAGAATTGCAAGAAGGAGCACAACTACCTTTTGGCCCAATCTACAACCTATCACAGACGGAGTTGGCTGAGTTGCGGAAATACATTGACAAGAATCTAGCCAAGAACTTCATTTGTCATTCAAAATTGCCAACTGGGGCACCAATCTTATTTGTGAAGAAGAAGGATGGCTCACTACGGATGTGCGTGGACTATCGAGGTCTCAACAAGGTGACAAAGAAGAATCGCTATCCATTATCTTTGATCTCTAGTCTTCTGGAACAACTTGGACGTGCAAAGATCTTTACAAAGATTGATCTAAGGGGAGCTTACAATCTTGTGTGAATCAAAGAAGGAGACGAATGGAAGACAGCTTTTCGTATAAGGTATGGTCATTTTGAATATAATGTCATGCCATTTGGTCTTACCAATGCTCCGGCGGTTTTTCAACACATGATGAACGATATTTTTCCAGAATATCTAGACGATTTTGTTGTCATTTATCTGGATGATATCTTGATATTTTTTGAGAATGAAGAAAAGCATAAGAAGTATGTTTGTTTGATACTTGAAAAATTACGCGAGCAAGGACTCTATGCCAAGTTGGAGAAGTGCTTATTTCACCAAATTGAGATGGAGTTTTTAGGATTTGTTGCGACTACGGAAGGCTTGAAGATGGATCCCAAGAAGGTGGAAGCAATTGTGTCCTGGGAAGTTCCAAAGACGGTTAGAGACATACAATGTTTTCTCGGCTTTGCTAACTTCTATCAGATCTTCATCAAGAATTATTCTGAAGCTGCTGCTCCATTCACTCGATTAACATGTAAGGATAAGCTAGAATGGGGATCTCTAGCGGAAAAAGCATTTCAAAATCTTAAAACGGCATTTACTACGGCTCCAATCTTGGTACACCCAAACTTTGCAAAGGCTTTCTATTTGGAAACCGATGCTTTGGATTTTGCTTTAGGAGCCGTACTTTCACAGATGGGCATCAACAATAAGCTTCATCCGGTTGCATTCTATTCACGAAAGTTTTTTGCGGTTGAGATCAACTACGAGATTCATGATAAAGAACTCCTTGCTATAGTGGATTCTTTCTAAGAGTGGCGTCACTTCCTCAAAGGAGCTGCGCATCCGGTGATTGTATATACGGATCACAAAAATTTGGAATATTTCATATCTGCTCGGGTTCTAAACCGTCGTCAAGGTCGATGGAATATGTTGCTATCTAGATTTGACTTTGTTATTACTTATTGGCCTGAAAAGCAGCAAGGACTATCCGATGCCTTATCAAGAAGATCATATCTTGCGCCAAAGATTGGAGAAGTAGTGCTTGATCAACAGTGTACAACATTATTAAAGCCAGAGCAATTCAGGATTTGTGTTGCTGTGGTGCCAATTGATGCTGACTTCCTCAACTAGGTACGTGCCGCGACCATTGAAGATCCAATAGTCCTTGATATTAAGCAACGTATCAATGATGATAAGTTCAAGATTGAAGGAGATCTCTTATACTTTGAGGAACAACTGTATATCCCAAAAGGACCAGCACGACTTCGAGTCCTTCAATCTCGTCATGACTTTCCAGCTGCGAGACATTTCAGATTCAACAAGAGCTTGAAATTCATTTTTCGAGATTTCTGGTGGCCCCAAATATAGAAGGATGTGAAGGATTTTGTCCTCTCTTGTAATATTTGTTCAAGATCCAAGAACCCTTGACATCGCCCTTATGGACTTCTATAGCCATTGCCCATTCTGTGTTGTCCATGGTCTTCAGTTTCCATGGACTTTATTACAGATTTGCCGCCATCAAATTCATTTGAGAGCATCTTTGTTGTGGTGGATCGACTTACCAAGATGGCACATTTTATTCCTTACAAGAAGACATCGTCAAGCAAAGTTACAACAAGGTTCTTCCTTGATAATGTGTATCAATATCATGGTCTACCAGATGATATCGTGTCGGATCAAGGAATCCAATTTGTATCAAAGTTTTGGAGATCTTTTTTTAAAATATTGAAGGTGGACATCAAGCTTTCTTCAGCATTCCATCCTCAAACTGATGGCCAAATGGAACGGGTGAATCAAGTTTTGGAACAGTATTTATGATGCAGCATCAATTATCAACAAGATAATTGGACTGCATATCTACCGCTAGCCGAGTTTGCATATAACAACATCCTTCATGGGTCGACTCAAAAAACACCATTCTTTTCCAACTATGGGTACCATCCGAAGCTTGATCTATTGAGTCCATCAGCGAATAACTACCCAGCAGCTGAAAGATTGGTGCAACAGCTATCGGAGCTTCAAACCACATTGAAGCTTCAATTGCAAATTGTCCAAGAATCTTACACAGTATCCGCGGATAAATTTCGAAATCAGGCACCTAATTTCAAGATTGGAGATAAAATATGGTTGCTTCGATAGAATATCAAGACCAAGCAGCCATATGATAAGTTGGACTATCGGAGATTGGGACCATTTGTTATCTAGAAGTAGATCAATCCTGTGGCGTACCGCTTAGAGTTACCAGCTGTTATGAAGGTATACCATGTCTTTCATGTTTCTCTATTAGAGCCTTATCGGGAATCATTTTTTCCTGAAAGAGTGCAATGTCCGCCACCTAGTATAGAAATTGAAAACAATGAAGAATATGAGGTGGAAAAGATACTAGATTCACGGCGAAGATGGAATAAATTAGAATACTTTGTGCATTGGAGCGGCTACGATATTAATGAAAGAATATGGGAATCGGCCAAAAATCTTGCCAATGCGTCACAAAAGATACGGAAATCGACGATATCCTAATAAATCAAAAGCTAATCATTAACAAAGTGTGAAGATGAAGCCTTCTCTAGAGAAATGAATAGAAAAGGAATCCACATCGTATCAAAACATAACTTGTTGTATTTCATAATATCAAGATATCTAATATCAAGGTGTATTTAGATATGGCTAGTCAAAATGTAGATACTGTACTAGTGGTACCATCTCAACTGAGTACCTCACGACGTCGACCTCGAGACGAAGAATTAGAAGAGCCAAGAAGACGTCGAAGAATACCAAGCAACAAGTCACTTGTAATTGTCTTTGAAGTTGAACCAGCTCATGCAAGTAGTGGCGAAGCGATATTTTCAGGTCGTTTTCACAATGAAGATACAGAAGTTTAAGCATGGTCTCAAGTAGAAGGTATTGGTCATTATCGGTGGCTACAAGGACCCATGAATCATCTACCTCGTGAACAACAGCTGGAGTATATTACAGAGACTATGCGACAAATTTTTGATTTCCTACGTTTGTGAGTATATATCTCAAATGGCTTCTCGGAGACCTCGAAGCTAGAGAAGGAGGTGATGTCAAGGACATACTTGTTAGAACCTTCTAGAATATTCTAGAAGTTTCCTAGAACTCTCTACCCAGAAATATTCAGGCCTTCTAATATCTTGTAATTAACCGAGGACATCTTTTGTTAGAATCTTCTAGAATGTTCTAGAGTTCTATGAACCTCCAAAATCTTCAGGGCAGCTAATATCTTCTAGTTAATGGGGATTGCTTGAAGGCTCACAGTTGGTGGGAGCTACTTAATAATACCACATTGCATTTCAGAGATTATTTCAGCAGCTCCCTAGTTGGAAGAAGCTGCTTGAGAAGCTTCCTAGGTAGGAGTATATATTGGAGTCAAGGCTGAAGAGTTCTTCAATCTTGACAATACATCTCTTGGAGCTCTAGCTCACCTTTCTGGTGTTGTTTTTGTACTCATCTGATTAATCCAGTTTCTGCCAGTTCTTCTTGTACTTCTTGTTTAGATTTCAAGTCTATATTCTGTGTCCGTGATATTAATCCAGTTTCTGCCAGTTCTTCTTGAACTTCTTGTTTAGACTTTAAGTCTATAATTTGTGTCCGTGACAAAAAGTCACAAGTTGGTAAGTCTTTATTTGTTGGAGCAAGGACTTTTATAAGATCAACCAAAAAAGATACACCATTTGTTATTTATGTGACTTTAATTAAAAAGATATGATTTCATTTATAATTATTTTAGAGCAATATAACAAATTTCAAGATATTTTTTGTAAGAAGAATGTTGATATATTATCAAGGCACTGACCATAGGATTGTGCTATAGATCTTCAAGAACAAATACAATCACCTTTTGGCCAAATTTATAATCTTTTTTAAAATAAGCTTTCAACATTGAAGGATTATATTAATCAAAACCTTGTAAAAAACTTCATCAAACATTCAAAGTCTCCAATAGCTGCATCTATACTCTTTATGAAGAAGAAGGATGGTTCCTTACATATGTGCATTGATTATTAGAAATCAAATAATGTAACAATGTAAAATCATTATTTATTATTATTAATTTTAAGATTTTTGGAACAACTCGGCTAAGTAAAGATCTATATGAAGATAGATCTTTATAAATCATATAATTTGATATGGATTAAAGAGAGAGATGATTAGAAGATTGTATTTTAGACAAGATATGGATATTTTGAATATAATGTCATGCCCTTTAGATTAACAAATTCTTCTACTATCTTTCAGCATTTAATGAATGACATCATTTGAGAGCATCTAAACAAGTTTGTAGTGATTTATCTTAATGATATCTTGATTTATTCAAAAAATTTGGAAGAACATGAGTAGTATGTAAAGTTGGTATTACAAAAGCTATAAAATACAAGTTTGTATGGCAAACTAGAAAAATATGTATTTCATTAATTAAAGATGGAATTTTTAGGATACATTGTATCTATTAAGGATTTGATGATGGATACCAAAAAAATAGAGGTAGTTATGCAATGCACCATTTTAAAGACTGTAAGAGATATATAATGTTTTTTTAGATTTGCTAACTTTTATTGGATCTTTATGAAAAATTACTTTCAAGTTATTGCCTCTCTTATTCAATTGATATGTAAAAACAAGTTGGAATGGGGCTTCAAGCAAAGGAAGCATTCTAAGACCTTAAGATGGCATTTATTACAATTCTAATCTTAATGCATGTAAATTTTATAAAAGCATTCTATATGGAAATTGATACTTTGGATTTTTCACTAAAGGACATACTTTTATAAATGGATATAGACAATAAACTCCATCCTGTTGTATATTACTCTCAAAATTTTTTTATTATCAAAATTAATTATAAAATTTATAATAAAAATTTTTTTGCTATTATGGATTATTTTAAAAAATGGCATTATTTTCTTAAAAGAATAATGCATCTTATAACTATATATACAAATCACAAGAACTTGATATATTTTATGTCTGCTCGGATTTTTAATCATTGCCAAGTATGATGAAATATGTCATTATTTTGATTTAATTTTACTATGACTTATCAATCTAAAAAGCAATAAAGATTGTCCAATACTTTATCAAAGAGATCATATCTTATTCCAAAAATAAGAGAGACAATTTTTCATTAATAATATGTAATTTTATTAAAATTAGAATAATTTTGCCTATGTCCCACTATTATATTAGCACCTATTGATTTTAGTTTCCTCAATGAGATGCGTGCTATAACTACTAATGATGCTTTGGCCTTTGATATTAAAAGCCGCCTCAATAAAAATATTGACAAGTTTAAACTTGAGGAAGACCTTCTATATTTTAAAGAACATTTATATATCCTAGAAGAATCAATACAACTGCGCATTCTTCAATCTCAACATGATTTCGTAACTATGGATTATTTTGAATTTAACAAGACCTTGGAACTTATTTCTTTAGATTTTTGATGGCCTTAAATGTGGAAGGCTATGAATAACTTTGTACTCTCTTATGATATTTATTTAAGGTCCATGAATTTCAATATTGCCGTTATAGACTCTTATAATCCTTGCCTATTCCAAAGAGGTCATAGTCTTCTATCTCAATAGATTTTATCATAGATCTATTACCATCTAATTCATTGAACATTCAAAAGTAGAAGATATGCAAATTGATGTAATATATTTTAAACCTTTTACTAAACAAAAAAAGACTCATTGTTGCTAAGAAGGATTGTGCTTATATTATGGAGAATCTAAGCACATTGCTCAATATTATCTAAAGAAATGATGCAACTATAAAATGAAGAGTACAAATGTTAAAAAATAAATTGGTTTAGCTACAATAGGACTATGTAGCTGGAATCTTGTACAACTCTTAATGGATATCTTATTCTCTCTTGAAAATCTTCTCCTTGTTTTATAATAGATGTATGTTTAGAATCTGAAAATCACAAAGCCTTTGTCTTACTAGATTCAAGAGCTTCAGCGTGTTTTTTAAATAAAAAATTTGTTTAAAGTCATAGAATATTTTTAATACAAAAAACTAAATCCGTATATATTAAAATTATAGATGGTTATCCATTGTCTCTTAGAGATGTTATTTATGAAATCTTCCAATAAATATAACAATAGATGGTTATAATAATTATATATTTTTTAATATAACTAAATCTTCTTCTAATTCAATCATTTTAGATTTATCATAGCTAGAAAAGTATAATCCTTGAATAGACTAGATTTCTCATAGACTTGACTTTCTTTAGAATATTATTAAGAATTTTATTAAGCAAATGAAAAGCCATAAGTTTAATATAATAAAATCCATACTTATAAATACAAATTTTTTTATATATGTAGTAAACAAAAGATCACCTTTTATTATTTATGCCACACCTATTTGTAATGGTAGAAAGACTTCAAGTGGCATTCTAAGCTAATATTAAGATTATTAAGATGTTTTTGAAAAAAAGAATATAAATATTCTTTTAGAACATCATTTATATGATTATTCAATTGATTTCAAAAAAAAAACTCAACCTCCATTTAGATCAATCTAATATTTATCACAAAATAAATTAGTTGAACTCAAAGAATATATTAATGATAACTTAGTTAAAAATTTTATATGCCATTTAAAATCTCCAACAAGAGCTCCTATCTTATTTGTGAAGAAAAAAAATGGATCATTATGAATGTATGTAGATTATAGAGGGCTTAATGAGATTATCATAAAAAATAGATACCATCTATTTTTAATATTTAGACTTCTTGATTAATCAAATTAAGTTAAGATCTATACAAGAATAGATTTACAAAGAGTGTATAGCTTGGTCTGTATCAAAGAGAGAGATGAACGGAAGACTGTATTTTGAACAAGATATAGATACTTTGAATATAATATTATATCTTTTGGACTTACAAATATACCAATTTCATTTCAATATCTCATAAATGATATTTTTTATAAATTCTTAGATAATTTTGTTGTCTATGTAATAATAATAATGCAATGATTGTAAAAAAATTAAAATAGGATTAAATTCAAATTTTATTTACCATCTTTATTTTTTATTTCTAAATCTATTTTTTCTTCTTTTATGAAGATACTACCATCAACTTTGCATCTTCTAATCTATATTTGTCTTCTTAATATATTTCTAAAGTCTAATATCTAATGATTTTTTAATTTTTTAATTTTAATTTTATATTTGGCCTCAAATTTTAAATAATTATGTATAGAAGCACCTTTCAAATTATTGGAAGAGTGCCTACCATATATTGTAGGGATTAAATTTTAATCTTCTTTTAGCTTGACTATTATACCATACTTTAAATTCAATGATGAAATCATTAAGCGAGGAGTATATGTATATAATATGCCCTTTTATTATAGACATCAACTCCCCAGTGCTTGTCTTATATATAGTATCATGAAGATTATTAGTTGTGATCACAATAACTTCATTGCCACCAATTTGTACACTCTTGTCAACATTATTGGATATAGTATAATTATCTATATTGATAATTTTTTCACTTACTTTTTTTTATTTAGGTAGATAAGAAGCTACTACTCTATTTTGTGCAATTGTTGATGATGTTTATAATATACTTTAAGTCATCACAAGATACTTTAAGATCGCTATCATGTAGTGATATAATCATTAGGTGAAAGATGGAAAGAATGATTAAATATATATAGGAGCTTAAATAGAAGTATTTTAATAAATTTATCTTAGAATTATAGATAATAGAAAAGAAAGTAGAAAAAAAATTAAAAGGCTAATGTTGCCTTTTTATAGGAGAGGCTTTTATTTATTTTATATGGCCATAAATAAAATAAAATAAAATATATTAGAAAAATAAATAATATAGATATTTTTAGAAAAGAATTAAAATAAGATTTTAGAAAATTTTACTTTAAAAATCTTAAAATTGATATCTGGAGAGGACCAATTATGTGGCTAGATCGGAATCAAATCTTGAAGTACAAAACTGCGTGCCTACGGTGGATCAAGGATCTTTGGCAGATCGGAGAGTGGAATTAGAGACCAAACTTAAAAGAATGTATGTGAATATTGATTTTGAGTGATTTGAAGGAGAATTGGCTTCGTAAGAACTTTACAAAATTAGGGTTGTATTGAGTGACTTTGGATCTTGTGAAGTAAAGAGAGGTTTATAACTTTGAGATTTTCAGGAGATTGATTTCAAATCTACAAGTGAAATTTTGAAAATTTGTGATTAGAATTGTAGTTAATGTATATTATGAGTTTGAGCTAGATTAAATAGTTCAATTGGAAGTTATTAGAGTGCAAGTGTGCTAAGGTCTCGGAAGTTGAGGTTTGAGGGTTAGTGAGGATTTGCTAGATATTTAGCAATTTATCAATTGAATTGACGTGAATTTTTTTTATATAGATAATAGACAAGATTTCCTATCTGTGTATGTATTTTGAAAGTGATTGAATGGTACAAATAGAAGTTATTTGTGTTAAAAATTTGACATTAGGATTGAAGAAGAAGGGCAGCCGACACCCAAGTATAGATTTGATCATAACTTTTGTTGAATAATTTAGATCTCTTTGAAATTTCTTATGTATGTTTTCAACTTGATTGTTGAAAGGTGTATAAAATTTGGGCCAAGATCAATGATTAGATCATTAGCCATTGTAGTTTAAATCTATTATAGGATTTATTAAGATTTAGTTGAGATTTGATTAATATTATTAGGATTTGTTTATGATTTGTTTAGAATTTAACTAGGATTTGACTAGGATTTGATGAAGTTGTTTAAAATTTGACTAGGATTTGACTAAGGTGTTTAGGATTTGAGTAGGATTTTATTAAGATGTTTAGGATTTGATATGGATTTGACTAGGATTTAGTTAGGATTTGATCATGATTTGATTAAAATTTAATTAAATTTTAATTAGGCTTTGTTAAGATTTGTTTAGGATTTAATCAAGATTTGACTAGGATTTGTTAGGATTTAGTTAAGATTTTACCAAGATTTTACTAGGATTTATTAGGATTTTTTTAGGATTTGACTAGGATTTGATTAGGATATTTAGGATTTGTTTAGGATTTGACTAAAATTTACTTAAGATTTGACTAAAATTTGTTAGGATTTGATCAAGATATTTAGAATTTGATGAAGATTTGATAAGAGCTTGTTAGGATTTATTTAGGATTTGACTAAGATTTTATTAGGATTTGATTCGGATGTTTAGGATTTGACCAAGGTTTGACTAAGATTTAATTAAGACTTATTTTTGATTTATTTAGGATTTGACTAGGATTTAATTGAAATTTGACTAGAATTTGTTAGGATTTGACTAAGGTATTTAGGATTTGATCAGAGTATTTAGGGTTTGATCAAAGTTTGATTAAGATTGGTTTAGGATTTGATTGGGATTGGTTCAAGGTTTGATGAAGATTTTATTAGATTTCTTTAGGATTTTTGGTATATTCTTTTATATTTAATTAAAAAATCTAATTAAACTTTTAATAATTGAAATATATTTGTAATTTTAATTGTAAGTTTATATAATATTATTAGAGGTGTTAAGACCTGTTATTGTTATTTCCTTTTTATCTTCTACAGCTAGGTGTCTAATGTATTCTCAAGTAGAACTTTACAACATATGACATATTTGGTGAACCCGATGTGAATAGCTTGAGATGGAAGGTAATTGGATTTTTTTGATCTATTTAAATTATAGAGAAGGAAAGCAAGAGAATGAAAGGAGGATCTATGGGTGGTATTTCAAGTGGAGCTATAAGCGAAAGTATTAGTGGAGGACAAGGCATGTATTTTGATCCTAACTCTATAAACATATTTGAAGCATTTGCTTTATTTATGCAACAAGAATAAGTTAAAGATCACAAAGAAGGTATGGCAAATAAAGCATTATAGGCAATTGTGGACAAATTTGATTAATTTGAAGGGAAGGATATTTTAAGATATTTAAGGCATTATGTGAGATAAAATTTAAGGCATTATGAGAGAAATAAAATTGAAGCGTATTTTTGAGAAAGAGATGGTTTAACTATTCAAATTGGCTACTATATTAGAGATAAGGAATCATGTGAAATCTATTATAGGACATGTTGGAGGTTCATGGGAGAAATTTTTTCGAACATTGAAGGATGAATATTTTTTAGAAGACAATGATCAAATTACAAAGAAGTGATTTTTTGAAAGGCCTAAGAATGACCTTCAAGCAATAAAATTATTAAGAGAATTTGAAAGAAAATATTCTTATTTATCAAAGAATAAGAGGCAATTATTAGATCCAAGTAAAGTAGAACTTTTTTTTCAAGCAACTGATGGAAAGTTATAGAAAAAATTAGAAATATTACTTAAAGATAAAAAAGAAGAAGAAGGATTGACATCAAATTGAAAAAAAAATAGAAGAATCAATAGGATTGCTTACAAAAAGAGAAAAAAAAAGGATAGGATGGATATTCAAAGACCATTGCAAGCATCTAAGATAAAATTGCCTACCAACCATCTTACATCTATAATTCAACCTTCAATGTCTACATCAAAGAAAGATGAAATGAATATGGATGAAATCATACATGGAATGAGAGATTTATAAATAAAATTTGTAAAACTTGAAAAGAAGGGTCAATCATCAAGGATATCAATAAAACAAAATTCAGGACCAATAAAAAATATAGTGCATAAGTGCATATGATGTAATAGCATGGAACATTCAAGAAGGAAGTGTGAAGATTTTATAGAGGCACTACGCAAAGAAGTTGTTTTTTCTACAGATGATATGAAAGAAAGTGAAAAAAAATTAGAGACAAATTTTGATAAAAGAAGAATGAAGGTATTTGCAAGAGATGCTTTTAAAGTGTATACAATCTCAAGTAAGAAAGCATCAACATATTGGGCAGAAGCAAATCAAAGCAAATTTTTAAGTATAAATCTTGAACTTCCAAGAGAATCTTGTTCTTTGTGAACAAGTGCAATGAATTATACTGAAAAAGAAAAATTTACAAAAAATGATTTAAAATATGTTGGTAAGAATATTCGGCAAATTATTGGATAGAATGAACTAGTAGATGGATTATCAATACATGCTCATATTGTAAAAAGTCAACAAGAAGCATTAATAGAAGAAAAATAAAGAAGAAATAAAAATAATGAAGGGCCATCAAAAAGGACCACAAGACGAGATAAAGTAAGACAACAAAAAAATCCTATGCATGAGGAGGGAGTACAGAATATTTCTATATAGGAGAAGGAAATTCTAAAAAAAAAAAAAAGACTCTTGCTTACAAATTACAATCAAATATTGAAGCAGCTATAGATTTGAAGAAGATATTAGAAGAATGGATTTTAGGGGAAAAGATTGAATTTACAATTGGTGTAATTTTGGAAATTATAAAGTGTAAATTTCATGAAATTATTATTGATATAATAAAGAAAAAATGGCAATTTATAGAAAATATTATGACACCAAATATACAAGGAACAAAGATAATAAAAAATACTATAAATGAAGAAGATGAAATACAAGTTTTAGGAGATGTTTTGTGAGTTGGACTTATAAAAGAAGGAAATAGAATTCAACCATCTAGTTATTATTTCCGAAATCATTGAGCAAGGGCTACTATAGAAACTTTAGTAAAATTGAGAGATTTGAAAGAACCAATTGTGGTATTAATTGATCATGGTTCTGAGATCAATTTGATATCAAAAGTACTATATATATAAAAAAAATTGGCCTATTGATATTGAACATGGATGGATGATAAAATCAGCAAACAATTCAAAGGGAGATTTATATGGAGCTTGTCCAAATATCAAGGTGATAATAGAAGATGTTATATATGAACAACATTTTTTTGTACAAGAGATGTCTACATACTCTATTATATTGGGACAATCATATATTACCACCACACAAATGGAGACAAAGGTAATGGATGATGGTTTAGCCTATGTAAGGATAAGAAGCCAAGATGGAATGAGAGTAGTTCAATTTTTGACTGTTTGTGCCAATCATGAAAGAAATCATAAGAAACTGAGAGAGAATCCACTATCAAATGAGAATTTTGAAGACCTTGAGGATTTTTACCACATAGCATTGTAAAGCAGGATTGTAATGGATTAAAAAAAAAAAATGTTCCCCCTTAGTTTAAAAGAGAAGAAATTATCTATTGGACTTATTGGATTGAGATAAGATTGTGTATTGTCTTTTAAGACTATTGATAAGATGAAAAGGATAGACAAATATTATATTAAAAATATAAAGCAAATCTAGAAGAAAATAGAGAATCGATTAAAGACAAATTTATTTCAGGAGCATTTGAAGAAGTTGGATTTGTAAATACTATGGGAGAATTAAATTATTTGTTACAATATGGACTATAAGGAAAAAATAGAATTATTAATGTATGTTCAAAAAAACATTATGATAAAATTTAAAAATTTATAGAAATCTTAAGTCACCAAAAAATACATGTTGAGAATAGGTATAAATCAATGGGAAAAAAAAGTTAAACCAGTGGCTTTTCCATTACCATTGGATTGTGAAGAAAGGATGAAAGAAGCATCTATACAACCAAATTTAAGGGATCCTAGAAAGATAAGACATGAATTTATAAATGCTACATTAGATGGATTTTTGACAAAATATAAAAAAGAATATTTTAAAAAAATACTTTCACAATATGGAAAGGCTTTTGTATTTAAAACATATAAAATCAAATGTATTGATTTAAGTATTATAGCATCTATGGTTATTTTTACTATTCCTCATGAATCATAGAATTTGCGACTAATTTTGGTGCCAAAAGCACATTTATCCAAATTAATAAATTTATTCAATGAAAAGATTAAAATGGAGATTTTAGAACCATGTATTGCATCTTATTCTAATTTATGGTTTACAATACCAAAGAAGAATGGAACAATGACATTTATATAAGACATGCAACCTGTGAATAAAGTGACTATTAAAAATAAGGATTCAAGTATAATTGTGGATGAATTTACAAAAGCATTTGCTGAAAGAGCAATCTATTCAATGAGAGATCTTTATTTAGGGTATGATCAATTTCAATTTGCATTACAAAGTAGAGATTTAATTACTATGAAGATTCTATTGGATTTAATAAGGATGTATACATTGCCTCAAGGGACTACTAATTCAGTAGTTCATATGATAAATACGATGAACAAAGTATTGAGGGATTTTATATTAGAAAAAACTATGCCATTCTTAGATGATATTCTAATTAAAAGATGTGCAGAAGAAAAAAAAGATGAAATATTAGATCAAAAGGGTTGTAGAAGATTTGTTACAAATTATATTATGGATTGTGAAAAGATTTTATCACAGTTAGAAGAGGTACATTTGACCTTATCATATACTAAATCTATGTTTGGAATAAATGAGATACTTGTTGTTGGGCACATGTGTAGATCTTATGGACATAAGCTAAGTATTAAAAATATAAATATTATTCAAAAGATAAAAGAATGTGTAAATACAACAAAAGTCAAAAGATTTTTAGGAGCATGTATTTTCTATCATATATGGATACCTCATTTTACACATGTAGCAGATCCATTATATGAGTTATTAAGAAAGAATAAAAAATTTCAATAGTACTAAGAAAAAATTGAAAGAACTTCTTTTTTCACCTCTAATTTTAAAGAAAGTGGATTATAAATATGGAAGGCCAGTGATATTGACAATTGATGTAAGTCCAATTGAAATAGGTTGGGCAATTGGACAAGATGATGAACAAGGGAATAGATATGTAGTAAGATTAGGAGCAAAGGTTTTAAATATTAGACAAAGGCCATATGCACAAATTAAAAGAGAGTTATGGGGTGTAATAATAGCTATGAAAAATGAAAAAGAATATTTGATAGGAACTTCAATAGTTATGGAAACAAATTGTCTATCTTTATTAGGCATGATTACAAGTTGTTTAACTTCTAATAGCGCTATGTTAAGATAGATAGCATATATTAAATCTATGAATCTAGAGTTTAAGCACATTTCAAAAAAAGATAATTCAGTTGTAGATATGTTATGAAGGATAAGGTATTATAATGAAAAAGATATGATTGACTTGGAAGATAATGTAGGTACAAAATTTTATACTAATGCATTATCAAAAGAAGAAGGTATACATTTGAATATACTACTAGAATCCTTTTCAAGAGCTTTATATGAAGGTGAATAGAAAGATGTTAGAAAGTATCTAAATACATTTAAGCGACAAGAAGATTGGACAAATGAAAAATTTAAGAAAATCCGTAAAAAGGCCTATAGATATTTTTTACATGATAGATATTTATGAAAGCATCCAAAAAGAAGAAGAGAAATACCACAACAAGTGATATGTGGTTTAGAAGCTCAACAAAAGATTATTAAAGAGTTCTATGAGAGTTTGTAGATAGGACATAGAGGAATTTGGACAACTTTTATTAAAATAAAATAAAGGTATTGGTGGAAAGACATGTATAAAGATGTGGCAAATTTTATAGGATTATGTGAGACTTGTCAAGTTTATTCTAATATTTGACATTGAAATGAATTACATCTAACTTATCTTCTAACACTATATTATAAGTGAGTAGTGGATTTAGTGGCAATGCCTATAGGACTTGGAAAAATGAAATATTTGATACTTGCACGTGAAGATTTATCAAATATGATTAAAGGATAAGCATTAAGAACAAAGAACACTAAAAGTGTATGCCGATTCTTCTTAGAAGACATTGTTTGTTGCTATGGTTGTATTGGAAAAATCACTATAGATAGAGGTGAATTGGATGTAAAAGAAGAAAGAGAATTCTTTGGAAGAATGGAAATTAAACTTATTTTGACAACAACATATAATCAAGAAGATAATGGGAAGAGTGAGCATGGACATTCACCTATTATTAAGGTATTAGTAAAAGCATACAATGACAAAGTACATTAATAGCCAAGGCTATTACCATTTATATTATAGATAGATTATACAACTTATAGTACTGTAACTGATTATATGCCTTCTGAGTTAATATATGGATAAAAGCCACTTATATCAATAGAAGAAATTGTGCCTACATAGAAAATATTACTTTAGAAGGATGATCTTAATAGAGAGGATTTTTTAGCATTACGAATTCAACAATTGGAAAGAAGACCTAAAGATATTGAAGTAGTAATTAGAAGATTAAAAGAAGCAAGGGAAAAGAATAAGGAAAGATTTGATAAAATACACCAATTACAGCCTAAAAAAATAAAAGAAGGTGATTGGATACTAGTCTATGACAATAGTTCGGATAATTAATATAATACATTATAAAAATTCTCTAAGTATTGGTTTAGACCATATGTTATGATAAAGGTCTATGACAATGGAACATATTCTTTACGAGAGCTTGATGGAACAAAATTAAAGACACCTATAGTAGGCAAGCAAGTCAAATTAATCAAACAAAGAGGAGTATGTATACATTTTGATGAAGAATAAAATCTATTGAAGGGTATTGAAATAGAAGAAGAACAAATTGAAGATCAAGAATTAGACCAAGATAGAGAATGTCACATATTAGTATATTGAAGAAATTTTGGCGCATGTCAAAAGATGCACAAGCTTAAGAGGGATAGATATCATATAGTGATACAGTCATTAGGTGAAAGAGAAAAAAAATGATTAAATATATATATAGGAGCTTAAATGAAAGTATTTTAGTAAATTTATCTTAGAATTATAGATAATAGAAAAAAAAGTAAAAAAATAATAAAAGGCTAATATTGCCTTTTTATAAGAAAGGCTTTTATTTATTTTATATGACCATAAATAAAATAAAATAAAGTATATTAGAAAAATAAATAATATAGACATCTTTAGAAAAGAATTAAGATAAGATTTTAGGAAATTTTATCTTAAAAATCTTAGAATTGATACCCAAAGAGGACCAATTATGTGGCTAGGTTAGAATCAAATCTTGAGATACAAAACTGCGTGCCTATAATGGATTAAGGGTCTTTGATAGATTGGAGAGTGGGATTAGAGACCAAACTAAAAGAGATGTATGTGAATATTGATTTTGAGTGATTTGAAGGAAAATTGGCTTCGTAAGAGCTTTACAAAATTAGGGTTGTATTGAATGACTTTGGATCTTGAGAAGTAAAGAGAGGTTTATAATTTTGAGATTTTTAGGAGATTGATTTCAAATCTACAAGTGAAATTTTGAGAATTTGTGACTAGAATTGTAGTTAACATATACTGAGAGTTTGAGCTATATCAAATAGTTCAATTAGAAGTTATTAGAGTGCAAGTGTGCTAAGATCTGAGAAGGTGAGCTTTGAGGGTTAGTGAGGATTTGCTAGATATTTAACAATCTATTAGTTGAATTGAGATGAAAGTTTTTTATATAGATAATAGATAAGATTTTTTTATCTATATATGTATTTTGAAAGTGATTGAATGGTGAAAATAGAAGTTATTTGTCTTGAAAATTTGACATTAGGATTGGAAAATGAGGGCGGTTGATACCAAAGTATAGGTTTGATCATAACTTTTTTTGGATAATTTAGATCTCTTTCAAATTTCTTGAAAGTATTGTCTATTTGATTATTGAAAGGTGTGTGAAATTTGGGCCAAGATCAATGATTAGATCATTAGCCATTATAATTTAAATTTATTGTAGGATTTATTAAGATTTAATTAGGATTTGGTTAAGATTGTTAGAATTTGTTTAAGATTTGTTTAGGATTTTTTTAGGATTTGATTAGGATTTTAGAATTTGATCAAGATTTGACTAGGATATTTAAGATTTGATCAAGATTTGATTAGAATTTGACTAGGATTTATTAAGATTTATTTAGAATTTGATTAGAATTTGACTAGGGTGTTTAGGATTTGACCAAGGTTTGTTTGGATTTATTTAGGATTTATTTAAGATTTGTTTAGGATTTGATTAGAATTTAGTTAGGATTTGACTAAGATTTGTTAAAGTTTGATTAGGATTTGATTAGAATTTGTTAGAATTTATTTAGAATTCAATTAAGATTTGATTAGGATTTGACTAGGATATTTAGAATTTCATCAAGATTTGATTAAAATTTAGTTAAGATTTGATTAGAGTTTATTAGAATTTATTTAGGATTTAATTAAGATTAGATTAAGATTTAACTAAGATATTTAGGATTTGATCAAAATTTGATCAGGATTTGATTAGGATTTACTTAGGATTTACTTAGGATTTATTTAAGATTTGATAGGATATTTAGAATTTGACGAAGACTTGATTAGGATTGGTTTAGGATTTAATCAAGATTTTATTAGATATTTTTAGGATTCTTGGTATATTTTTTTATATTTAATTAAAAAATCTAATTAAACTTTTAATGATTGAAGCATAATTATGGTTTTAATTATAAATTTATATAATATTATTAAAGATATTAGGACCTGTTATTATTATTATTTTTTTATCTTCTACAACCAAGTACCCAATGCATTCTCAAACAAGACTTCACAACATACAACACCACTTACAATGTGATTTTCAACAATCATACTAATATTTTCTATAGCTCTTATTGTAGAAATAGAATGCCTCTTAGATGTATCTAACTTTTTCTTTAAAAATAATATTTTATTTTTTATGAGAAACGTTGTCTTAGTTTCCATTAAAGATAACTTTGTAACAATAGTTAACATATCCTAATAGGATTATTACTGCTTAGGTGCCTTGGATCTAATACTAAGAGTATTAGGTTTGAATGCGGAAGCCTGCATCTCTTTTTGATTATTATGTTGTAAGAAGGTGCCTATAGATTTACTGACAAACACAGATGACAAGCTCTGTGAGTCTCCCTTATTACTTGGTTTAAACAAGCTTATATCAAATATTATCTTTAATAATTTCACATCATTTTCATGTGATTCTATGTCACATTTATTTCATTGGATGTTGCTATATACATAAGCTTACAACAGAGGATGATGGCCTTTATTTATATCATCCGCCCATCTTATTATATCTTTTTTCAAAGCATTTGCCTTAACTTGAAACAAATTAAAGAACTTAAAAGCCATCATGCTAAAGCGCTATAGAAAATAGTTAAGCAAATAGTAATATATGTATTATATAAAATAGTAATATAGGAATATAGGAATAGGTGATAAGATTATCATAATTTTAATAATCTTTTTAATTTCTTTGGAGGCATTTCTATTTTTATTACATTTGATTTTATAATAGAGGGTGGCGAAGACAATCGTTTCTTGTCTACAAGAAGCACATTATTATCTATGATATATATCTTTTGTATAATTTTTATTTTATTCTTTTTAAATTTAATATTGTCCATTATTAATATATCTAGTCTCAAATAAATTAGGATGATATTAGCACCTTTTTTAAGATCCTTACTTGATAATCTAGTATTAATATCAAGGTACTCTTTTACAACATTTTTATCAATCAACTTTGTCATTTCTGTATATGCAATAATCTTGTTGTTATATTTATATTGATATAATATTATTATTGTCTGTGGTAGATATAAAGATGTTTCAACTCAACAGACTGGTAAAAAATTAGAATACTAAAATTATCATGTCTCTAGTTGAAATTTTAGCATTGTTATCTCTTTCAATATAGAGAGAGCTTTTATACAAGATAGAATACATAAAAATTATTGTTGATGCCAATGCTTTGATATTCATTATGTCTAAGTGTGCTATATATCATCATATGAAAAAAAAAATTCTCTAAAGGAGGCTAATAATGTACTATATCATGAAGAGTTTAAGAGAGTGGAATATAGTTTATATTATATTAATACAATAAGAAAGGCAATGAAAATCCTAAGAGATGAATTCTATTGTGTGTTTTTATTTGATGAAAAAACATTCCTTGAAAAGCGACTAGAGATGTAGAGGCAATCAAAAAAGCACATAGGAAGAAAAAAGACACTAATAATAATAAAAAAGATATTCCAACATGATCTATCAAATAAAGAGAATATAAAGTAGTATTATGATGCACTTTTTGAATGCATAGAACTAAATATATCGGAAGTTCCTACATCTCTTGATGTATGTCCAATAAGAGAATATGAAGTAGATATAATATGTGCTCTCATGTACCAAAGTAGAAAAATAAATATTATATTAAGCAATGACTATGACAGCTTGCTATTTAAATATTCATATTTAATAAAAGATATCATGTTGGAAGGATATATGGATACTATAACACTATAGAGTATATACAACCATTTCAAAATAGATCATCTTCAAGCAATAGACATATGTATTTTAATAGGTACATGTTACAACAAAAAAGTTAATAGAATGGGACCCAACACAACTCTTGCTGAAATACAAAGCCATAAAAAGTTAGAGAACACTAAGTATTATAATGAAAAAAAATTCAACGTTAATAGGTTGAGATTGATTTACAATTACATGCACTCAAAACATAGGGTAAGGCAATTCTCTATTAAAGCTAATGAAGAGCTTGATATGCTAGAGGGCTTGATTAAGATATTATGATTTAGATATTAAAAAATAATAATAATAATTTAAAAGTGTTAATTCTTGCCTTAGCTAAGCTTCTAATGGTATTAGTAAACTCTTTCATTAAATACCTTTATTTCAACAATTGTAAGATTTGATCAATAGGATTAAAGATATAAATATCAATATATTATAAGTAGTCTATCTCAAGATTGTGAAGTTCAATAGTGCCTACTATATTAAAGAATTTCTTCAATCTTTGAATGGCTTCATAAATACAAGTCATTTTTTTTCACTATTATAAAATAATATAGACTAATATTTTTTATTTTATTTTTTAGATTGGATTCTTCTATTCCGAGTAAATCTAAATTACATAAGAGTAGCTCCTCTTCTTTTGCCTCAGCTTATTCTTCAATTGTCACTTATTCTAGCAAAATTAGAGCTAAATAGGATCTCTCATTCTTTATCACACTATTTAGTGACTTCAACTTGAAGATTTATTCTAAAAATTAAACAAATTCTAACCACTACCATAGTATTTCTTAAATAAATATATAAGCAATCTTTCAAGTTACTTCAATTTATAAAGATTATATTAATTATCTTTAATACAAAAATATATAAAATATACATTTATATCTTCCATAAGTCATCATATATAAAATGAATCATCTTTGATTTATAACCAGAATCTCTAAAAATGATGATAAATCACAATAAAATTTAGCACCAATTTCATCTAATTTAGTACAAGACTGTTTCGGAATAAGGCAGAAGACTAGTCTAAGATGTAACACAAGACTGATTTGAAAGAAGGCACAAGACTTGGACGAAAACACCTCTATTTCATCCAAATTTCATCCATCAAATTGCCACATAGTCCACATAGCCCTTGCCACGTTAGCATATTGTCATATTGGACCATTGTCATGTCAGACCACTATCATGTGGCGTGATCTTTAATCTAAGGATACACTTGGTATCTAGTAAAAAATTTATTTGTAACTTATTAGCAAGATTTCAATAAATGATTTTTTCTTAATAAGAAGAATAAATAAATATCTTAATATTATAAAAAAATATAATATTATTAAAAATCTCTTATATTTAGATAGGTTCATATATAAAGTTTTTTTTTGTTATATAAAAAATTGCTTAATATCCCTTTTTATATAAAATCATAATTATCCAATTGCTGATAAGTTAGATTTCCAATAACTTTTAAGAAAAACCATAATCTTCTTTTAAAACCTCATCTTTATATCAAAATTTTATTATAGCTTGATATATCCATTTTTCTACCTCCATAAAATCTTAGCTCTTAAAAAATCCCTTTAGTTTGTACATAGTATTCAAATTATAATAAAATCTTTTAATAGCTTATTTACCTACAAAATATTGATTTCTTTTTAAATTTTAAAATCTAATAATTTTTGATCCAGCTGTTTAATTTTTATCAAATTTTTTCAAAATGTAGATTATATCCTTAAGATTCATCATAAAAAATACAACTATAAATTGGCTTTTAATTATCTAATATTTCAAAAATCCTAGCATGTGCTTAAAACCTTAATTTATAGACACTCGAGCATTATTTTCTTCATATTTCAAAAATCCAAAATTTTAATTTCACAAAATTTTTATATATAATTTTCTAAGATGAAAATATATACTTTTAAAAATTTTGAATTAAAAACTTATCAAATTACTTTAGATATAGCTTATAACACAACCACTAATGAAACAAGTCACTTATTATCCTTAAATTGTAAGTATTGACTTCAACTCTTAATATCTCTTTTATTATAATTTAGAATTTATCAAATTATATATATAAAGTATAGCAAAAAAAATGTTCTTTCCAATTCTAATTGCCGATCTTTTATTGTTTTCTATATGTGCAAGTTATATCCAAAAGAGTGATAATAAGTACAATTTTGATACCTTAGTTTTAAATGTCTATATCTCCTTCATAAAAACTCCAAATCACTCTATCTTTGTACCAAAACGATAGCCAAAAATCTAAACTTATTGATTCTAATCTTTGATGTTCAAATGTCCTTTAAAAAAAATCCTAATTTCTAATAAGGCGTCAAGCAATTATTAAAGATATACACTTCATGTCAAGGACATATTTATCAGAACCTTCTAGAATATTCTAAAAGATTCCTAAAACTTTCTAAAATTTATCAGAACCTTCTAATATCTTTTAAGTAGATAGAAGTTGCTTGAGAAGCTTCCTAATTGGTGGAAGTTGCTTGAAAAGCTCCTTAGTTGATAGAAGTTGCTTGAAAAGCTTCCTAGTTGGTAGAAGTTACTTGAGAAGCTTCCTAGTTGGTAGAAGTTTCTTGAAAAATTTTCTAGTTGGTAGAAGTTATTTAAGAAGCTCCCTAGTTGGTGGAAGTTGCTTGAGAAGCTTCTTAGGTAGGTGTATATATTAGAATCGAGGCTAAAGAGTTCTTTAGTCTTGACAACACATCTCTTGGAATTCTAGCTCACCTCTTTGGTTTTGTTCTTATACTCATCTGTTTAATCTAGTTCTTGCAAATTTTTCTTGAACTTCTTGTTTAGACTTCTAGTCTATATATTGTACCTATGACAGTTTGTCGAGACTACTCTTCTATCAATATCAAAGCTTAATTCTTTGAGGTAGAGAGTGGACTATCCTTCTCCTTGGAGATACTAGAGTATTCTAAAGGTTGCAGATTATCCTCCTTTGGACCAATATTGATTCCTTCTTCTTTACTTAGCATGGCTAGTAGAGAAGACATTAATATGGTAGAATCTTCGAAATCAAAGTTAGATGTGATCATCAATGCTTTTAATACTCTAGCGATTTAAACTATTAAAATTGAAGGAAATTTTGCTAAGCTCCCTAGAGCTACAAGAGTGGGAGTGGCTCAAACTATAGTACAACCACCTCTAGCTAGTGAAGTACTGCTATTTTTATTTCAATGTGAGAATTTGATTATACCGCAATACAAAGAGCCTCGAGTCAGTCTCCTAGAGAAGTTTGATGGTACTCGATCAAAATTTTGTGGTTTTATAAACCAAGATCAATTGGTAACATTCTTGCAATCAAAATGCTATTCAATCAAGGAGTCGCGAATTGGATTAGTGAAAACATTGCTTACTGGACAAGCTTTGTCTTAGTTTGCCCCTTTATTTGAAAAAAAATCTTTTATCTTGAATAATTTTGAGATCTTTCTAGAAGCATTCAAGGAGGCATTTGGAGAGCATGATAAGGCTCAGTGGACAACCACCAAGATTCGTTCTTTGCATCAAAGATCACGCTCTGCATGTGTTTAGGCATCAGACTTCAGACAATTTGCTTGTGATATCAACTGGGGAGAAGAAGCGTTGGTGAATCAATTTTATTGGGAACTCAAAGATGATGTGAAGGATTTATTACTATCTCTATTCTATCCTTAAACACTCAATAAAGCTATCAACTAAGCGATGAAGTGTGACAATTGGTTTTTTCAACAACATCAAGACCATTTGTCTAGAGCTATATGATATCCACAAAAAAACCAGTTCTATTCGACTGCTCGTATCAAGAGTGTATAAGCTCAATCTGAGATAGAAGACATACAAATCAATACAATATGTTTCAAGCCCTTCATAGCTGAATAAAAGAAGCGACAATTTGAACAAAACTTGTGCTTATATTATAGAGAGGCAAGCCATAAAGTCGGAAATTGTTCTAGAAAATTGATGCCTCGAAGAACAAGAGTCAAGAGCACAAGCGTGTAGAAAAACAAGGACGCATAGCGATAATAGGGATCGTGCGGCTGGACATCTCAACACCCCAAATTAATCAAGGTCTCTTTCTCTCAACTCAATCTTCTCATTGCTTTACGGTGTCGTAATACGTGCAATTTTGCTCGAGAATGCTTCGGGCACCTGGCTGTGGAAGCCAAAAAGGAAATATACAACAACAAGATCCTAACAACTCTAATAGAATCCTAAACAATTTCTATTAAATCTTAACAATACTAATCAAACTTTGATCCAATCTTTAAGCAATTACAAAAGAAGAATAAATAAATCATATATTAATCATAATAGAAAATAATATATAAAATACTAAATTTAGAAAATATTAAAAATAGAATTTTAAAATCCTAAGTCATATCTTGTTCAAACCTGAGGTCAAATCCTAGTCAAAACCTAAATCAAATCCTAAGTCAAACCCTGATCAAAACCTAAGTCAAACCCTAAATCAAACCTTGGCCAAATCTTAGTCAAATCCAAGTCAAAACCTAAGTCAAATCCTAAGTCAAATCCTATTCAAACCCTGAGTCAAACCTTGGTCAAACCCTAGTCCAACCCTAAGTCAAATCCTAAGTCAATCCTTAGTCAAAACCTAAATCAAATCCTAAATCAAATCCTAAGTCAAACCATGGTTAAACCTTGATCAAACCCTAGTCAAATCCTAAGTCAAAACCTAGTCAAAATCCTAAGTTAAACCCTGGCCAAATCCTAGTCAAATCCTAAGTCAAACCGTAAATCCTAAATCCTAAACCAAACCCTAATCAAATCTTAAACCAAATTCTAATCAATTCAAATCAACCCTAGGGAAAATTAGAACCTTAATATCTACTGATTAGACTGTTGATCTTACTTAAAACTATGTATACCTTTTAACCACTTAGTCAACAACAAGCACAACAAATTTGAAGGAAATCAAACTTACCAAATGGAAGAAAAATCCCAAAAACTTCTCAGGTGTTGGTCGGCCTCCTTCTCCAACTTTGATGCTGATCTTCCAGTGCTGATTTCTCCTTTTTTCACCATTCAATTAGTCTCAAATCACTCATGTGTATAGGAAAACAAGTCTATTATTGACACAAATAAAAATTACTCCAATCCAACTAGCAAATTGCTCAAGATCTCAAAAATCCTAACTGACCCTCAAAACTTAATTTCTAAGACCTTGACCTACTTAAATCTCAATTACGTACAACTAAACTATTAGATTTAGCTCAAATTTACAAAACACATTAACAACAACAATATCCAAAAATCCACAAATTTCCAGCTGTAGATCTACTACAAAATTTTTGAAATTGCCTAAAACATCAACCCTATTTTATTTCACAAAATCCCAAGTTGCCAAAAACAACCCTAACTTTGCAAAGCTATTACAAAGTCATTTTTTCTCCAAATCACTCAAAACCAACTCCTATACAAAATCTTTTAAGTCCACTCTCTAATTATAATCTTTGATCTGCAAAAGCCCTTGGCATTGCTGTAGGCACGTAGTTTTGTGCCTCGGGGTCTGATTTCGACCCCAGCTCATAACCAGTCCTTTCTGGATATCTATTTCAAAAATTTTGTGGTAAGTTTTTCTGAAACCTCTTCTTAAGTCTCTCCTATATATGCCTATATCAATTTATTTCCCAATCTACTTTGTTTTGCCTTACTTATGGCCCTACAAAGTAAATAGAAGCTTATTTGTAAAAAAGGCAACATTAACACTCATTAGTTTTACTCCTTTTTTACTATTATCTATTTTTCTAAGATAATTTGCTACAATATTTTGAACTAAGATCTTCTATAATATACTATTTCCACACTCTTTCACCTAGTAATCGCGTTACATCATGACAACGGTGCCTTTATTTCTTGGTATTCAAAAACTGTAAATTGATACTCTACTAGACTCAAGAGCATCTGCTTGCTTTTTAGATGAAGAGTTTGCCAAGCTTCACAAAATTCCTCTTGTGAAGAAACCAAAGCGTGTCCATGTAGAAGTCATAAATGGCCGACCTTTGTCTTTTGGCGATGTTACTCATGAAATTAAACCATTGAAGGTACGTCTTGAAAATCATAAAAGTAATATTGTGTTTAATATTATCAAGACCCCTTCATGTCCAGTCATTTTGGAGCTATCTTGGCTTGATAAATATAATCCATTGATAGATTGGAGGTTGCAAAAAGTGACATTTCCAACAAAATCCTTAATGATAGAACTTGCCAAGATAATGTCTAGAAACAAACTTTTGTTCATAGGTGTAAGGGCCTTCATGAAGGAAGCCAAGCATAATACACCTCTTGTCATCTTTGCAATGCCAGCTCAAGAAGATACAACTCTAACTTTGGTTATTCCAGAGGAGTATGAAGAATTTAAGGATGTCTTTGAGAAGAAGAATGCTGACATGCTATCAAAGCATCAATCGTACGATTGTGCTATAGATCTCCAAGAGGGAGCACAACCACCATTTGGCCCAATATATAATTTATCATAAGACGAGCTCTTAGCATTGAAGGATTATATTAAAGATAATTTTACAAAGAACTTCATTTGGCATTCTAAATCTCTAACAGGTGCACCTATCCTCTTTGTAAAGAAGAAAGATGGCTCATTACAAATGTGCGTGGATTATCGATGTTTGAACAAGATCACTGTGAAGAATTGATATCCATTACCACTAATATCCGGACTTTTGGAACAACTTGGTGAAGCCAAAATATACACCAAGATAGATCTTTGTGGAGCTTACAATCTTATAGAAGTAAAGGTGGAAGATGAATGGAAGACAATGTTTCGGATAAGATATGGATATTTTGAATATAATATCATGCCTTTTGGATTAATCAATGCACCAGCTATATTTCAACATTTGATGAATGATATTTTTCGAGAGTATTTGGACAAATTTGTTATTTGTTACCTTGATGATATTTTAATCTATTCCAAGAATGTTCAAGAACATGAGGGTCATATAAAGTTGGTGTTACAAAAACTTTGAAATGCGGGATTATATGCCAAATTAGAAAAATGCGTATTCCATCAATACAAGGTAGAATTTCTTGATTATATTATTTCGGATGAAGGATTGTTGATGGATCAGAAGAAGATTCAAGCAGTAACGGATTGAATAGTACTAAAGACGGTACGGGACGTGCAATATTTTTTTGGATTTGCCAACTTCTTTCGCATTTTCATCAAGAACTATTCACAAATTCTAATCCCATTAACATGGTTGACATCAAAGGACAAACTTGAGTGGAGTATTTGAGTAGAAGAGGCTTTTCAAGAATTAAAGTCAACGTTTACAATAACTTCTATTTTGACATATCTCGACTTTACAAAGGCCTTTTATTTGAAAATAGATGCTTCTGATTTTGTGCTAGGAGCTGTATTATCACAGATGGGGAAGGATGATAAATTTCACCCGGTTGTGTTTTATTCAAAGAAATTTTTGCCAATAGAAATCAACTATGAAATTCACAATAAAGAGTGGCTTGTGATAGTTGATTCTTTTCAAAAGTGGCATCATTTATTAGAGGGTGCTACACATCTAATAACTATATATACAGATCACAAGAATTTGGAGTATTTCACAACAGCTCAAGTTTTGAATCGTCGCTAAGTTCGATAGAATATGTCATTATCCCGATTTGACTTCATCATCACATATCGGCCAAAAAGGCAGCAAAGATTATCGGATGCATTATCAAGGAGATCATATCTAGTACCCAAGGCTAGAGATGCAACATTTGATTAGTAGTACACAACTTTACTACAACTAGAATGGTTTTGCCTCCGTACCACCTCTATAATCATACCAATTGATGCTGATTTTTTAGAACAAATCCGTGGAGCATCAGTTGTGGATTCATTAGTCTTGGATGTGAAGCAGCGCTTTGACAAAGACAAGTTCAAGATTGAGGATGGATTATTATATTTTGAAGATCGATTATACATTCCAAAAAGACCAATTCGACTTTATATTTTTCAATCTCAACATGACTTCCCAATCGTAAGTCACTTTGGATTCAATAAAACAATGGAACTTATTTCTCGAGACTTTTTGTGGCTCCAAATGTAGAAGATAGTAAAGAAATTTGTGCTATCATGTGACCTTTGTTCAAGATCAAAGAATCCTCGATATTGCCCTTACGGGTTTTTATAATCTCTGCCAATTCCAAAGCGACTATGATCTTCAGTATCTATGGATTTCATCACAGATTTGCCACCTTCTGCAATATTTGATGTTATCTACGTGGTGGTAGATTGATTTACAAAGATGACACATTTTGTTTCATGTAGAAAGACAACTTCTAGTGAAGAAACATCAAAATTGTTTATTAATAATACATATTGATATCATGGTTTACCAGATGACATTATTTTGGATCGAAGGCTTCAATTTATATCAAAGTTTTGGAAGTCACTTTTTGACATATTGAGGATAAATATCAAACTCTCTTCTACCTTCCATCATCAAACCGATAGTCAAATAGAGTGAGTTAACCAAGTCTTGGAGCAATATCTACGATCTACAATCAACTATCAATAAGATGATTGGACTACATATCTACCATTGGCGGAATTTGTGTACAACAATTCGGTCCATGTCTCAATCCAATAAACATGTTTTTTTACAAATTATGAATATCATCCAAAACTCGATTTGTTGGATAAATTCAAAGATGAAAATCTAGCAGCTAAAGATCTTGTAAAGCATTTAAAAGAGATCCAGACCACCTTAAAGCTTCACTTATAGGTAGCTCAAGACTCGTACAAAGCTTTTGCAAACAAATTTTGGATGGATTTTCTTGCTTTTCAAATTAAAGATAAAGTTTGGCTCTTGCGATGAAACATCAAGATCACTCGACTTTGCGATAAGTTGGATTATAGGAGGTTAGAACCATTTTATATTTAGGAGCAAATCAATCTAGTGGCTTATCAGCTGAAACTACCCACATCCATGAAGGTACATCCAGTCTTTCATGTTTCTCTTCTAGAAGCTTTTAGCAAATCAACTTTACCAGAATGGATACAGCGACCACCACCTTGTATTGAAATCGAGGACCACGTAGAATATAAGGTGGAACAAGTCTTTGATTTACAATAAAGACTGGAAAAGTTAGAATATTTAATTCAATGGCGTTGCTATGATGTAAACAAGCGGATTTGGGAGCCAGTAAAAAATGTAACAAATACGTCGCAAAAGGTACATGAATTTCATCAACAATATCTTCATAAATCAAAAGTCAGCCACTGATGAAACGAGAAGATGAAGCCTTCTCTAAAGGAATGTATAAGTAGGATCCAGGTCTTATCCAAATATAACTTGTTATATTTTGTTTTTTTGTAATTTCAAGATATATAATCTCAAAGTGTATTTAGATATGGCTAGTGGGAATGAGGATACTGTACTAATGATGCCATCTCAACCAAGTAGCTTACGGCGTCAACTTCGAGATGAAAAATTAGAAGAACTAAGAAGACATCAAAGAATACCAAGTAGCAGGTCACTCGTGATTGTCTTTGAAGCTGAACCAACTCATGAAGGTCATGGCAAAACGATATTTTCAAGTCGCTTCCACAATGAAAACACAGAAGTTCAGGCATGGTCTCAAGTAGAAGGTGTTGGTCATTATCGGTGGCTATAAGGATCCATCAATCATGTGCCTCGTAAATGACAACTGGAATATATTACAGAGACTATGTACCAAATCTTTGATTTTCTACATTTGTGAGTATACATTTCAAATGGCTTCTCGGAGACCTCAAAGCTAGAGGAAGAGGTGATGTCAAGGATATACTTGTCAGAACCTTCTAGAACATTCTAAAAGGTTCTTAGAACTCTCTAGAATCTCCCAAAACCTTCTAGTATCTTCCAAATAGATAGAAGTTGCTTGAAAAGCTCTCTAGTTGGTGGAAGTTGCTTGAGAAGCTTCTTAGTTGGTAGAAGTTTCTTGAGAAGTTTTCTAGTTGATAGAAGTTGCTTGAGAAGCTCCCTAGTTGGTTTAAGTTGCTTGAGAAGCTTCTTAGATAGGAGTATATAATAGAGTCGAGGCTGAAGAGTTCTTCAGTCTCGACAACACATCTCTTGGAACTCTAGCTCACCTCTTTGGTGTCGTTCTTGTACTCATCTGATTAATCTAGTTCTTGTCAATTCTTCTTGAATTTCTTGTTTAGACTTCCAATCTATATTTTGCGTCCGTGACACTTCAGAGGTTCATTGAATCTTCTAGAATATTCTAGAGGTTCTTGAGTTAGTGAAAGTTGATTGAGAAGCTTCTTAGTTGATAAAAGTAACTCAAGAAGTTTTGTTGTTAGTGGAAGAAGCTCGAGAAGCTTCCAAGTTGGTAGAAGGAGTACGAGAAAGTTCCCAGTTGGTAGAAGCTGCTCAAGAAGCTGCTTAGTTTGATGGAAGTTGTTCAAGAAGCGTCCTAGATAAGGATATATATAGGAATTGAGGCTAAAGAGTTCTATAGTCTTAATAATGCATCTCTAGAACTCTTAAAATTCTAGCTCATCTTTTTTGGTATTGTTTGTATATTTATCTAAATAATTCAAATTCTTGTCGGTTTCTTTTTAAAAACCTAATTTTAGTTGAAGTCTCTTGCTTTGTATTCTTGTGTCCGTGACAACAACTTCCTTGAAGTCCATTGGATATGACTTTTGGCCAATAGGAATAAAAAAATTTATCATCCATTTCCATTCATCTACATGGATGGCTTAACTATTCCTTTTTACACTAAAAATTCCTTTTTAATCTTTTTTTAAATAATATTTATATAATATATATTTTAAATATTAAATAAATTAATTAATTAATTAAAAATCACCAATATTTAATAAAGATAATTCAAAATATATAAAAATTATTATCAATATATAATCAATTTTAAAAGTTGCTATTAATATATATATATATATAAATCTCAATAATAATCTTTTTAAATGGACTCCTTTAAAAGTAATAATTTAACCACATTTTGTAACTAATAAAAATCAATTGATATGGCTCTCATTTAATTACGTAATAAATTATATATTAAATATATATATATATAATATTTTTGTATCGTAGTCAAATCACAATACAATATTGTATGCCATGTTGTTAAATATACCTTATCTTCTTTCAATAAGAAGGCCTTATCAATGATAACCTCTCTACTTTTAGAATTTTCTAGCTCCATGATGAGTGCTAAGGGGCAATCTCTTTGTTACACCTCATCTCTCAAGTCTAATCTACTATCTTGTTCTTACAAATATTTAATATCCTAGTGAACCATTTTTATATTGTAACATGGCTATAAGGTGAAAGAACAAAAAAAAAAACCTATATTATACAAAAGCTTAATTGAAGACTTAATAATAATTTTTTTTTAAATATCATAAGCAAAAAAATTATATTTATATTATTTTTTTTATGAAAGAGCTATTATTTACTATGTGTGGCTATAAATAATTCAAAAGTAGATTAGTAAAAATAATATTATAAATATTTTTAGATAAAAATAAATAGTGGTTGATCAAAAATTATCTTAAAAAACCTTAGAATGATACTTCGAGAGGATTGATTATGAACCAATGTTGAAACTAGATCCCAAGGAATAAAATTGCATACCTACAATAAATAAAAGATTTTTTTTGGTGATTGAAGAGCAAGATTTAAGAATAGACTTGATAAATTTTTTTTAAGCATTGATTTTGGATGATTTAAATGAATAATAATTTTATGAGAACTTTATAAAGTTAAAATTATTTTAGATGATTTTAAATTTTGTGATATAAAAAGAATTTATACTTTAAAAAATTATTTAAATTTTATAAAAAATCTATAATTGAATATTTGTGGATTTGTGAATATATTTATATTAAATATATTTATAAACTTAGACTTAATCAAATGATTAGATTAAAGGTTATTAAAATTACAATAGATTAAAATCTCAAAATTTGAATTTTAAAGATCAATAAAGATTTCTATAATTTTGAATAATCTACTAATTAGAATGAAGTGATTTTATATAAACTTATAATTAATTTAGTTTTTAATATTTGTATAAATTTTAAAATTAAATAAACATTAAAAAAAAGAACTATTGATACTAAAAAATTGACATCAAGATTGAAAAGAAAAGAGCACTAACATCTAAATAAATTAAGTGTTTTCTTTCTTATCAAGTTTAAAAATTTAATTTTCTTCAGATTTTGTATGTATATTTTATAATTAAAATATTGAATACTATACACCATATGAATCAAAATTAATAATTAATTTAATAATTATCAGAAGCTTAAATCTATTATAAGATTTTGTTAAAATTATTTAAGATTTGATTAGGACTTGATTAAAATTCAATTAAAATTTGTTTAAAGTTTATATAAGATTGTATAATATTTTTGAGATATTTTTAGGATTTAAAAAAAGAAAAGAAAAACTATAATTTTTTCAAAACTTCTTTAAGATTTCTTGAAGATTTTTTTTATTATTTTATTAGGATTTCTTTTAGATTTCAATTAAATTCTTTATGATTTCTTTAAAATTTCTTTAAAAATTTTAATGATTTTTTTTTGGATTTTTTAAACATTTTTATAAAACTTAATTAAGATTTGATTAAAATTTGTTTAGAAATTGTTGGAATTCAATCGAGATTTATTTAGGATTTCATTAAAATTATTAGATTTTTATTCTATTGCAAAGTACAACTAAGTGCCCAATGCATTCCCAACCAAGACAACAAGACCACACCTCCTCACTCACACTCCTCACTCACAACACAACAAAAACAGGAAAAAAAAAGACAAACTCTAATTCTCCACTACACTGCTAGCAACTAATGATACCACATCTGATACGTGCGACCCCACCATAGGAATCGCCCCTAGCATCCTCAATGCCCTGGTCAACAGCTCCACCTTGGAGCAGCCTCAACTTACCAAGAAAAAGCAAGAAGCCTCCAAGGACAGAAATTACCTTCCACTCCAAATTCCTCCACCAAAGCCACTAACACCTCATTCAAAGCACCAACCTGAGGAAGCGAGCCCTGGTACCACATTTGGTACTGCCTCACCACTCGCCGATTCCCGTTTCCCCACTTAATCTGATTGCTGCCATGCAGCACAACGATCAACTAGCATTTCCCAAATCACAGCAATCACATTCCTTCACAATGTGGTCGCATTGCTCGTTCGATCCCTGCAACACCAACAATGTGCACAAAGACTCTGTGCACTGCAACCTCGCCCTCCTCAGTAACCATTTCAGAGCAACCTCGACTCTGGTAGTGCCTCTCCATAAATCCCATGGGCAGCAAGTTCATATCGAGAGATTAATTGTCAAAATCTCTCTCCGTGGTTGTCGACAAAGCATCACGAAATCCATCAATTAGTTCTTGTGCCACAACTTGCAGACTTTGAACTCTTCAAGATGCGATTTTAATAAATGTAAGCGAGGCTCTCCCCGTTTCCGCTTATAAAGACCCTCCGTAAACATCAAAAATGCTCATGATGCACCTGCATCACGCAGAGCCTCGTGGCATCTTGAAATCAATGAACCGCCGAGGTCAAAGATCGAGGTTATCAGTTCAAACCGGCTTTGATGTCGCTTTCATGAGAATGAGCTTGCTACTTTAGTAACTCCAGAGGTAACAATCAAGATGAGTCAGAGTGAGAGTCACGTGGATGCCACTAACAGAATGAAGGTCGGAACTCGAGGAAGACCGAGTGCAATACAACTTGCAACACGAGATGCGTGCGAGAGAGCACCTTCCACGGGCGGTCAAACATTCAGGAATCACAAAGAAGGCGAGCCGGATCCGGAAGAAACCAACTGCCGCGAAACTAATAAGTGCTCCAGCCTCGGAACGAGAAAGCGAAAGAAACTGAACAACAAGGGCGAAGCAAATAGACTTCCATATCCAAAATAATGCACCGTATGTAGCACCGCCACCCTGCACGTCCACACAAACTCGGGAAGATCACGCTCAGGTACTCCGAAGCAGTCTCAAGCTCCCTCTACGTTAGCCTCGTAAAAACCAAATTACTTCGCTCTCCAAGTGCAGATGTGATCCCGCTGTCTCTACGACAAAGCACCAACCTGCTTGTGCTCCCGCCTGCTTCTACCGTAAAATTCGGAAACCCTCGGTGTAGCTCTCTGATCACTGGCTGCTCCGCCTTGGGGTAGCCTCGGCGCCACCTCTTCGCCCAGCACCGCAGCAACCTCGCCCAACGCCGCAACAATGTGAGTCGCCTTGTCTCCAGAGCCCCTAAAACACCGATGCACAGCACCCCACCGCACGCCCTTAGGAGCCTATGTTGCAGCAAACAGTGCCACCCTGCTGCCGCGACCTAGAGCAGTCTCTCACGAGCAAGCTAGCAGTCATGACGCAGCCCAGCGCCGCTGCAACCCCCGCGAAGTCTCTCTGCCTCAGAGAACTCAGCTCTGACTGTCGCAGCCACCAGCGACTACCACAAACGAACCCCAACTCGCACCACAACCCCAGCACCCTACTGTCGTAGAAAACTGGTGATGTACCCACCAACGCCGTACAAAAACCCTAGTACCTTGTACAGCTCCAACCAAGTGTTATTCTACCTCATTTACACTCATACATACATGAGTAGGATCTTTTTCAAATAATGTTTCGTGGAGAAAATCCCAAAAGGAGTGCAAAAACTCTACAACAAGCACACAAAATCAAGCCATGTATTAATATTATAAAAGATATAATTCTATAATGAAAGAATCCAAAACATACTAACTCCTCTTTTGAAGGCTTGATTTAAAAAAGATGAGCTTGAGTTTTGGAGTACTTAACACAAGGAGACTTAAACAAGAAGTCAAGTACTTTCAAGCCCCCTTTTAAAACCCCTTTCTAGACTTTAAAATCCAAGTCTAATACTTAAGATGGCACTATGCCCCGCTACACATCTTAGCATAGATAACAATATTCCTAATACCTTAAACACATATATCCAAAATTATAAATATGTATTATTGAAAAGATTCAATGAACTTAGGAGGTCTTTGTACTTATAAGAGAAGTTGAAAAGTCATAAATTTTTAATCTATGATTGACTAGAATTGAGAAGTCTTATTAAGTTGGCTTCATATTTAAGAAAATCAATCCAAACATTGTTGTGTTCTTGTTTGGCTACCATGTAAAAATGATATACATATATATTTAATATATGATTTATTACACAATCAAATAAGAATCATATTAGTGGATTTTAATTGATTACAAAATATAATTAGATTATTATTTTGAAAAGAATCTGTTTAAAAGGACTATTATTAAAGATTGTACAATTTCATTTTTTTTTCTTGATAATAAAACAACTTCAAGGAGGTTGTCTAAGGTCTTATTAGAAATTAGTATTTTTTTTTAAAGGGCGTTCAAACATTAGAGGCTAAAGTTAGCAAGTTTAGATTTTTGGCTATGGTTTTGGTGCAAAAATTGAGTGATTTGGAGTATTTATGAAGGAGATATAGGCACTCAAAGTTAAGGTGTTGATTTTGTACCTATTGTCACTTTTTGGGATATAACTCATGCATACAGAAAACAATAAAAGATTTGCGATTGGAGTTAGAGAGAGCACTTTTTTGGCTACACTTTGTATATACCGCTTGACGAATCCTAAGCTGAGATAAAACAAATATTGGGAGTTGAAATCAACACTTGCAATCTGAAGGCAGTTAGTAGCCTGTTTAATTAGTGGTTGTGTTTTGAGTTATATCTTAAGCAATTTGACAAGATTTTGGCTAAATTTTTTTAAGATTGTATATTTTTATGTTGCAAAGCTATCTATAAAAAATCTGTGGCATTAAGATTTTAGATTTTTGAGATATGAAGAAAATAGTGCTCAAATATCTATAATTTAGGATTTTAAGCACTTTCTAGGATTTTTGAAATATTAGAGAATTAAAAGCAAATCTATAATTGAATTTTTTTTTAAATAAATCATAAAGATATAAGGTATACTTTGGAAAAATTTGACAGAAATTAAATAGCTTGATTAAGAGTTAGTGGATTCTAAAGTTCAAGAAGAAATCAATCCATTGCAAGAGAATAAGATAGTGAATGGTTTTATTATAATTTGAGAATTTTGTACAAATTAAAGGGGTTTTTTGGGAGCCAAGATTTTATAGAGATAAGAAGATGGATATATGAAGCTATAATAATATTTTTGATATAAAGATGAGTTTATAAAAAGAGATTATAGAATTTCTTAGAAATTTTTGAAAATCTAACTTATCAAAAATTAGTTAGTCACGATTTGGCATAGAAAAAGGTATTAAGGATTTTCTACATGCCATAGAAAAATCTTATATACAAACCTATTTAAACATAAGAGATTTTCATTAATATAATATTTTTTTAATATTATTTTATTTATTTGTCCTTCTTATTAAGGACAAATAATTTATTAGAACCTAGCCAATAAATTATAAGTAAATTCTCTACAGCTAGATACCTAGTGTATTTTCAAATTAAAAATCATGTCATATGATAACATTCTAAGATAAAATTATAAGATTGAGTGAATTTTTTTCTAATATGACATGAATAGTATTATTTTTTTAAATTTGATTTTTTTAAGATTTATCATAATTGTTGGAATCAAGATATAAATTGACATGTTTTAATGTACAATAAATTAATTTTTTTGCAAAGTAGTTACCTAACTTGTACTTTGACTTTTTCACTTCATTCATCTTTGATTCATGTGTATCTATAAATATTGATATTAGATAGCTGTCTTAGATTTTGTGAGTAGCTTATTGATAGATAATTAATTATTAGAAGTTTTTAAAATATTAATAGGAGGGATGTTAAGTTAAAAGTGTTGGATTTTAAGTAAAAAATATAAAATTATTAATAAACAATTTGATAGTATTGAAGGTTTAGGATTTAGTAAAAAAATTTTATGCAAGGAGAAATTTGGATTTTTTGTTTATATAGTACTAGATATCAACTAGATACCTATTTTTCTATAGCCATAAACAAATAACTTTGGTCTATTTCATATCCTCTTTTTATTATGTAGAGATTTTTCTTCAAATAGGAGACCTTTATAAGGCTTTTATACTATGGCTTTTTAAAGCAAATATCTAGATATAAAGACTTCTATAACTACTTATTGTCATGAATATTATTGTACTATATTATCCAATCTTTTTGCAATATCATAAGTTTTTAAAAAAATCTTTATATGATATTAATTGTATTATAATTTATGACACATTATTAATAAAATTAAAATTTTAATATAAAAATCATTAAATAAGTTTTTTGAATTGTTTAGATCTATTTCTTTATCCCTACTTATTCAATCACCACAATTTCTATCAATTTTTATAATTTTAAAGCCTTAAATTTGCATTAGAATCTAAATAATATGTAAATTAAAATCATATATAAATGATCTAAAGTAATGAAAAATTTTAAAATCATATATATATATATATATATATATACATATATATATATATATATATTATAAAAATATAATAAGATTATTTGATAAAAATAAAATTGATAAATTAAATAAATAAATTATTTTTTATTTAAAAAATTTAATTTTAGAAATATTATTTTTTATTATTTTTTAGTATGAATAAGCTATAAATATTTAAATTACATATTTTGATGAAATTATTTAAAGGCATGGATATTTTGGTATTTCCTTTTGGATATTTTGGTACCCCTTGGAGTTGCTTATTAGTTATTTAAAAATAGATAAGTAGAGGATACAAAGACTAGTGGTGATAAAAAAATTTATACTTAAACAACTCTAATGGATACAAAAATAGTCAAGAAGGATTACTGAAATATTTGATTATTATGGTTTTAAGAAAAAAAAATTTAATTATATAATTATATTTTAAAAGTATATATATATATATATATATATATATATATAATAATTATTAAATTTTTTTATTTATTTTTGTATATTTATATTTATATTTTTATGGTTTATAAATATCATAGTTTAAAATTTATACATATATGTATATATACATGTATAATCTATATAAAATTAATGTATATAATTTATATAAAATATATTGTTAAAATTAAAATTTTAACAATACATCAACAATTATTTTATAAATTTATATTATAGTTGTTACAAATAGTGCAATTTTAAAGTTTGGTATTATTTTGATATATATATATATATATATATATATATATATAATATTTATTAAAAACCATGCTTATATCTTTGATTATATTATATTAAAATAAATATGCAAGTATTAATATTTTTACAATTTTATAGCCAAAATTTAGAAATTGTTATGTTTTAAAAATCTTGTATTTTGTGATTGTTTTGATTATCTTTAAAACATAGATAAGATCACTTATACCAATCTACATATAAAAAATTAATTATTTTGTATAATTTATCTTGAAGAAATTTTTGCTTTGAAATTTGTCAAATTTTTATTAAAGTTTTAATGTCATTTATATGCAATCTTTTATTACACTCATTGTAACTCTTGTTTTTCTTTTGATTTTCTATATTTTATAAACTGAAGAATTTAAAATTGTAAATATGATATATTCTTTGAGTTTTAAAAATCTAAGAGATATTAATACAAGAAGTAGAATATAAAATAATTTTTAATAAAATCTATTATTTATTTTTTTATGTTAAATAATTCGTATTCAAAATTTTAAAATATTTTTTAATAATACATTTTTAAAGAAAATAAATTCAACAAAACTATATTATAATAGTTTCACAACATATAATTAAAAACAAAGAATTTTTTAAAATAAAATAAAATAATTATTTTTATATGCTTAGCATGACTTGGTCAATATATTAAAGCTTTTGAATATAAAAATTATTTCTTAGAAATCCAAAATTTATACTAATTTTATAAAATTATTAATTTATTTAATATAAGTATGTAAAAAATAAAAATAAAAATAATTTATTTTTTAATTCCAAGATAAAAATTCACATATGTAAACAACTACTCCATATGTAAAACATTTTAGTATTAGAACTAAACAAAATATGTTTTGAAGAATTTTTACTTGAATTTTTGCAATGAAGAATTAATGTTAAATAATGATACTGATAATATAATATTAAATTAAATTTATTGTAAAAATAAGTATATTATCTATGTTATCCATATCTTCTACTAAATTTCACCAATTTTATCAAAAAACAGTAATATTTTGATTGTTTTAAAAAAATATTGAAAAAAACATTAATGAATTATTGAAAAAAACATTATTGAATCATAATTATGTCTTTGATTACAAGTTGAAATTATTTTAAATTTTTAAATTTTATTAACCAGCGCTGTGAAATGGAATAGAGTAAAAAAAAGATCCATATCACACCTGCCAGCAGCATTTCACTTCTGACCTCAGAGCCATGTCCAAACCTGATTATCCGCTGCATGAATCAAGAGAAATAATAACAAATATTGCACTGCACTCTGATGCCTGAATGCTCATCACCCCACAATCTTATTGCAGACTACTGCATGATAATAGGGGTGGTGTGTCACAGTTCTCAGCCTGCACTTGTACTGAGACTTCCACTGAAGTCTATGGCTTCACATCGCCTGTTCAACAAACCAGCAATTGTGGATGCCTTTGTTGCTGCATGGTTACCATTTCGTGTGAATGCAGGCACTGGGTGTAGGGCCCTTCAGCACACAGGAAGTCACAGTTCTATGTGGAAGGATTACGCGTGACTTCTGTGCTAAGTAATGTTCTTACAAGCGTTATCATGCAGACATGAGAATTATTACCATTGTTTTGGTCAATTAAAAAAAACAGAAAATACGATATGTTATGACTTTGACTGATTCCAAGAGGCGATCTTACGCTCACTAGCGCTAAGCTACTAGTTGGACGGGACGTGCAGACCTCCAAACTCTCCTATTCGATTCAACATTCAAACCACATCCGCAATCCAGTTGTTAATATCATGAAATTCGTCTCTGTTAGCAACTACCTGATTCATTCGGTTCTATACCAGGATGTCAGTATCCAGGAAGGAGAGTCATGAGTCTCCTTTGGAACAGTTCTCCAAGCGCCTTACGAACGTCCAACTGGATTCAAGACAAGGTCGTTCAAGTATTTTCTCATTGTAGTCGTCAAATCATGCAAGACAAACTCACCAAACTAATCACCACATTGTGTTAATCGAACTATTACATACTGGTAAATCCTTGAGAGGAGCTTGTTACCTGGTCACAGCAAATGAGTCTTGTTAGATAAGGATAAAACTCTGGCAAATGCTTCTTGAAAACCCGTTTCTCCATTGTGCTCATAGCCTTTAAAACCTGTTTTAAAACCAACGCAAAAAAATTATAAATTTGTGAAACTTTAGAGGTGGCTTCAAACAGTCATGAAGAAAATTGAGCAAAAATATATTTGAAGTCATGATTATGTAAACATCTCAGTATCAAAAGATGCGTTGAAAGGTCCTAAACGAAGTAGCTCTGGCAGGGAATCACCTTTACAGTCACTGGAGCCCGTACTGATAGCGACTTGTACACATCTGTGGGTATGGTTTCTCCGGGCCGAGACTGCAAAGTGATTATTTCTCTCAAAACATGTCCATAAAAAGCCATAAGCCTTTGTTCCGCCTCCTGCCTCAACTCCTCACTCTGGGGTGGAGGTGACTTTCGTCCCATATTTATCCAATTTCGCTTTGACTCCTTGGTAGTTGCATCAGCTTCATGTTCCATTGCAGATAATGAAAGCATTGCGAGATACAATTGGGTACCTTCCGCTTCTTGCCTAAGTAAGCTTGGTGGTGGCCTGTTCATGAATAGATTTTGAGCAGCAAAATAGTAAGACTGCTCAATTTTACAACCAGGGTTCCTCATAGGCTTCTCATTTACTGATGAAACTTCATACTTTTAAATGTTTAATGCTCTACATTTTCATGGAATCAACATAATCAAAATCTGTAAGCACTTTTTACCAGTCTCCTGTAATTTTTCGCATTCGCTGCCGAAGCTTGATATTGCTATTATATGATGCTGAAAATTCTACCAGTGAAAGTAGCGTGTCCATTATCAGTAGCTTTTGAGACGGCTCAAATCGTTGCCAATGATGTTTCTGCAAAGACCATTATACTCTTAACAAGTAATTCTTCAACTCGCCTGCAAAACTATATCCTTACTACGATTAACCACGATCTCGCACAGAGACTATCCCATCTGTAGACTATTCCCTCCAACTGCTCAAAACGTATGTTGAATGTTAAAAGCTTAACAAATCAAGCACCTGGAGGCTTTCAATGGTACTCAAGAACAAAAGCTGAATGACACACTTGGATCTCACTTTCTGGAGAGCTAAGCTTTCTTCATCGCTACTATGTATGTCATCGCCATCATCGAACTCCTGAAAAACCGCCAGTCACCTGCAATTATCTCATCTATGCATAACTTGCAAAAAAATGCGGGAGTAGAGAATGCTTTTAGATATTCACACGATGAAGGTTGAGATTTCGAAATTTTGTAAATTCAGACACGCATAATTACTTCATGGCATGCACACATTTCTACCGGTAGACGTCCTCACTTACCCTGTAAACAATAGCTGAAGAGCACGAACCTCAGAAGGAGTCGCTGATTGCGATTCGGGGGGCACGCTTTTTCTCCTGTAATGTAGAATAGTTTTCATAACGCCAACAATGAAACCTCCTTTGACGTTTGTTTGAGCTGATTCCCCCGTTCCAACAGCAGCTTCTTCGCCGTTCTTTAATGTGTACTCGTCCATGAAGAGCTGGTCACTTCCAGATGTGGTGACGGTGCTAGAATGAGTCCAGACAGATGACTGGCTTGTATTGAAAGTAAACATCGTCTCTGGATCGAGAAGTTCTATGGGTTGGGTTGCATAGCATGCATCCCTACAACGTCGGCACTTGTTAATGTAGTCCTTTACATCCTGGTTAATGAATCGTAATACAAATACGTAAATAGAAGCATGAACTAATTGCACAGTGACCGTTAACCCGCTTTTCAGGAAGATCGCTAATAGGTAGGTTTATGGCAGGATATTTCGTACCGGATATGTTCGAGCAAAGTGGTCCAGTCCTCTACTTTGAATTGGTCTCCCCCTTCTTCAGTGAACCTCATCAGTGCACGCATGGACATGGAGGCCAATGTCTGATCAGGTTGTGTGGCACAGTCCAGAAGTAGTCTTAGCAATTCTGGCATCAAAAAGGATACTTCCTGCATTCATCCGGGTGAATATCAACAAACAACGGCGTAACTTACAACTAAAGAAAAAACATGATGTATTCTATGTAAATAGTGAAGAAACTAAATAGAGCCAGATATACCCAACATACCTTGTAATAACTGCTGAAGAGGTCGCAAATAAGGCGAAGTGAGACAATGAAAGTCTCTCGCAACCACATGTTCTTGGATTCCAATTTGTTTTCATATGAATATTCTCGTCGAACATCCTCAAAGATTGGGAAGAGTATGCGGTGAAACACGCTCTTCCAGAATGGTCCAGAGAAATTGTGCCCTCGTTCCTTGAGAAGATCGAAGAGAACCTCCAAGGCACAGTTTCGAACTTCAGTGCGGGGATCAGATATAAGCTCTGATAGCCCAGAGAGCATTGGAAACCAGTAATTTTCAGCTACTTCTTGATCTCTTCCCCTCTCTTCTGCAACTACTCGGGAGACGCCTCCAGGAATGTGTCCCTAGAATCACAACCATGGAAGATTTGGTTGGCGTTAAATGTTTCTTACCCAACCAAGGAATGAGAGAGTGAGTTTAAGAAGCAAAGAAAATAGCTTCGATTGACTTAATTCATGGTGCTGTGCTGAAGTGCATGACGACCTGGACATAAATATCTACAATCGCTTATACCAAAGTATGAAATGATTACATCCTTAGAATGATTATGTTCAGTACATTACGAGTAAATATAGCTTGTTATGTATATTGATAACTGTGGATTTGTATTAAGTGATTCTTTTTTGACAAATGCAGTAAAATTGAACGATTATTCTGCATTCAATCCGAATACAGTACCTCAGCTAAACGCTCCTCACATATTCGTAGAAGAGCAATCGCCTTCAAGCTGGTCCGAGCACTGCTTTGGCTTTTATTGTTTGCAAAAGCAATAAGGCAGTTTACACAGTCCATGAAACTGTCTGCCATAACTTGCTCAAAATGCTCCAATACGACTGTATGCAACAGTTAAACTACGTAGTTCACACTTGGTTGTCGTAGGAGCTAGGTTTTGGTTCAATTATTGAACATGATTTGAGCGACAAGGTTCAAATATGTGCAGCATCTACTTGAAAAAATGGGTGCACCAATACATCGAGAGACTTAAGCAATTTCAGCATACCTTGTTCAACATTTTCAAATGCATTAGCAGACATTTCAGGATAATCAAAGGCGGCTGAGGTGAACACCATAAACACGCTCTTCCACCCTGACTTAATGCTTGCGACTTTCGACTTGGTCATCTGACAGTATAAATAAGAATAGAAGTGTGGGATTCACACTGTCTATCAGTGTAACAGTTACATTAACTCAAGATTAATGTCCCCAAAAAAGCCTAGAGCTAAAATATCCTCGGCAGGTTATCACCAAAGGTTTTAATTTACAAGAAGGGTAATGCCTGCTCACTTGTATCATGCAATCAACAATAAGTGCGCGTATTGTGGGATTCTTGCTGCTCCGCACTAGCACTACAAAAGGCTTCAAAATATCATTCTGGAAGGTGAACTTTGCTAGCTCAGAGCGAGCCAGGTACTTGTGTGCCAGCTGCCTCAAAGAATCTATTGCGTACATTGCAATCTTTTCATCGTCGTGGCTCCCTGCCGCAACAAAATGCAACGAGAGTACTGCCCATATTTTGCCCCACACCTGTAGTTGTGAACATCAGATTCATAAGACACACCAAAAATAACTTCATATACTGGGAGGAGAGAATGTGAAAAAATTAAGTGAAATAACATGGTGCTTCAATTTTAAACAATTTACATTAGGATGTAGGAATAGTTACCATACGAATCCGTGTTATATTGTAGTAGCTAATTTCAACCATTTTCGTGAGACTGAAAACTCGTGGTGGCACCTCGTTCAGCTCTTTGGCAGATACTTCACATAAACCCGAGAAGAATTCCACAGCCACATCACCAGGTAACTTGACGGTGTTGGCAAACACCTGCTCTGTTGGTTTTTCCATTAAATCCAATAATGAGCGCAAAAGATCTTCCCTGAAGATTTGGTTAGGGCCCACAGTAACTGCAAAGAATGGAGACGTAGTAATGAACTCCAACCTTGACACACATTCTAGCACTGATTTCCATGAATTTTGCAAGGCGTCGATTCTATTCTGGCACAACTCAAAGAGAGCTCTCAGAGCTTCAACATTTTTGTTCTGCATTTCCACTGCAGAATGCAAAGACGTGAATCTGCAGTAATTTGGTATGGACGTGTAAGTAGCCTGCATCAGACCTGTGATGCATATATACATAGATAATTTGGTTGTCGTAAAGCACATCTGAGGCGGAAGGCGACATACACTTATGACACATGGTGAACAGAAGATAAGATTGTAGCCTAAAGAGGAACCTCTTGTTTATACCTGATTAACCCAGCTACAAATGTGTTGCGAAGATTTTGCAAGCCCAAAGACGTAGTCAATCCCGCGCCTGTGTAGAAGGCTTTTAAGCATAAAAGTATCCAGGCCTCGTCGCTTGTTCTCTCCATTGTAGCTTCGAAAGCTGCCAACAAGGCCAGCCCGCAAACATCCAGCATTGGTCGTGCCAGCTCGGAATGATCTGGTTTATGAAACACGCCTTGTTTCTGCCCAGTTTTTCGAAATGCAGCCTGTGTGCGCTTAATGATGTTCTCGCTCTCCTGCTTCATATCTGCTGCTTTGCGTAATGCTCCCCCAAGTTTGAGAACATCAAGCACATCGAGTAAGACACTCTTCTCTTCATGTTTTGGTCCAATTGCATTCTCGTCCTTAAGCTTGATTTCATCGTTGACAATTGAATAATATATCTCTTCCAGAAGTTCCTAAGTCGAGATTAACAAAGGTAAATACTTCAGTTGCTAATCCCACTTGTCAACCGGAGGGGTTTATATATGATCAGCAGTAATTGATTTGTCAGTTCCAGTAATTTACTAGCTATCCTCATTGATTTGTAAATTAAAAAGTGCATTGTGACGCGGTTTCTCACTGTCAACTACGAGGATAAAATCTTTACTGGTACAGCTTACGCATACCTTGGGAGCATGTTCTTCAGCACCAGTTGAAGAGTTAATATTCACGAAGTCTGCTTTCGTCATCTTGGTCACAACCTGAGGATTATGAGCATCTGTATTGAGCATAATAACTGCATACGCCAGCACATAAGCTGTGTCTGCATTTTTGAAAAGGTTACCATTATCTCGACAGTACCTGTAATCACTTATCCAACGTAAATAGGCAGAAGAAATTGCCGGCAGGTGTTACGTCACGACACACTGCTACTATCTGCTCTTATCCCGAAGGAACTTGAAATAACGTTTAAGGGTTCTGATAATTTCTCGGCCACCTTGATTCACCGCCAAATGCAATGACCAAATGGGAAAACATGATTAGAAGGTTAACCTTTCTGCGAATTTCTCCATAATCCGATCAATCTTCTGCGCTTCTCCAGGAAGCCGAAAACCGTTAAGAAACATTCTGAGAGCCTTGTCAAACTTCATGCCGACAAAGTTCATCCCGTCCACATATGCGTGCATTACAGCCAACTGGAACTCTCCATGTTGTCCCAAATAGTCACCTATTTGTTTCTGCACACAACACACAACAATCCTAAAACAAACATGAAAACTACGCTGTTACGTCTGCTAAAGAATCATTGAGCTGTGAAGGAATCGCATCTTCTTTCTACCTTTAATATTTTCCTCGAACTAGCATTTGAAGAAGTCGGGATCATCAAATTTTCTAAGACTAAGAGCTGAAGCTGAGACATTGAAAAAAGAATGTCGATATAGTACTTTGTTCAAGCCTGGGGTATCGTGTAAAAACTGAGCAATAAATTTTGGGTCATTGGGAAGGAGATTTTCCGTCAGAAGAAACTTGATCCCGTCTGCTGGCTTTCGATTAAACTGAAACAAACGCCCCAGTTCAGAATCAAAATGATGAGAGGTGCATTTACGCTTAATCACAAACGTCCATCGATTGTTGTAGACTACTGAAAAATGTCATGTATGCTCAAGGTAAGTTGCTTTTGAGATTCTCAGCATCCATTAGATCCTCACCTCGATCACAGCAGTTTCCATCGAGACTTTGCGAGCCTTAGCTTTTTCGAAGTCGTCAGCTTGAGTTGTAACCTTGGCCTCATCCGTAGGCTCGGAGTCAATTTTCACAACATTATTCATTTCAAATTTAGAGCCTCGTTTAGGGGCTCTGTATAGGATTAACTCAGGATCATCCATTTCCACTGGTCCCAAACCGCCCTTTTTGGTCCATGCTTCTAACGATTGTAAAACATTCGTTAGACACTGCAACCCACGCATGCAGGTGTATGATTACGTAGTATCTTTTTGAACAAGAAAACACGCTCAAATCAACAGCTGTTAGTAACCACTGAACACTTTTTATTGCATTTTATTCAGCATTTGTACTAAAATAATCAGTTTAAGTATTTCTATAATAACGTAGAATAACTAATTATTACTTGGTTCTGAGTATATGCACTGAACTCTATTTTCTGCTGATTTTTCAGAAGTTCTGTTAGCAAATGACATTCTGAAAGACATGATGAGTAGACATGCGACTTACTTGAATACATAAACCAGTCACGAACCGATATTGAGTGACGACAATCGGGTTAGCATTTGGCTCCACAGGCGGGGGTACTTGTGCCATGCGTGACAGCGAGTTTATCTTTGCCCACAATCAAGCGTTCACGTCACATATCCGAAAACCTTCAAAATACTTAATACTTGATGAGTGTTGTAAATTACATATCCTCAGTACCTTCCATTAGTGAGCTCATCATTGACATAGACAGCTCTTACCAGTTGTTGAAACAAGTTAGTTGACTCCAAATCACAGTCGTAATTGACAAATATGTCAACCAGCAGCTGTGGATCTTTGCAAGTTTTCTCTAGCATCCTGATTCATCAGCATACTAGGTCACCAGACTTACAATGACCACATAGCCAAAGGTTCGGACACAAGTCGAATACTGTCTAACCACAAATCTCAGTTCAGGAGTTCAGTCTGGTTGCAAAAAGTCGACTTCACAACCGAGATAAGATAATCCAGAAAAAAGGTAATAATAATTTATGAATTTTGTCCTATTATGAAGTTAACAAAGATTATAATATCAGAGAGAAGAGAGCCGTACTTGAGGACGGAGGTGCTATGTAGGGGAGGCGTCTCAGGATTGTCGAGTGACCGGAGCACCACAAGAGAGAAAAATACCCCAACCTCTGCCTGCATAGGCGTTCATAATGTCACTTGTGAATCAGATGAGAAAATGTTTACATCAACCTCAAACATGAAATCAGTAATGAAAAAGAACGAAAACTTCATGGTGTCCATACCTTAAGGCTCTCCCGAAATCGCTGTAAGAGGACAGTGTAGATGTTTACAGCCATCTGCACTTGATCACGCATAACTTACATGATTTATTTGACTAAAAATAGGTTTAAAATGAGTCAACAGGTTAATATGCAAAAAAGTCTTTCCATAAGTGCACTCATTGGTAAGAATGCTACTTTTTCTTCTTTTTTTAAAAATTATTTGTATTCTAATTACTGTTACTATTATTGTTATTATTAATTTATAAAGCATAACCTTTATATGTTCGTGAGTTGAAAGCCTACTCAGGATACAAAGAGAAGAAATATCAAATCCCTAGCTTCTCAATCTATACCTAAACCTGGAACAGGTAATGACTTAGTGCAAAGTGGAGCATTAGAAATGAGAAGATTGAGGAGTAAAGTGTACTTAAAGAACCTGGAATACGGATGCAGTAGGTGACACACAGGACCTCAATAATGCATAACACAGGTATGCTTTCACAAAATCAATGAAAGTATAATTGACAGTGAAAGCATCGCTCACTCCTTCCAGCAGCCCCTGGATGAGGCCAAATCCGTCAAAAAAATGAGTTCTTTATTTTTCCGAAGCTCTTGTTTGTATATTTTCGCATGATGGTAATATTTACAGGCTTTTAAGTACCTGTAGCAGATCAAGAGACAAAATCTTGGTCCTGTTACTGAGATCGTCTGTTTCTTCCTTCACAGCTAGCTGCTCAAGATGCATGAAAAGAGCAAAGTGGATTAGAACCACGTAATGATGCAAAAACGTCAGAATATGTTATATCTTCACAACTACTTTCTTCTAGAACCCAGGCAAATCCACCAGAGCTATACGATTAAGCAGTCATATGCTAAGTACAGGAAAACGGCTTCTCAATCGCAATTCAGGAAATCACCTGCTGAGGTGGAGAATGACACCTTGCAGATTGTTCGTAGCATCAGTACCCCATCTTGCTGGCCAACTGTGAGTGACTCCAGGCTTGTTACAGCCCTGGACAGCCAGAAACGTCTTCCGGATATAACCTTTAAAATGACTTTACAGAAGAAAACTATTTTTGAACTGTAAGAGTTGCTAACGAGAAGGGATTTGAAGTGAATTCTCAGGAAATGAAAGTTACAGAATCATTTTACCCTTCGCTGTTTAGTTCTCCCTCTGCTTCGACCACTTTGTTCAAGGCTGCTTCAAACCCCTGTAAGTTTACATAAATTTCTTTTTACTTGCAGCCAAGAGACAGTGTACAGGTTCAGCTTTGAACCCATATATTTAAGAGAAGTAAATTACAGTGTACATGCATCACCAGATACCACCAAGGCGCATTGATTCACAGATATTTGACTCTAGATCAAGACGAAGGCAAAGAATCAACTGTCCTTAGAAATTAAACTCATTTTATTTTCCGCAAGTGTGGCCAAAAGGAAAATAGTTAAAGAGGAAGATTTTAGAAGTATTATGATATTTTGAAATGGTTGCTGATATGAAAACTTGCAAACCTTAATGTCGGCGACTCCACTGAGATGCTTCAGATCTTCCACTGGCATCTGACCAGGAGTAGGCCGTGATTGCTCTGAGTACTTCGACGATTCACCCTGGTCAAGCTTCCTAGATTTCACCCTCTTCCAGTAAACAACAGAGGAGATGTCGGTTTTCAACCAAAAGATATTTGGATAACTGTATTGAAATTGAGAAATAGAGACGAATCTTTTATTAGACTTTCTGATGAGGAGACCAATGCCAATCAGCTGTCATCGATGCAAACCCATACTAGCATTCTGATTCTGACCATACCTCTGTATCATTTTCCATCCTTTTGAAGACTGTATTCATCATTTGCATCAACGTCGCTTTTGCAGTGGCTTGGTTCACAGGGCTTTTACTGTAAAAAAGCATGTTCAGCATGAAAGGATTATTACAAATCCATTAAAATATAGATTCATAAGTCCCTGATAATTGCGGTTAGACATCATATGAGGTTTCAACATCTCTTACCTGCTCAAGACAATATTATAGCATGTGCGTACCGCTGTCAGGAGGCACTCCCTATGCACTGCAGTTTTCAAATTTGAACAAGAGGGAGTTATGTGTAGTTGAATGTGGTTAAGATGCTAAAATGCATTGGATGTTTGAGGCAGAGAACAGGAATTTTTGAAATACCATGATAAGAAGGCGAAGCCACTGCGGTGAGGAGAACCTTGATGACTTGGAGCACTACACTGCCAAGTCCGTATGAGGAAAGTATCATTCTGTGCACATATTTGAGACTTCTAATTTGCTGAATTATATGTGAAAAATTTATCTACATGAAAAGGTGCAGAGAAACTTTACACATCAACTCAAATTGATTAAACTCAAATTTGTGACTTGCGCAGTTCTGTGGAATAAGACAGAAGGGATGTTTAATCAGAAAGAATTACACATGTGACTCATCTGAGATCGTTACTGGAAGAGATTCTTACTTTTGATTGGTGCCAGTTGCGCCATCGTCGGACAATCTGCATACCATGTTAAATAGCTCCGTAAGCATGGCTTCGTTTTTGCCCCCAGTGAGACCGGCCTCTCCCTCTAGGTGTCCATAAGAAATCAGCTTCTGCGAGTTATCATATTACATTCAATAAGCGCATTCAATTTTTTAGTACATAGCAGAGGGCATTCTTTTTTTAAATTGAAATACCAAGCGAGAGCAGAGGAAACTCAGAACAATTTATGATGAATTACAACCCGTCACGTGTTCCCACATGTAAGCAGTCAAGAGCTGGCTCAATTATTTTTGATTGCTTCGTCTCAAATGCGAGACGCAACGGTAACAACACTACTTCAGCCTCTGACCCTTCAAGAGTTTTTCCAGCTTCAGTCATCGTAGCAGCAGCTGCCAAGCCTGTGTTTTGCCTCAGCGGCTCCTGAGAGTTGACAGTTTGGACAGTTGCCTCCATCTCATTCAGTGACAATGTGTCTTTGTTATTTGTAACGTCTTGGATTCCCGAACTATAGAGGACAACCAAAAGACCAATTATTGAATTAACGTTGTAAATACATCCATCAGACCTGATTGAATTCACGGCATTTTAAGAACAAGGAAGCGGGTGAATGCACAAAGCTTGTTCTCTACACAAATCTAATCCGCAGTTATAGCTTCATAACCCTAGAAACAATTCATGATTATAGCTTAGAGCTAAGGAGCATTCGGTCATACTTGTTACGAGACAAAGTAGGCTCCTCAAGCTGGCCTGGTGGTGGAATCGGTGAAGTAATAAGCCGGCTGTCTGCAGTAGTCCAGGCACAGGAGTGGCACCTGGTCGTCAAATTCTGTTGCTAGAGTGCAACAGAAGGGACACACTAATAATTAATCAGCAGAGCTAGAATGTCTTAAAACACAAATGTGACGTGTATGTGACGCAGCGTACCAAGGTACGCTTTGAGAGCGTTCTGTAGATTGGCGTACTTCTTGCCAGATGCTTCCTTCAGCATCCGTTCAAACGACCGCGTAACAAACGCTCCCCCAGCATCCGCCATGGTTCACACTCCTCCTTCCTTTTTCACCTTCTATCTTAAGAAGTCACGCATAATCAGCCATGATGCAAACCTGAATGTTCACAATAAATAAGATCAGCATTGAATTGTGAACGTCATGGAGATCTTTCACTTGGTGGAGACAGAAGGATTCAGCAGTTAGACATTCCAGGTGCGGAGCAGGAAAAAGCGTCATGTTCAACGCGGATTAGGCTATTTTCATCGTTTCTTGTAATCTTCTACAGAACCCCTCCCTATTTATCGATAAGAAACTATTCACGCATTTATTCTCACACGAAGCCTCCATCAAGCTCTATACTAAATTAGGTGATGCAGCATGAGCAGATCCCTTCCTGATCCTCACACAATTTATATCTGAAGCGTCTACCCTTGCACTATGCGATCCTGTAAGTGGACAGCACTTCGATGAACGAAAGAAATGCACATGCAAAAATTAGATCCACGACAGAAAAAATTCTTGGAGAAATCTAGAGTCAAAGGAGCATGCAATGTATTTGGCGGATTTTTCAGGACAGTGACCCTTTCAAATTTCCTTCGCTCGTCAGAACATGAGGACCGAAAACACACATCTGATTCCAATACGATCGGCAATCTCAAGGTACTCGATCCCCATCGTCAGCCAGGGGCGCAACAATATGTACACATTAATTCCCAAAAATTCGAACATGAACTGTAAGTGATTAGCAGCAGCCTCCTATATATGTTCGCACTCATACCACTAACAGCAACTCAATCAAACAAGTCGACGTTATCTGCTGTAGAAGACACCGCAATTAATATACGCATTTACAGATCAATGAAATCATTTAAGACATACCTCTCCTAATTCGGTGATATGCCCCGAATTCTCATGGAGTCAGAGGTGCCTCGGAGTCTCCTGGGGAGCACAAAACAGTGCAATAACGTTCAAGTTCATCAGCAACAATGCGGCAAGAAATAGTTCTTGACCGTGTTGAGGAGGTAACTAATCAGTCAAGCAACGATATTCTATTGTAACTGAGTTACCACGGTCTTAGGATGGAATTCTGCTGCAGCTTCACAAACTGCTTACGCGGTGTCTTACTGGGAAAATTAGACCTTACAATCTGTGCTTACAATCAAACTGAAAGGCTCTTCATGCAGTTTACTTTTTTTGTGTTATGATTCAGTGTGCACGAAACATGCTCGTTTTGAAAAAAACCCAGGTCAAAAAATTGCACAGGGAAAACAAGCACCCACAATGTGTTTTGTCCAGACAAAGAACCCTTGATAATGATCCACTGTGGCAAGCAGTGCTCTGTACACAGACCGCCATACGAGGACAACGCTGTTGATAGACCAGTGACCAACAAAACCACTCTTGACAGTACCTATCATTGGCCTCCGCCTCTGCATTGCAGGAGTACCATAAACATTGCTGCTACCACCATCATGTCCGGTGCTGACAGAGGATCTGGTGATGGCGGTAGCGCAAACAGTGAAAACATTGCGAGGAATATTGAAGGCAGACCAGCCGAACATTAATTTGTCGGTGGCGGACGCATCAGCAGGACAATTCTTATCTGTTGAATCCTTCCGAGGTATCCTCTTCCCTGCCTTTCTCCTTTTAAGCTTCCACTTGCTCCTATGTGCAGCTTCTACTGCATGTTAGAGTTAAAAAGCCCAGACAGTTCTCAGAATGATACAAGGGAATGCAACGACAAACTTATACCAGATTTCTATTCAAACGCTTCACATGATGCATCAAGCGGCTTAATCACCTACAAATATACCACACTCTTGGGACTAACACGTAATTTTCCGAGAGTTGGGAATTGGTGCTGAAAGAACAGATCATTGATTTGCCCGAAAAGTGAAGAGCCATGAGCACTTCAACCAAAATTACACGATTCAGCACAGTTAGTGTAGCTGAAGAGATCTGGAGTATAGTCAGCACTCTCAGAGGATTCCGAAGTTGTACGCCTCGTGAAAATCAGTGAAACACGATGCGTGTGTAAGAAAAAATAAAAGGTGCTTACTGGCATGCTACACCAAACCATGGTGCAACGGTTGTTCTGCTCGCTGAGTTGAAGTTGTATTGTATCTGAACTTTTGGAATTGTTGAAGATTGGTCAAGCAGGTGCTTGAACTGGCACACCCGATGCGGACCAGAGAGAGAGGTCCCAATCGGCCTATCAACTAACTGCAAATCAGTGCAAAAGTTAAACATTCTCACTTTAATGCTGACGCACAGCTTCTTTTTCTCTTAAAAGAATTCAAGAAATTTAATACTGTGATGTACTATGGAACCAATAAGCACAACCCTCCTTCTGCTCATTTCCATTCATAACTTTTTTGTCCTTTCGAGATTCTTTTCAAACAGAAAAAATTGTTGCAATTTGTTGCGTGAGGATCATACATATCTTATTTCAATCGTGTGATGACTAAGTTGATTCCGAAGCCTAGTTATGAGCCGAGCTCATAATTTCTTAAATGCAAAACACTGCACGGTGTTTACTTTTCACAGATGATTTTACAATCAAAACACACGGTGCGTCGTGTCCTCATCGTCTTTAGCTTTGACTAGTATTTCACTTCGAGATAGCCTAGAAAACTCCTTGAATCGGTTCGATTCTAAAAATAAAGAGGACTTGAATCGAGTATAGAAGATGGGATCACATCTGTTTGAATTTGGGAAACACAGAAAGAAACCTCGATATGGAGCCACTGACACCCCACCACCTCTAAATCCGAGGAATATGAGGTTGAACTAGGTCTGTCGCATGCCAAGTGGAGCTTGCATGGATCCTTTCCGGGGAGCCAAGTGTCGCCAGCAATTCCCTCTACTGCACATTTCACCACCTGTTCACAATTTTGATCTCAGTTGACACAACCCTCAGATCTCCCGCAGAGCAATCGCGTTTGTACATTGATGTCTTGTGAGCCTTAGGTCTGAATTAGGGCGGCTTCCACGTTCGAAGTGAGTAATTCTTGCGTCCAAGGAGTTGCTGAGGATTATCGGAGCTGCTTATCGTGGCACTCCATCTGCAATTTCGATTTTCTCACTAGAAGACAGCTTCTTTTGGAATCAGACACAGCGTCAGTTTTCGAAGGTGGGTTTGCGCAAAGTGTGTGCTTTTGTACTCGACGATCTGCTGTGAGTTTTGGCTGCTGATTTCGGTCTCTGTCTAGTTTGCTGGGGATATGAGCTCTTCTTCATGTTCTTCTCTGCTGCCTTGCAAAATGTTAGAGCCAAACTTACTTAAATAATACCCTAATGTGTTCCATATTTGCAAATTCTCAGTTCTTGAAGATACTAGAAATATGGAGCAGGGTGGCCAAGATCATCAAGGTCAGCCTCAGCAAGCACAGCATCAAGGAGGAGAGGGTTCAAATCCTCAGCTAAACCCGCATGAACAGGTCAGCCTCATCTGAAACTCCACATTAGATCGTGCACGCAATATCGTAGTGACCGCAATGGACTATTCTCCGTCTCAGGTTTTGAATTCGTTCAATCTGATTTTGCTACGCATAATTGGATGTACTCACTGAATCCATTTCTGAATTATCGGGTGTAGGCAAAGGCTGCTTCTCAAGAAGCAGTAGTAGCGCAACAAGAAGCCCAGGAGGCCATCAAACGGGCGTACATCAAGCAGCTGGCAGCGCAGGAGAAGGCAGAGCGCGCGTCTCAACAGGCGAACTCTCCAGTCTATTGTGCAGCTCAGTTTTAATGGCCTTGAATGTTACTGCAAAACAAACCGACTGAGAAGTATTAACTTAAATTCGTCGAATGGCTGAGTTTCAGGTTGTTACTGAACAGGAGACGGCTAAAAAAGTTGCAACTCAAGCAGCCTCTGAAGCAGCTGAGAAGGCCGCAAATGAACAGCGGGAAAGAGGGGCAAAAGAGGCGCATGATATATCAATTGCAAATGTGGCTGCCCAGAGTGCGTTGGCATCGTTGTCTGCTAATCAATGTGCTAACCAGCAAAGACCAGTCAATCCCGGGTACCAGTCGGGGTTCGTTGCATATTCTTCACGTGATCAGAATTCTGTCTCTGCAACTCAAGGCCAAGGAGGTAATCTAGGCATACATGCTTTTTTTTTTTCCATTAAATTCTTTTTGCATCAGGGTTTTGTTGCATAATCTTATTACTGAGGAACAAGCTAAGAAATTAAGATCTGTAAGGTCTACTCTTTGGATTTAGGAGGCGTCCAGCAAGGACAGTTGCCCCAAGCAAGCTCAGACAGCGATTCCTTGCAATCAGCCCAACGTTGTCAACAAATGTTAGTGCAAGGGGCAAATCAGATGGCGCAACATGCTACCTCCCAAATGGCAGCTGCTCAGAACCTCGCTGCCGGTTCACCAGATCCGCAATACCAGCAGGTCAAGCATCTAACTACATGATTTCAGAAGTTGTAGGGTTCAATTTGCAAACTCTAGAACATCCTTTGTAGTCAAGGTCTGTCGAACTTAAACAAATAAATAAACAACATGTGATCCATTGCTGAGAACTGCAGGTGGCAAGGCAGCAAGCAAAGGCTGCTCAAGACGAAATGGAGTTTGCTTACAAGATTGCAGCTGCTGCTCAAGGTCCAGACACTGCGGTGCAAGCCGCTGCTGCCTTACCCAATCTCTTCAACGCAGCATAAACGAACTTTTCAAGGACATGTGTGCCGACAGGTGCAGATTGCTGAAGCATTTCCCTATTTTGTACAGGTTGTAAAAAACTATGGAACTGGGTCCTTGACCTGAGCCTTATGTTCCACACACAACTCTCTGCAGGTAGATTGCTCTATCTTTTATGTCACCTTGTTAGCCTTTTGATGTGACAAAATGCATTGGAATTCTTGACTATCTGCTGTGACCCCATATTCACACCATTGAATGGGATCACCAATGGTTGACACAGCTATGGAATGAGAGTACTGTTGATCCTGTCAAAAGCTGTACAAAATTCCTCTATGGTCGTTGCATTCTCGAGACACAACACATACAGTTTTGATGTTATCGGAACAGTTGATGCTCCAGATAGACTTGCACCATTTCTTATGTTCATCTAGATGTGTATTTTTATTTGTCAGTGTTGTACAATATAAAATGTTATGTTTTAAAACTATAGAGTAACATCAATTTTTTTAAATCTTTAGCACAATTCATATCATTTCTACTAAGTAAACTGTGGCTAATGATGATATGAATTATTGTATTTTTAGAACCCAATATTTTGTTTATTTTTTGTAGATATCTGTTGATTTGATATATGCTTTTACTTGAACAAATAATGAAGATTTCACTAACTCATTGCATATAAGACTAGATATTGAATGTCAGTATCAAGATACAACTAGATTCACAAACCACAAAATAGACAAAAATTGCTACTTATTGAATGCAGTTATTACTAAACAAAGCATTCTTGTTGGTCTCAAAAGATCCATTATCAATTCCACCCTCCGCAAATCCAAATGTCATGGCTATGCAAAATGGTGGTATCACCAAGGAAAGTACATTCCAGGATAGCGTGACTTTTACTGACGATTTAATCGATTTTTTCAGTCACCTTGACAGCACCAGAGAAAGCTAATAGACAAGAAAAGTATTGCATACACGCATTCAATTACTAACAAAAATGCAATTTGGTGTCGGAAAGATCTGGTGTCCTTCATCTTAGTTCCTCATTTTTTTTAAAGATCTTGGGTTGAATAGAACAGACCAAGGTGTATGATGAATTGATACAAAGAAACTACACAACGGACATCCATTAACAAGGCCATGACCAATCTAATAAAGACTGCAAAGGAGCAGGTCCTGGCTTAGAACTACTAAAGCAACCTGATTGAACCTGCATCGTAGGAGTGCACCCAACGTCTGGTGGACAATGACTCCCGCCCAGCTAATTCAACAATTGTCTGACCCAGAAAACCTGGAATGCCATATTGCCAAGTATCGACTAAAAAACACATAAGGTTATTGCCACCCAAGTTACTCAAGAAACGAGTACACAAACTGAAATTACACAAGACTGTACATAATCAAAGTGACTTTGTCTGGAGTTAAAACACCAAGACATTTCATGAAGGTGTTGCAGAAGTATTCGATGAAGCTGAAACATAACAATCCTACAAAACCGCATTAATTTTTACCGTAATTCTCAGAGTTGAAATTGACACAGAGCAAGGCTACCATCTGTGTGTGAAGTAAGAATCCGGGTGGAGCCAACCCTGACGCACAAAATCGGCACCTGTTTAAGAGGCGACATGACACTCGAACTGTTGGAGCTGCCCCCCTGCGGAACTGTCGTCTCACTCCAGCTTGACATAGAACCAGTGTCAGAATTATCACAGGGTCTAATAGAAACAAGAAAATCTCCAGAAGAAGAATCCCATACTCGCACTATCCCATTCATACTCCCTGTAACCAGTGTCTCCAGACCATATTCTTGCAGATGTAAACTTTTCATAACACTTCTGTCATGTTCTTCTTGCCATAGAATTGCTTGCTTTCTGCGAACGAAAGTAAGGATTTAGTTCTTTAGAGCAGCCACACAAGTTAGAAACCGCAAGTTTACGAGTTGCAAGTTCAGATATGCTTTGTATCACCACAGAACAAATTCCAAACGGCAAGATAGCCTGATTGACTACCCTAATATAATGAGCGACACAAATTAACTAGCTTATTTTAACAATCTTCTAAAAATGAAGGAATTGCATAGAATTGGGCACTGATACTATGCATAGAAGACAGCCAAGTATACCGTATATCCCAGCAACAAAGGCGACCCACTGATGTTCCTGCAAAAAGAAAGTGACCGTTTCTACCCCATTGCAAGCACTCCACTTCTGCAGATCACATTACACCTCAGAGAAAGAAATTCAAACAAACCAAGGACAAAATAAAGTCTTAAAACAATTTTTTTAAAAAGTAGACGTACTTCAAACTACGTAAGCCCAATTTTTTTATATTAAGTATGGCGTGAATCAAAAGGTGGACCTCTTATAGGACTCGGTCGCAACAGTCGAGCCACAATTTCACCAGTTGAGTTGTCACAGATTTGTACAGAGCCGTCCCTAGACCCCGTGGCAAGCACTGACATCTCTTCTTGAATGCACAAACTCGACACAGCTGCAGAATGGCACCTACATTCCCAAAAAGATCAGTGGAATTGCATGTAGAAGTTCACATTGCACGTGAAATAAATTGATCTAAGGTGTGTAATGATGAGCAATCACTACAGCATGCTGCTCTTGAGGTGTTATTATTATGTGCAACTCATGACTTAGCACTCTCTAACAGACTACACAGACGATTTGACTTGGATAAATGACGCCTTGATGCGTATCTCTACGTAGATTTTGGAAGACCTCTATTTCAAATTAATGTTAAAGGCTCTGTCTTAACAAGAAATGATGGTAACCTCAGTATACGAGAGCAGCGGCCACTATAACGATCGAAAATGCGAGCAGCTCCATCGGCGCACCCAACTGCCACGTCCGATTCTGTGCAGCTGCATCCCAAAGTACAGACAAAGTTGGCGCATCAAAACTCCTCGTTCCAAGTAGAAACATATAATACACTCTTTACTTAAGGTATAGGCAGCCGCTACAGCCATCAATAGCCGCTCTTTACCTTAAGCAATAGAGACGATATCCATGGCCACCCATTTGGTGAGTCACGCGTCCTCCTCTGTTTCGATTCCATACCCAAACCTCCGAACCCGCTGCTGCTGTAATCTGTCCCCATGTATCGAGTTCCAAGTTTTAAGTTGACATAATTATCGATAACTCGTTACGAGCACTCTAAAATCACAACAAATGACTATCACAGGATGAAAACAGCTATTTCACCACCACATGTCAAATACGGCAAATCACTAACGAAGAGCCACCATTGACATATCGTCTTGAGCTATTCTTCAAAAGAATGTCGACTATCATTTGTTCTGCTGGACAATACAGAATACTACTCTTACAGCTTGATACAGCATGGAAATCTTTCACTACAATATTTCAAACAAAGAAAACAAAATGTTCTTCCACTGAAAATGAAGTATACAGTTAAGCCAGTAAATGTCGGGGTTATTTTACCTTGTTAGCATCAAACTCAAGATCAACTACAGGTGACTTAGGCTTGGAAACTTTATACTCTTCCAAACAATGCAGAGATGATGCAGACCACACTCGTACAGTCTAAGATCAGGAAGGCAACTGGTAAGTAAATGAACAGAGAGGAGAGCTCGGCAGAAGGTACTCATAAAAGGTGGGGGTTGAAAAGTGCCCTTTGAACCATCGGATTCCTTCCCGCAGGGTTACTAAAGTACAATCGTCATACATGAAAACACAGTACTGTTGGAACAGTAAGTAGACCAATTGATATTCTTTGAAGCAGCCGTTGAAATACCCAGCATGAGCTAAAGCTTAAAAGCTGCCCCCATTTCTGTCACTTCAAAATTCAAGAGCATCACAGAAGAACCAGTACTAAAACATCTAGAAGCAATTACCTGATCGATAGAGCCACTGACAATTGTGTTCATACTCATGCGGCAGCAATCTGCCCTGTATTTTCCGCGTTCATCCCCACCTGACCCATGCAGATCAGTATTCGCAACAAAGTTTCAACTTCATGTACAAGAATGTCGATTGAAGGTTCTTGAATGAGTCACACCTACTCACATCCTGATGCTGAGAGAGTGAACCTTCACATTATTGAATGTGGCAGTAAAATCCCAGGAACGATATATTACATACATCAAAAATATCCAGAAATCACCTATACTCTCACACGTAGTTAATTCTACGTGGCATTAATTTGGAATAAATTTAGGACACTTGCCTTGAAGGGTGGGCCTTCCACCAACGAGAATACATTTTGCCAGGAACGAGATGTGCCCGCTGGTACATGGTCGCTGCTCTTGTTGTAAAATCCAATTCATTGACTAATTTCACATCCAGCTGAGATAACTTAAGTTTCAGCTCCTTCCTCTGCTCTTCGTGAGCTTTCTCCCACACGAATGGGCAATTCGTAACTACATTATGCCTGCAGAACATTGTAAAATCAGTTTTCAAAAGCAACCCCATGTCAATGGAATCAGTCAATCCAACACATCTTCTGAAAGATTTGCAATACAGAAACTTAATCAGCGTCTCAAACCACGCATCACCCGGTTGCCTCAACAAGCTAAGAATTCACGATACCTTCCTGCACCACTGGGAAACACCCCTCAACCCCAGAGACTAACCAAAATCTGAGGATGAACACACGGAAACTCACCACACAGTGCAGACAGCAGAAGCACGAGCGAGCGAGGCTGCGGGCAAACGCACAAAGACAAGAAGCAGAACATCGACAGCGGCACTGCCCCAAGGCGACTCCTCGGCCTTCCTCGCCTTCGTTTCCGCCTTCATCTTCACCTTGCCTCTCGCAAAATGTTCCATGACTTGGAAGAAATCACGACCCTAATGACCATGAATTAGAACCCACAATTCGAATGCCGCAATTGAGCAATTGCTCCGATTTGGTGCAACAATCCTCTCGCGGCTCAGCCCCTTCCTCCTCGGCGCTCCTTGTCCCGTTTTCGCACCGGCTCTCATTCCCCATGGATGATTTGCATCGACCATGGACGACTTCGTGGACACAAAGCCCCAGTTGTGGATGATATTAGAAGTCCTCAAACGGCCGACGTATGGAAGATTCTTTTCTGATTCCTTCGTCAGAATCTGCAACGGGAAGTGTGGGGATTCATCCGCTTGTAGAGCCAGAGGTTTACTATTTAGAGCTTGGAACATTGTACTGGGAGATGTAGGGCAGCTTGTAAACTTTGAGCCAAAGAGTTCAAGTTTGTGAAGAGGTTTGAGTTACACGACAACTGTGTGATTTATGTGGAAAATTTACCACGATGGTGATTTTAATTAGGTTTCCAAATTGGCCTTAAAGAAGTTCCAAAAGATATCTTGAAGAAAAACTTGCAACACCAGAGGTGATCTTTTGGGCACCCAATTTCATTTCTTCTTGTGCAAAAAACTAGATGAAGGTATTTGAAAGGGTGAATAGGTGATGCAATATTGAACTAATGACAACAAGTGGCAAATGAAAGTTCCTCAAGAATTATTTTAATTAAATTTATTTCTAATTAAATTATAAAATTATTTTTTATTTGTTTATATATGTATATATCAACAATCAACATACAAATCCTTTTTTACAAAAAATAAATAGTAATATTAGTAATAATATAAAAATAAAATAAAGTAGAACAAAACAAACAAATAAATAGTACAACACAAAGATTTTTTTTTTAGTGTGTGAAGTGAATCACGTAGATATCTTACTTATTTGAATATGTATAAAATTAGGGGAAAAAAAGAAAAAAAGAAAAAGACTACTTTATAAAAATCAAAATCAAAAAAATCAAAAAATAATAAAAAAAATATAAATTTGAAACATATATACTAAAATAGACATAATAAATTAGCTATATTCTAGAATATATTTATAAGTTGTAGTAAAAAAGATATTATGAATTATGAAATACTCAAAAGGATATTGATATTCCACATCTAATAATCTTCAACTTATAAGATTTTGTTGTATTTGTATTTTAAAGTACAATCTTTTATTTTAAAAAATTCAAATCATTCAAAACATACCTTATATAATTCAATACATATAGATAAAAAATTAAAAGTAATTTTAATTATCATATTTTTAAAAATCAAATAATTAATTATAAGATAAAAATATATATTAAGTTTTTTATTAAAAAATTAGAAGAATGTAAAAGTATAGATTTCTAATATATATAATCATAAATATAATTTATTATAATAATAATTTAATAAATAATTAAAATTTTATAATTAAATAAATAAAAATATTTAGATGTGTATACTTTTTATTCTTTATAATACATCATAGACATCTATAATTACTAATATATTTATTTGGATAAATAGAATTATGTAGAAGTAAATAAAAATAGATTAAATTATTAATAGCTTATTACAAAGCTTCTTAGAAGTTGCATAGATGTAGATTTGACCTTATATATATTTATAGGTAATTTATAGGTTGAAAGTTTGGCCAACAAGTTGGCCGTATGTTACACATGTTGGCCACTTGTATTACAAGTTAACCACATGGCCTATATGTAGGAAACTTATTTTACAAGTTAAACATATGTCTCACAAGTTGAACATGTGTCATGTGGCCTATACAATGGTGCCACATAGCTCCTTAGTTAAATAGTAAAAGTGAGGCCTTCCTCACTCTTATCAATGCCTTTTTTACTTCTAGTCTAGTTTGAAGAGTCTCTAGTCTTTTTGTCTTTGGTAATAGCCATTCCAATTTTTTTTTTGAATATATATATATATATATATATATATATATATCATCTCTCTTTGTTTTATGTCTTACTTGTTTATTTACATTCTTTGAGTTCTTATCCTTAATAAATTGACAAGAGTATACTTACAATATCAAAGCTTTATCTTTTTTGATTTAGTATTATTATATGCTTCACAATTTTGACAATTGGCAACTAATATTAAATGGGACAATATTGCATTTATCAACCAATTTTTTTATTGATTGGAATATAAAATAAAAAAATTGATGTTTAACTTCTCTAATCTTCAAACATTGAATCAAGCAATTAAATTTGTTGTAAAGTGTGATAATTCACTTTTTGAGCTCCAATCTAAGAATCATACAAATATGCCATAATATCCTTATAACTTATTTGTTTCATTAACATCTTTTCAATATATATATTTTAAAGTAGAAGATATGCAAATTAATATAATATATTTTAAATTTCTTATTGAACAAGAAAAATCTTGATGTTGTTAAAAAATATTATGTTAATATTATACAGAATTTAAATACAATGCCTAACATTGTCCTAAAAAGTGATACAACCACAAAAAGAACATAGTTGTTAAAAAAGATAATATGTCATGAAACAAGTTTACATAGCTACAATAAAAAAATATGCAGTTGGTATCAAGGACAAAAAAATATAGAATAAGAGACTTAGCTAAAAAGAAATTTCAAGAAGAAATTGATAAAGACTTGAATTATTGAGATAAATACATGAACAATATCAAAAAAAGTGAGCTAGAATTCTAAGAGATACGCTATTGAGAGTGAAGAATTCTTCATCCTCGACTCCTATATATACCCTTGTCTAGAAAGCTTCTTAAGTGACTTTCATCAAATTAAAAAACTTCTTGAGCAACTTCTACTAACTTGGAAGCTTCATAAGCTCTTTTTATCAACTTGAAAGCTTTTTAAGCTTCTTCTACCAATTAAAAAACTTCTAAAATATTTTAGAAGGTTTTGTAAACTTCTAAAGTATATGTTTCTAATATCACCCTCTTTTCTAGTGACAAGTTCTAAGTGGAGCTCATATCTTCAAAAATCTTTTTATATACATAAAAATCAAAAATATGTTATACCAATAAAGTTATATATTCTAATCTCCATTCTTGGACAATACGTTCTACTAATCCTTGAAGAAATTACCTATAGCTTTAAGCTAATATGTCCATTATTGAAACATCCCATCTAAGAATTTGATCTTAATTGCAGCATTCAAAACATCTTCCAAATAAGATCTTAAATTTTAAGAGGATTCACCTTTCCAAGCTCAAGCAATATCACTAAGGCTCGAGCGTTGGAATTAAGACTTATATGATTGGATGTTGTTCCTAATAGCTCCAACCATGGTTGTATTTGGTACTAAAATATATCATCCTCACTTTGCTCAATTGGAGGGTGTATAAACTATATTATTTTGTTTGAATCTTGTCTTACAAGTGAATCTTATTTTGCTACATTTCTCAACACTTAAAGGTTTGACATGGTGACTGACTTGCTTTTACAATTCTATTCTATCTTGGAATAGATAGCTGTATATTGATGAAGATTTTGGTTTGACTCTTCTCATCTTATAGGTATTTTTTAAATCTAATCTTTATCAAAAAGTTATTATTAAATATATTTGGATTTGTGAAAATAGAATTGATAAAATTTTTATATCTTTTGAGATGCATTGGCAGGATTTTCAGCCAATTCTCATGTGTGCTCGTTGATATCATAGCTGTGCCAATAAATAAGATATTTGAATTTACTTCACTTTTGCCATGAATCAAATACCTTTTTGACCTCATATTCTTCATGATTTTTAATTTTTATATTAAGTGATAATTATTATATTCTTTCCAAAATATGCAACTTTCCATAAGGTTCCAAAAAAGAGACATAAAAAATTAGATGTACCTTCATAGAAGATGGTAGTTCTAAGTAATATGCTACTATATTAATTTGCTTCTAGATAGAAAATGGTCCTAACTTCTAATAGTCCAATTTATTGTATAGCTGCTTGTTGTTTTGCCAAAAAAAGCATATTTTATCTCTAATATAAAAAGTAGGTAGTTGATTCTTAAATTTATCTAAAAATACCTTGCAAGTATTTTGAGCTGCTTGTAATTGAAGCTTTAAGGTTGTTTGGTATTGCAATAGAAGCTTTGCAGATCCTTTAGCTATTAGATTATTATTCTTTGGCATATTTTATAGATCAAGCTTCAAATGATATCTATAATTGGAGTAAAATGATATTTTTTGAGTTGAAGTATGAATAATATTATTATATGCAAACTCCTCTAATGATAGATATAAGATCCAATTGTTTTATTGATAGTTGATGTTGCATCATAAATATTGCTCCAAAACTTGGTTAACTTATTTAATTTGGCTATCAATTTGAAGATAAAAAAAAAAAAAAAAAATTAATATCTATTTTTAATATTTCAAAAAGATATTTCTAAAACTTAGATATAAATTGGAATCTTTAATTAGATATAATATCATCTAATAGGCTATGATATTAATATATATATTATAAAAAAAGAACCATTTTTTTATTAAAAATAATCTTCTTACAAAGAATAAAATGAGCCATCTTTGTGAGTTGATCAACCACTACAAAGATATTGTCTAGTGAATTGGATGGTGGTAGATTAGTGATGAAATCCATCAAAATAGAAGACTATGACTATTTTAAAATATGTAAGGACTGTAAAAACCTATAAGAGCAATATCAAGGATTCTTGGACCTTGAACTAATATCACATAAGAGTACAAAGTCCTTCACAACCTTCCATCTTTGAGACCACAAAAAATCTTAGAAAATAAGTTCCAAGGTCTTATTAAATCCAAAGTGACATATAGTTGAAAAGTCATAGTGAGATTAAAGAGTACAAAGTTATGTTGGTCTTTCTAGGATATACAAATATTCTTCAAAATATAAAAGATCTTTTTTAAGCTTCAATTTTTTAATATTTTCATTAAAGCAACAATTGATATCAAAGGCTAAAGCATCATTAGTGGCTGCAGCACATACCTCATAGAAGAAATTAGAATCAATAGGTACCGATATAACAATGGTACAAAGGTGAAATTGCTTTGGCTTCAACAAAGTTGAATAAATGCTACTTCTCTTGTCCTTGGTATAATATATGATCTTCTTGATAAAGTATCAAACAACCCTTGTTGCTTCTCAAGTCAATAAGTGATAACAAAGTTAAATCAAGATAATGACATATTCCATTGAGCTTCATGGCAATTAAGAATCCGAGATGATATAAAATATTTCAAATTCTTATGATTTGTATATACAATCATAGGATGCATTGTTTCTTTGAAAAAATGATGTTATTTTTGAAAAAAATTATAATAGCAAGAAATTTCTTATTGTATATTTTATAATTAATTTTGGCAATAGGAAATTTTTAAAAATAAAATGCAACAAGATGGAATTTATTGTCAATACCCATTTTTGAAAGTACGGCCTCTAGCACAAAATCCAAAGCATCAGTCTCTATATAGAATATTTTTATAAAATTTAGATGCACCAAAATTAGAACTATAATAAACGTTGTCTTGAGATCTTGAAAAGTCTTTTTTACTTGAAGCTTCTATTTCAACTTGTCTTTGCATATCAAGTGAATAAGAAGGGAGACAATTTGAAAATAATTTTTAGTAAAGATCTAATAGAAGTTGGTAAATCTAAGAAAACATTGTACATCTCTTATAGTCTTCAGAATAGCCCACTGCATAATTGCCTCTATCTTCTTAGGATCCATCATCAAATCTCCAATAGATATGATGTATGTCAAAAATTTTATCTTTAGTTAATAAAATATACATTTCTTTAGCTTAGTATATAGACCTTCATCTTGTAGCTTTTATAATACCAATTTTATATATTCTTTGTATTCTTTTAGATTTTTTAAGTAAATTAAGATATCATCAAGATAGATCACCATGAACTTGTCTAAATGCTCTCAAAAGATTTTATTCATTAAATGTTGAAAGATAGCAAGTATACTTATTAATCCAATGGACATGACATTAAATTCAAAATGTCTATATCTTGTTTAAAATACGATCTTTCATTTGTCTTCTTTTATGATCTATACCAAGTTATATGCTCCATAAAGATCTATTTTAATATAGATCTTGGCTTAGCCAAGTTGTTCCAAAAGTCCTGAAAGTAATGGTAGTGGATAACAATTTTTCATCGTTATCTTATTCAATCTTCAATAATCAATACACATATACAAGGAACCATCTTTTTTCTTCACAAAGAATATAGATGCACCTACTGGAGACTTTGAATGCCTGATGAAGTTTTTTGCAAGGTTTTCATTAATATAATCCTTCAATGCTAAAAACTCATTTTGAAAAAGATTATAAATTGGGCCAAAAGGTAGTTGCATTCTTTCTAGAAGATTTAAGGTACAATTGTATGGTCAATGCTCTGATAATATAGTAGCATTTTTTTAAAAAAATATCTTAAATTTTATTATATTACTTTGAAATAATTATCGATGAAGTTATATCTTCTTTAATTGGAGTCACATAAATAATAAATGATATATCTTCTTTAGCCAATCTTATAAAAGAGCTTATTCTAATAAATAATAGCTTATCAGCTTGTGACTTTTTATAAAGTTTTTTTGAAGGAATTTTTATTGAAAATATCATTCTTTACAATTTTTAATCTATAAATAGATTATATTTTTTTAACCAAGAAAATTTGAGAATAATAGGATTTGAAAGAGTCATAATAATATTAAACACAATTTGATTGCTATAGTATTTAAATGATACTTCTGTAGATATTGTTTTATGGATAATATTACTAGAGGATAAGAGTCGTCCATCTATTATTTCTACATGAACAAGTTTGAATTTCTATACCAAAGGAATTTTATGAAACCTAAAAAATATCTCATCTAAAAAACAAACAGAGACCTGTGAATCCAACAAGGTGATTGTTTGAAGCTTTTGAAGGCCAAAATATTAAAAAAAAATTATAAAGCAATGAGTAGATTGAGAAAAAAAAAGAAGAATCTAAATATTTTTATGATATTGAATTATTCAACCGCATGGTCCCTACTATGATTGAATATCTTTGTTTTTTTGAATAATTGCACTCTTGATTTTGGTGATGTATTGATTTTGTTTCTTCAAATAATTGTGAACCTTGTGGTCTTCCTTGCCATAATACAAACATAGATCTCTTTTCATTCAATAATTTTTTTTTTTTGTATGGATTAAGAGATTTAAAATGCATTATATTAAGATGCATATCTTTTATTTCTAAATGTGAATTTAGATTGCTTGCTGATGTAGCAGGAACATATTAGATTGTATATTATCTTGTTGAAGCCCATGAATGTTGATCTTGATAACATTGAAATAGTTGATTATCATATTTCATGGCTTGGCTGATAGTTTTATTGAGCAATTATGGATCCAAAAGCAATAATAATAAATCCTTTACATTATTTCTTAATTTCCAATAGAATTTATTCATCAAGGCTTTTTCATCTTAATTGATTTTGTATACTAGTTGTCTAAAATTGGATGCACAAATTAATATAGAACGTTGTCGTGTTGTGGTTCGGCTACTATGTGAAAAAATTGTACATGTATATTTAATGTATAATTTACTATATAGCTAAATGAGAGCCATATCAGTGGACTTTTATTGATTATAGAATGTGATTGGATTGCTAGTTTAGAAAGGATCTGTTAAAAGGATTATTATTAAGGTTTATACAACCTTATTTTCTTTTTAGTAGTGACTTTTGAAGTTAATTTTATATTGATAGTAACTTGTGTATATCTTAAGTCACCTTTGTTAGACATTGGTGATCCTTAAGATCTTATTTACTTCTTTTATTTGGTGCTTAAAGCACCAAGTATGTAAATCTTATAAGAAGAAGGGTTAGAAAAGGGTTTTTAGTGTAAAAAGGGTAGTTTGGCCATCCATGTGGATGAATAGAGGTGGATGATAGAAATCTCTATTCTAATTGGCCAAAAATCATGCCCAATGGGCTTCAAGGAGGCTGCCCGAGGGTTTATTAGGAGTTAGGGTTTGTTTTTCGAGGGAGTCGAACATCAGAGGCTAGGGTCATCAGGTTTAGGTTTTTGGGTATGGTTTGGGTGCAAATCTTGCATGATTTGGACTTTTAATGAAGAAGTTATAGGCGCTCAAAGTTAGGGTGTCGATTTTGAACCTACTGTCACTCTTTTGGGTATATCTCGCGCATACAGAGAGCAATCAAAGATCGGCGACTAGGGTTGGAAAGCGCACTTTCTTGGCTACACTTTTTATGTACAGCTTGATAAAATCCAAGCTAGGGTCAAGGAGATATTGCGAGTTGAAGTCAGTGCTTGTAAGCTAAAGGCAGTAAGTGATTCTGCTTAACTAGCGGTTACATTTTGAACTATATCTTAGTCAATTTGATAGATTTTTGGCTCAAAATTTTCAGGAGTATATATGTTTATGTCACAAGACTATGTGCAAAATTTTTGTGGCATTAAGGTTTTGGGTTTGTGAGATATAGAGAAAATAGTGCTCGGGTGTCTCTGAGCTAGGGTTTTAAGCACCTGCTAGGGGTTTTGAGATATCGAACGATCGGAAGTATATTTGCAGTTGAATTTTTTTTGTGGTAAAGCTTAAAGGTGAATTCTACCTTGCCTAAAAGTTTGAAGAAAACTGAACGGCTGGATCAGAAGATATGATTTTCTAAAGTTTGGGAAGAAAAACATCCTTTGCGGGAAAATATATTTTTAAGGGTTTTTGTTGCAAATTTGGACTTTTGTGCATACTAAAGGTGTTTTTGGGAGCCAAGACTTTATGGAGGTGTAAAAGGTGGATGTATAGAGCCATGATATGATTTTGATATATAGATGAGTCTTTAAAAGGTTTTTAAGGATTTTCTACATATCATAGAGAAAACTTATGTACAAACCTACTTAAAAATAAGAGGTTTTAATCATACAAAACCTTTTTCTTATATTATCATGTGTATTTATCCTTCTTATTAAGGACAAATAACTCATTAGAGTTTAGCCAATAAATATTAAGTAAAATTCTCTACAGCTAGGTACCCGGTGTATTCCTAGATAGAAGTTCACGCCACGCGACAACGTGCCTTTTATTATAATACTTGGATCTTGGCTATTGTCTAATAAGACTTCTCATGTTTTCTAAATACTTCTATAAATGCCTCCATAAAAGCTTTAAAATTATTTAAAATAAGAGATCTCTTTTCAAACAAGGGAACAAACCATGATAATGTTTGTCATGTAAGTAAGGTGCCAATTAATTCAACTTGTGATTCTTTTATCAAATGAGTATTAAATTATAGAACCATTATCATTCAAATTTTGTTGACAAATCTTTGAAACTTTGAACGCATATCATTATATTTCTTTAGAAGACTAACTTGAGATTTTTTATGTTGTTGAACAAGTGGATTTTTTTAGCACAGCATAAATAATATTGTGTCTTCAAGCACAAAAGTTGGAGGTGGATGCAGTCTAGGTTGTGATACTTCAAATGTTATGTTATTATAAAATTTTGTATTAATCCTTTTGATCTCTGTAATCTTAATAGATAAAGTAGTAAGAGCGCTTATGATGGCATGTAACTTAGACTCTCAAGATTTGATCATACTAATATTTTGATCCCGAGCCATTCTAAGAGTAAAAAAAATAAATCTATAAGAAGACAATATCAATTTAGAAGAAGGTAATATGCAACCTCTAAAATGCCTTAAGACTTTTAAGAAGGAGTGATCCACTTTCTTATAAGAGAGATAAAATTTGAATATTGTGTAGAAAAAAATATCAATTTAGAAGAAGATAATCCGCAATCTCTAAAGCGCTAGTATGCCTTCAAGAAAGGGAGTAATATACTCTCTATCAAGAAAAGGAGTAATCCACTCTCTATCAAGAAGGATCCAACTTTGATATTTAAGATGAGAATAGTTTCAATAAACTATCAAAGATACAAGAATACAAAACAAGAGACTTGAATTAAAAAGAGATTGTAAGAAGAAACCAATAAGTACTTGAATTATCTAGATGAAAATACAAACAATACGAAGAAAGATGAGTTAGAATTCTAAAAGATACGTTGTCGAGACTAAAGAATTCTTCAACTTTGATTCCAATATATATCCCTATTTAGGAAGCTTCTTCAGTAGCTTCTATCAAACTGTAAAACTTTTCAAGTAGTTTCTATCAACTTAGAAGCTTTTCAAGCTCTTTCTACCAATTTAGAAGCTTTTTAAGCTCCCTCTAGCAATTAAAAAACCTCTAGAATGTTCTAAATAGTTCTGTGAACTTTCAAAGTATATATCCCTAACAACTAGATTCTTATATAACATCTTAGAAAGATCTTATTTTTTCTTCAAAATCTTCTTTTTGTTTTATGATAGATATTTGTTTTGGACCTAAAAATCATAAAGTATCTACTTTATTAGTTTCAAGAGCATTAACTTATTTTTTAGATGAAGCATTTGTAAAAAGCCATAGAATACCATTAAAAAAAATAACTAAACTAATACATATAAAAATTGTAGATGGTCAATTTTTGTCCTCTAAAGATGTTATTCATGAAACCATTCCTATAGATGTAGCAACAAATGGTTATAATAACTTAGTAATCTTGATTTTTTTATAATATATTTAAAGATATTTCTAACCAAGTAATAGGTTATAAATCTAAAATAACCAAATTATTATTTCTAGGAACAAAAAAATTTATACACACTATCTTCTTGTGGTTTGACTATTATGTAAAAATATTATACATATATATTTAATATATAAATTACTACACAATTAAATGAAAGCCATATCAATGGATTTTTATTAATTATAAAATATGATTAGATTATTATTCTAGAAAGAATTTATTTAAAAGGACTATTATTAAAGTTTATATAATTTTTTTTAATAGAAATTTTGAAGTTAGTTTTATATTAATAATAACTTTTATATATTTTGAGTCACCTTTATTAGACATTGATGATCCTTAAGATCTTATTTACTTCTTTTATTTGGTATTTAGAATATATATTATATAAATCTTATTAAAAAAAAGATTGAAAAGATATTTTTAGTATAAAAAAGAATAGTTAGGCCATCCATGTGGATAAATAGAGATGGATGATAGAGGTTTCTATTCCTATTGGCTAAAAGTCATGTCCAATGGGCTTCAAGGAGGCTGCCTAAGGCCTTATTAGAGATCATGATTTATTTTTTGAAGGGATTCAAACATCAAAGGCTTGGATCACCAAATTTAGATTTTTGGGTATGATTTTGGTATAAAAATTGAGTGATTTCAAGTCTTTATGAAGGAAATATAGGCGCTCAAAATTAAGGTATCTAAATTGTACCTATTTTCATTCTTTTAGATATAACTCACGCATATAGAAAGCAATAAAAGATCAATAATTAAGGTTAGAAAGAGCACTTTCTTAGCTATATTTTTTATATATGACTTGATAAAATCTAGTCTAGAATGAAGAAGATATTGGGAGTTGAAGTTAATACTTTCAATTTAAAGGTAATAAGTGACCCTACTTAATTAGTGGTTGTATTTTGAGCTATATCTTGGACAATTTGATAAGTTTTTGGCTCAAAATTTTTAGAAGTATATATTTTTATATGATAAAATTATATACAATAATTTTATAATATTCAGATTTTGGATTTTTGAGATATAGAGGAAATGATATTCTAGTGTCTATAAACTAGGATTTTAAGCACATGCTAGGATTTTAAAGATATTAGACAATCAAAAGTGAATCTATAATTTATTTTTTACTTTTTTATAAAGCTTAAGAATATAATCTATACTTTAAAAAAAATTGATAAAAATTGAACAATTAGATCAAAAATTATTAGACTATGAAATTTGGAAAGAAATTAATTCTTGCAAATAAATTAGCTTTTTAAAGGATTTTGTTGCAATTTGAGCATTTTGAACAAACTAAAGGAGCCAAGACTTTATAGAGATAGAAAAATAGATATATAGAGCTATGATAAAATTTTGATATGAAGATGAGGTTTTGAAAAGAATTTATGAATTTTTTTTTGAAAATTATTAACAATCTCACTTATTAACAACTAATTAGTTGTGATTTTATAAAAAAAAAGGGTGTTAAAGGTTTTTTATATACTATAGAAGAATTTTACATACAAAATTATTTAAATATAAGAGAATTTTAGTAGTATAATATTTTTTTAATAATATTATTATATTATTTTTTATTATTATTAAAGACAAATTACTTATTGCAGTCTTATCAATAAATTATAAGTAAATTTTTTACAACTAGGTATCCAATTTATTTCCAAATTAAAGATCATGCCACACAACAATATCACAAAAAAAAGATCATTGTTTTTTATTTATACAGCACTTATTTTTAATGGTAGAAAAATATGAAGTAATCTTCAAATATAATATAAAAAATATCAAGAGCTCAAAATTAATATTTTTTAATCAAGTATATTTAAGTATGTCCTTAGACCTTCTTATATATGACATTAAAAAAAAATTATTTTAAATTTCATGATATTTTTAAATTTAAATTTAAAGATAATCTTCTCTATTTTGAAAAATATTTATATGTTCCAAAAGTTGAAGTACAATTATAAGCTCTTCACATTTATTATGATTTTTCTATAATAAGATATTTTAGATATAATAAGACTTTAAAATTAGTTTTAATATATTTTTAGTGGTTTAAAATGTAGATGGTAATAAAAGATTTTGAATAATCATTTGAAATTTTTTCAAGATCAAAAATCCCTTCTGGTTGACAGTTATCTTCTTGTAACACATTTGTGTAGTGAAAACATAAATAAGAATAATTTTCTAATTAATATTCAGTAATGTTGATTCAATAGAAATTCAAGATACTTAAGAAAGGTTTTATGAAAGCCTCTTGGATTATTTTCTTGTCTTAATAGCTAATAGATAAGAATTAGTTATTAATCTTTCCTTCTAGATTATAGAAACTCTTTTATTATTTTAAAAAAGCCTTAAATTAATAAAAATAAGATAGAAGAGATAAATAATTAGTATGGTTGACACTAGGATTAAGATGAGGGTGGGGTTGGGTTTAAAAATCTCTAAAATAGATTGAATTGATACTTGAGGATTGACCATTTATAAGATAGGATTGAAATCAAATTTCTAGCCACTAAAATGGCCACCAAAGGTAAAATAGGAGATCATTTGGAGATTGGTGATTATGATTTAAAAACTAGCTTTAATTTTGTTCTAAAGGCAAAAGATTCAATTTCATAGATTTTGGAATGACTTTTCAATTATTGTTCAAAAACTAGGTTTATATTGGTGATTTGGATTTTATATAATAAAATTAAGACTAGTACTCTTAGCTAGTTTGTGCAATTGGTGTTATCTATAATTAAATAAATTAATAATATATAGTTGATTAAACGTGCTATAAGTGTATAAAATTTTGTAATAATCTAATGGTATAATTGAGAGATATTTGATCATTAGTGCAAGGAGGTACCGAAAGTTATTAATTTGGAGTTGTTTAGGATTTTTGCAATATCTAAAGATATATCAATTAAAACAAGGTGAAATTTAGCACGGTATTAGAAGACTTAAAGATCAAGCTTTACACTGATTTTAAATTGAAGTTAATAGATGGAGAAGGAGAAATCTTTATTGGAACATCTACATCAACTTCAAGCTGGGAGCTGAGTGACATCAATGTGGTTTGTAGATATTTTTTTCACAATTTGTAAGTTGGATTGGACTAAAAATTTTTGAGCATGTAGAAGATTTATAGTAGAATTTGTGTGCAAAATTTTGTATTAAGTAGACAATCAAATTAAGAGTTACAGCTTGCTGAAGCTCACTGACTAGGATTAGAACTTATAAAGAAAAATTGAAGTTGCCTAATTGTGAAAGTAACAAGGCAATTGGAATTTGTATATAATTGAGGTTATTAAGAAGAGTATTTTTGAGCACTTTACAACTAGGTGCTTGATGCATTTCCAAATAAAATAATACGTAATACAATACTATATAGATTTTTTTATCCATTACTTATACCAAAACAACCATAATCATTTGTTTTTATGGATTTTATTATAAATCTTATAATTTTAAATTCTTATGATTTTATATTTGTAATAGTAGATTTCTACATCAAGATGGTATATTTTATACTATATATAAAAGCTATCATAAGTAAAGAAACAATTAGGCATTTTCTTGACATCATCCATCGCTGTCATAGACTGCCAAAAGATGTTATATCAAATAGAGGGATTCAATTTATATCCAAATTTTGGAGAATTCTTTTCAAGATATTGAAGGTGGATATATAACTATCATCAATCTTCTATTATCAAATTGATAGATAAACAAAGCAAATGAATCAAGTATTAGAATAATATTTATAATATACCATAAACTACCATTAAGATAATTAGACAATTTTTTTACCATTAGCAAAGTTTACCTACAATAATATGGTACATTCTTCTATCCAACAATGTCCATTCTATACTAACTATGGTTATCATCTATAATTTGATATTTTTGACTTTTCAAAAGTTGATAATCCAATCGCAAAAGATTTGACAAATTGTTTATTAGAGCTACATACAACAATAAAGTTACAATTAAAAGAAGCTCAAGGACAACAAAAGATTAATGCACATATCTATCAAAAGGAGCAATCTCAATTTTGAGTTAGTAATAAGATGTAATTACATTGTTATAATATCAAAACTAATTTTTCTTATGACAAATTAGATTATTATAAACTTGGACTATTTTCTATTAGTGAATAGATCAATTTGGTTGTATATTAGTTACATCTACCAAAGTTGATGAAGATTCACCTTAATTTCCTTGTGTCTCTTTTTGAACCATATAAGATAGTAGATATATCAAAAAGAAGACAATTACTATATCCATTAATAGAAATTAAAAACAATGAAGAATTTAAAGTTGAAAAAGTCTTAGATTCAAAGCAACACCAAAATAAATTTGAATATCTTGTATATTAGCACGGATATGATTTTAATGAATGCACATAGGAGCCATGTGAAAATCTAATAAATGTGTTAGAACTCCTCTCTACTTTTCATTGACAACATCCATTGAAATCAAGGAATAATCATTGACAATGAAATGATATAAATGAAGGAGAAACAAGTTCAAGGATCAACTTGTAAAACTTCTTAGCAAACATGAAGAATCAACAACTAACCAATTCATCTCAAGAATTGCTATTTATAAAATTATCAGATAAAACACTTGGATTGTCTTAAATTGGATGACATTACAATTGTAATAAAGATCCTCAAAATATACATGTTCTTCTTCAAATAGATAGCAAGATATAATGCCTTTGGTACCACAATCTTGGAAGAGACTCTTGATGTTTAGTGATATTGTTAGAGGTGGATATCATAGCTGATGGAATATTAAATATATTATTTGAAGGTAGTTATGAAAGCCTCAAATATGATCAAATAATTGGATGGTCTTCTTACCTAAGTATGAGACATTGTTGATGGTTGAAGGGACCTATCAACTACCTTTGTGCAAAAAAAACATCAAAATTTGTTGCTAATATCATTCAACAGATCTTGGACTTCATCATGTTGTAAAGCAATTTCACTTCTTGTAAAACTTATCACCTAAAAAGAGAGAGATTTTATCATAGACATCTATTATTATTTTATCATAGACATCCTATGTATGTATGTATATGTAAATATATATATATATATATATATATATATATATAATATTAAGACATATTTAATTCAAAAAATCCTTTAATCTCAACAAACAAAAAAAAAAAAAAAAAAAAAAAAAAAATGCATTAGCATATTGTAAACCGATACAAATATAATAATATGCTCCTCTTCCTTCAACATACATTTTCTTACTTGCAACAATCTCCTCCTCCCTACTTTTTTTATAAATTATTTTACCTCTCCATTTACTTAGTAGTTTGTTTTTTATTTATCAATATAATATTATTTTTTAAATTATTTATTTATTTATTTATTTATTTAAAAAAATATATTAAATAGATTATAATCCAATATTAGAAGATATATTTCTTGCTCTAATAATGTAAATTATATATATATATATATATATATATATAATTTTATGATAAAAAATTAGAATTTTAAAATTAATTTTGGAAATATAAAATTGGAAAAAAAAATATCAATTTGTATTACTAAACATTATATTTATCAAAATAATTATCTGTATGTATGTATATATATATATATATATATATGAAAAAGAAATTAGTGAAATATAAGAAAAATATACCAAATTAATTATTAATTGGTCATTAAATGGTTGATGTTTGTATAGCTAATTGGTTATGAATAATGAAATTTCACATTTGAATCTTAATTCACCTACTCATGAAATGTCCTCATAGAAGTTCAACCACTAAATTTATTGTTATTTCTTGGAATCTAACTTAATACAATTCTCATGGCAAATTGGATCAAATGTGCAATGTCCTAACATAACATATTCAAATTTTTTTTCTATTTAAATGAATAAATGACCATATATATATATATATATATATATATATAAACAAAAAATTGTTTTACTTTTATTTTTAAAAAAACAGAATTTTATGTAGAAAAATCCTCTACAAGAATCAAAATTAACAATGGTACTCCAAGATTCACCACCAAAATTTAGCAGTGGGAGTGGAGGCTTTAGATTGGTTGTGGAACTCACTGTCCACTAGGAAAAGGGTGAAGGCATGGAAGTGGGGTTTAAACATTGACTTCATGGCTTGCATTAAGGCTAGAGGTTGCAGTGAAAGTGGAACATGGAGTTAGAAACTAGTTTAAAGACTCTCATCAAATTTAAACCTTGTTTCTAACATTTACAAAATTTATATATATATATATATATATATATATGATTATACTGTGAAAAAGATGTTCAAGAATGTAATGTAAACATGGTGTATGTATCACATTATTCAGTATATTAGTTTCACTTGAATTTCATTCTCATTCTTTTTTCCTTTGAACCGAAAAGAGTTCAATTATTTACACAGAAGGCAAAGTTCTCAAAGATTTTGGTCATGCACATTGAGCCTTTCGTTGAATTTAGAAACATATATAAACTAATCGTTTGTTACAAAGTTGAATGACCACCCCCCCATTTAAAGTTTGTAATTTTAAACAGATCGCAAATAAATCAAATTACATTTACAAATTCTCAGTCCGTAGTAAGGATTTAGGGGATCGGGTGAACTCAAAAAAACAGAATTTGGTATCAACTTCATGTTGATAATACAGATTGAAAAAATCAAAGAGGGCGAAGGGCAATCAGACACGAGGGGTGTGGTAAACAGTAAAAGGGATAATGTGCCCCTCATTGCTTCTAAGATGAGAGTTCCTTGTGCTCCTATTCCGGGCAACTGAGGTTGAATACCTCAACAAATGAGCTGAGAAATCTTTTGTAGATTGAGATACTATCTCTGTAAACGGACATTAATTAATCAGATGAAACTCAGAAAACATGTCAGCAAATGGAGAACTGTGACGAAGCAAGTCGTGCTCAGAGTGATGTAATAGATTTATTTAAATATTAAGAGCGTACTATGAATTCACTTTGATATTCAGATGCGGAAATGACCATCTTCGCCAGAGATTTGATGCATGACGATCAGTTAAGTCGGGCTGCAGATGTCTACAAGGAACATGACAGGAGATTACGGCATAAGATGGTACATTAATCCCTCATGCCACAGCGGGTGAGAACTGGCTTCAGTCCTCTAAAGAATTCATTACTAATCCTCTTCTTAAAAATTCATCGCTGCCCGACTACAAATCGCGAATGGGTGATAACAATGGTCGCTCCATCCAAGTTCAATATGATCATCAAGGTCAAAATTGGTGGCTAACGGTCTCCCTGACTCGGATCTAAACCTAACCTTCCGTGGCTGCACTTGTCATAACTTGCGACAACCAAACATCATGCGTCAGCTACCAACCATGACTCTCCAAGAGTAATCTGCACATAAAAAAATGGAGACATGTATAAGAGGTTGTAGAGCATGCTGCTAGCATATTACATCTCGACAAAATTTCATGTCACCATGAAACCAAAGGAAAATTCCAAAACATTCATATTAGTACAGCATGAATTCTAGAGAAACTTGCGCTTAAAACATGATTCACTTTCTAGATTTTCCAAGAAAGAAAAAGTAGGAAATTACCTTCTCTCCAAGTTTGAATGTAGGCATGCCCCTGTATGGACATCCGGCACAGCGGAATGCATCTCCTAGTCCACACTGCAAAAATTAGCAAAACACTACGTTTAGATTCACCATTTCCACGCACGTGCAAGTGTATGTGATGCTTCAATAAGGAACAGACCTGACAACGTGTAAACATGTCTGTTTCTTACCATACTATCTAAACCGTAGAATGTTGCGCAAGATCGCAGTAATATGATAAATTTTACGAAGCATAAAATTACAACTCTTTTCTTCAGAGAAAGTTGGCCGCTTACGCTGCCGCAAGAAGATGTGGGGTTGTTAATTTGCGCAGCTGTAAGTTTAGTCTCTTCTTCCTTCTCTTCAAGTTCTGCACGGCCGCAAGTACAGTTTTTGCATGCCTTTTTGGTTGGAGCACAGCTCTCTGCCTCTGTAACACCCATATTAATACACACCACGGCAAGTAAATCTTCCATCTGTACTCTATCCCTAGCCCACTTTCACCAAGCAGAGCTATGACGAAGTACAAGCGTCATTGAAACAAGACAAAAAATCAACAAAAATACCTTATTCCAGAAAAAAAGTAAAATTAGTGCTCGATTAAATACTCACGAGGTAACTCAGGTGCCTTTAAGTCTTCCTCTGTAAGAAGATCATCCTCGTCAATAAGTTCCTCGTCATCATCTTTAAAATTACTAGTACGATCCAATTTGACTACTGACTTGCTCATTGACAGAACATCGTCCATCACATCCCCAGCAGTAAACTTCACGGGTTGATGATTTCCATTTGTCCTGGCACGACCTGACCAGACAGAAAATCCCACCTTAATTAGTCTCAGTTTCATCACATGACTCAAAGTCAACAACAAACATCATCTCATTGTGAGAAAGAGTTTGTTGCCACGCGCATCTGAACACTAATTCGCTATGAAATATACAGCGCACACAAAACGACTCCTCGTATTGGAACTAAAAGTTATTGGTCAATTAACTACCCATACTAGACAAAGATTGCGTAGACAAATCCCATGACATTAATATAAACTATTTAGTGCAATATGAATCGTAACTCAGCAATCGTTAACAACAGTAAATGAAGGGTTTACTGCTTTGATAAATTCTTGGATAAGTATACAAAACAACTAACGGACCAGTAGGTTACCTTTCTGGCTGGAGCCCTTCCTGAGTTGGAATACAGATGCCGAGTCCCAAGAAGGCTTCTTAGATTTCACCTGGAAACCAAGGGAATTAACAAACTGTGACCATAAAAGTACGAGGGAAGAGCTTCTCTACTTTGAAACATGTGCATCTTACATCATGAGTGGGATAAACATGAAGCAATTAAAATATTCGGGAACATATACCCAAACCTGAACAATGTTACATACCGAACCTTAACAAATCAAATGCACTGCAACTACTTATATGACATCATTCTGATTTAACATGAACTCCGTGAAGACTGATGACTTACCGCCACCAGGTTCAAGGCAACAGAACTGGTCGTACATGCTTTAGCAATCTCTACTCCGGTTACAGAGTCCACATCAGAATTCACAAAGCCAGCAAGCAGCAAATTCCGCTCCAATCCAGCGATTGTTTGAGCGCTAGAATACTGCAAGCATCAATCTTCAGTTAGACGATAATGAAAGCTTGCTTTGAATCAGGAATCAAGATTTTTTTTTGAAAAACCAAATTTACCTAAGAAAAATTCTAATAATGGACCCGGATCCGCAGTAAAACGAAGCTCGACTGAGAAAAAACACTCCAACTCCACTATGATTGATGTAATCATTCTTTACAAGATTACAACAGTTCTTCAGAAATTGGAACGAATATGAGTCTCTTTTGTTTATGAATATTAATACACAACACTTATTGACAAGCGTGCGCCTCGCCCTTCATCTTAAGGGCTAATAAATTATAAACTGATAACATACCTTCTGCTCTTGGATTTCAACAAGAAGCGGTTCTAGAGCCAAGAAGCCGCCACCAGGCTTGAGAACACGAGCAACCTCTGCCAGAAATGCTGGAGAATGACGGCCTGGTGTATGCATCAATGATACCACAGCCTCCACTGATGTCCCAGCATCAAGCTTGCCTTCATAAATAATCAAAGACAAAATAAATAAACAGAAATGACCAGTATGTGAGCAACATTCTCAAATGAAATAAGTTCCATTCCTGGTCGACAAGTACTGTGTAAGACTACCAGAACAAGTTGGCTAATCACAACAAACATAGTATTGTGTAAAGCTGCAAGTACAACCGCAATTTTCATGGCTATTGTCTAGTTTCCAAAGGCATTATAGTTCTTCCGTCGTTCCCAAATGCAGCGATTGACTTCAATCATTTGCAAACAGCATAATAACCAGACAAATGCTTACAAGCCTCTTGAGTATTGATTACGATTTGCAATGTGGCTCCGCCAGACAATTCATCGTGATATGTCTTCTTAATCCATTGCTCCACCGAGTCCGGAAGTGACTGCAAATCGGTGACCAACAAAACTCCAACGTTTCTGGCCATCTCTCACAGTTAAGCTGAGAGATAACCTCTACCTTCGAAAGGAAGCTTACGTGAGTAAATTGATACAGAATTTACCTGAAAAAACAAAGTATGTTAAATCGACAGCTCTCGGCTCCTCCGCTGACCACAAGCAAATTTAACTCAAGCTGCTTTCATTCACATCCCAAACATCTAATCAGGTGCAATCTATGTTCCACACCTAACACACTTTGGTTACATTAACAACAGATGCGGAAGTAGGAATAAGTTATAAATGTACGTTCCCCGTGCCAAACAACTGTTACAGTAATTATCAGAAATGCAACGTAAAACTAGCGAAGGCACGTCATTGGCTACCACTACAACTTCCTAATACCTATCCTCAGGGTCAATCAGAACCAACAAAGCGGCAACGCATCAGTTCCTTTCAGTATTCCTTCCAATGACGGAACTCCGATTCATCCTAACTGAATTGGGAAATACGACTTCGATTACTTGAGTAACACTTCACTGAAAAAGACGTAGATGAGTAAGAGAAGGAGAAACTCGGAGTAGTAACTAAAACTGTCTTTCATGAGCTAAAATTAGAACTTGGCATCAAATTAACATCACTTCATCTCCTCGACATTAGTGCCAAAGCCAATCATCCTGAGTTTCATTATGCGACAATACTGAAAAATTACAATGAGAATAGACAAGCAAGCTCAAACAGGCAGTGAGGGAGATGAACTATCATTTACTAATCACGCCACCTGTACGCCTTCTAAGGATCCACCTCCTCTCTATCCCTCCACCTCACAATCTAAGGATGGTCGTCAATAAATGCAAACATCTGATTCACATACGGAATAATAAATCCTGACAGTCCTCGGACTAACTCGGCACTGAGACAGACCATCATTTGATTGGAACCTCATGCAATGAGTCAATCGTTCTCCGCACGAAAGATACGGATAGACCTTTTTAAACTGTGAAGGATGCAAGCAGGAAAGTAAATATCCAAGAGATTAATGTCCATGTAAGGTGATTTTCATGAGGAATCATCACAAACAGCGTTCAACTTGTGCGATATCCACACTAAGGCCACAGAACAGAGAGAAACCGAAAATCTAATTATGCGAACTGGATCAGCAAATTTTAGGTGAAACCATCATCCAACGTACTAAAGTTCTCCAAATCCTGTATCTTGTAGAAACGTGACCTCACCCACGTTCGCAAACTGACACCCAATATTCAAGGCAGAAAAACCGCAAAAAAAACCCGAGTTTCATATAGGAAACATATCCTCTGCAAACTGGAACCCTCAAAATCGATACGAAGCGATGCCAGACGAGCATCACCGTCACAAAATCAGGCGCTTACCCGTAGACACAGAGCAAAACCAACTCAAAAATATTCAACTCCGTTGAATTGTCCACTCTGCTTCAATCTGCTTTTCTCAATAACCTTCCTCCCCTGCCTCCCCTGTCCACCTCTCTTCAGTATGCTACTCTCTCTAGCCGTGTCTCTATAACATAAGTAGGCCACGCTACAAGGCCACGGTAGCCAAACGAAGGCGAAGCACACCCGTCCTTGGCCTCCCTCCCTCCCACGTTTGACACTTGCTCATTCAACATGGGAGCCAGAGAATTCCATCATATCACAATTAGTTACAGAAAAGGAGAACCGCTACAGATCAGCGCTGGCATGGAATGGCATGACATACCCTAAGCTGGCAAGTAGCTCAAGTGGAGCAAGCACCGCAGCGCCCCGGGAGGTGCGAGGTTCGCCGAACGACTCCTGTGCGCCAAATTGAACTCCGCGAAAAGCCGCCGAAGAGGAGTCGCTACGAAATTTCCTTTGAAGGGCTTCAGTGCACACGCACAGACGCGAGGGATCTTGGGCAGGCTTGAGAGTGAAGGGAGCTTTACGGAGGCCGCCTGGGCTCCGTATAAGATCTCGCACGCCAACCGCCGCAATCTGCCGCCCGGGAGCGTCCGAGTTCTACGGCAATGCGCCCACGTTCCCGCGTTCTCCACATTGGGCTGAGTTGGCTCTTTCCCATGCTGACTCGACCAAATTGACGACGCTGAATGCCATTATGTGGTATACGACTTGCTTGAACTTCAGTCATTTTAATAGTTGATGCTTTTCCAACATAAATAAGCACTGTTCCATGTCTTCAAAAGCAGCTGAAGTAGTGTTGGAACTGCAAAGGTATGAGAATATTTGTGGTTTTTGTATTCATAAGATTCCAAAAGATGACATGTTCTTAAATTAAACAAGATCTTTATATTCTCAATCCTTGAATTAATTAAAAGATAATATAATAATGATGATATTTTGATATTTTATATTTGAATATTTAGCATAAACTAGAATAAGAATTGAATTACAAGAAAAAATGATTAAAAAATCACTAAATCATATATCTATATCTATATATATATATATATATAAATCACCTCCATGTAAATGTTTTTGTTAGGGATATATGCTTCACAGAACCTTCTAGAACATTCTAGAGATTCTTGAGTTGGTAAAAGTAGCTCGAGAAGCTTTCTAGTTAGTAGAGCTCGTGAAGCTTCCCAATTGGTAGAAGCTATTCAAAAAGCTTCTTAGTTTGATGGAAGTTACTCAAGAAATATCATAAATAGGGATATATATGGAAGTCAAGGCTGAAGAGTTCTTCAGTCTCGACAACGCATCTCTTGGAGTTCTAGCTCACCTTTTTTGGTATTGTTTGTGTATTCATCTAATTAATTCAAGTTCTTATTGGTTTCTTCTTGAAACCTTATTCCAGTTTAAGTCTCTTCCTCTATATTCTTGTATCCTTAATAGTTTGTCAAAATTGCCTTCATCTTAAATATCAGAGTTGGATCCTTCCTGTTAGAAAGTGGATTATCTCTCTTTTTGAAGGTATACTAACGCTTTAAAGGTTGCAGATTATCTTCCTCTAAATTGATATTTTTTTTATCACAATATTGGAGCTTTATCTCTCTTATGGGAGTTTTTCTAGAAGACTAACTCAAGGCTCCTTACATTGTAGAACACGTGGATTTCCTTAGCGTAGCATAGGTAGTACTGCATCCTCAAGTATAAAAGTTGGACGTGGATACAATCTAGATTGAGGTACTCTAGATGTTGTATCATTATGAAATTTTACAATAACCCCTTCAATCTCCACAATCCTAGCACATAAAGTAATAAGAGCACTTATAATAGCGTCTAACTTGGACTCAGAAGATTTGATCATACTAATGTCATGACCTCCAACCATTCTAAGAGAAAAAAAAAATGAATCTATAAGAAGATTATATTAGTTTAGAAGAGGATAAATTGTAACTTCTAAAATACTTTAAGACTTTTAAAGAGAAAGGTAATCCACTCTTTAGATAATGCCTTCCAAGCAATAGTTACCATTTAATTTAATTTAGAATAAATGATAAAAAAAATTAAAAAATTAAAAAAAAAAAAAGAAAAAAAAAAGATAGAAATAAAAAAATAAAATAGTTGGATGAAAAAAATTGGATACAATAAAATAGCTAGATGAAAATAATATTATTAAATAAAAATAATACTATTAGATAAAAATGATACTATTAAATAAAAATAGATATAGTTGGATGAAAATATATATAGTTGGATGATAATACTATTATTGGATGAAAATAATGTTGTTCGATAAAAATTGGTACAATTAGATGAGAACATGCATAATTGGATGATAATAAGTGCAGTTGAATAATAACACTATTATTGGATGAAAATAATACTATTGGATAAAAATTAGTACAACTAGATGATGATAGGTTGATAAAAATTATATGACAATAATTAATTTGGGAGCAACTATATAAATCAACTTGAATTGATTTTTACCTCAAGGATAATTTGCTTAAAAGATTAAGAGTTTGAATCTCACCAAGGCTCACAAGTAATATATAAGGGTGTCAAAAAATGGCCTTGAGGCCTTAGTCTTATATTCCTACCTACATCCAAGGTGCCACAATCCATATAAGACTTGTACACCTCTCTTCTTGCAAAGACTACATTAGCTGTTGGTTTTTCTATTTTTTACTAATAAAACTAATTTTTTTATATTTTTGACTTCACCATGGTATTTATTTCACTTAATTTGTGTTTATTCTTCTTTTGTTCTTGTTATTTGCTTCTTTTACTTTACACCACCAATTCTAAGCAACTCTTAATTGAGACCATCTTATAATTTGAATTGAGGGGTGAAATTTATCCTCAAAATGTTCATATAGGAAACTTGTCTTATAAGTTTGATATGTGTCTTGCAAATTGGATACATGTTTGATGTCCTATAGAATGTCGCCATGTAGCTTTTATATAAATAGTATATGTAGAGACAAAAATAAATCCTTCTTTATTCTTATTAATATATTTCTTATTTCTTTGTCATGTTTCAAGAGTCTCTATTCTTCTTGTCTTGACAATAGCCATTCTAATTTAATATTATATCATCTTTGAATAATTCTTTTATTCCTTTTTAATAACATAAGAGTATTTTGATACTTTGATTATTTATGTTTCACGTCCTTAACAGTTTAATAAAAGTATTGATTTATTATTCTTGTTTTATATTTTAAAAGTGAGTAGATTATTTCACTTTTATTTTTGAATTTAAAGATTTCAGACTATCTACCTTTAAACTAACATTCTTTACTTTTCAACCTTGATTTTTTTCTTGAAGAAAGTGAATCATCTCACTTTGTGGAAATTTTTATTTGATATTAGAGGTTGTGGATTACCCTCTTCTAATTTGAATTATGAATTTATTAAGTTGTCTAAGATAAAAGAAAAAATCATGGATGCTATACTTAGCAAAAATGAGAATAGATTCGTAAATATCATAGATCTTCAAGAACTTGTTAATACTCTTAGAAAAGAAATTTCATACATCATTAATATCAACCATGGAAGTGCTACTTTTAAATCTATAGAAGAAGTCCAAAGCCTACGCCAAGAAGTTTGACAATTGAGAGAAGCAAGTACATTGACCTCACAATTAAATTTAAAAAATATTATTTCTACAAGTATGAAAGAGGCAAAAATTAATATGCCTGAGAAGTTTGATGGAACAAGATTAAAATTTCAAGGATTTTTGCAACAAGTCAAGTTTTATCTAGATTGCATGCTTTTCAATATCCTAGTGAATTTACTTAAGTTGGATTCATAAGCGTACTTCTATCTAAAAGTGCTTTTTTTTACTTTACACCTTTGATGGAAAAAGATTCATAACTTTTTTATGATTTAAATTCATTCTTTGAAGTGTTTATGGCCACATTTGGAAAAAATAATTGAAAAAGGGTAGTAGAAACCAAACTCTTATCTTTATGATAAGGATTACGGTCAATTATAATATATACTACTAAATTCTAAAACCTCACTTATAATATGGAGTAGATTGACAAAACCCTTATTAATCAATTTTATTATAGATTGAAGGATAAAATCAAAGATTTTTTATTAATAATGCCAAGAATAGATTCTTTGGAATAATTTATTATTCAAGCCATTGCATGTGATAATTGATTATTTGAAAGGCATCAAGAATATAGATTTGATAAAAAAAAATAATACATCTATTAATGATAGCAATTCATAAGTTTTTAAAAACTTATTTGGCTAAGTTAAAATCAATATAAATTAATACAATATGTTTTAAATCTCTCACTAAGTCAGAAAAGATTTGACGTCGTCAAGAGGGTCTATCCTTATATTATAAAAAAGCTAATTACACTGCTCAATATTATCCAAAAAAACAATGGAATCACAAAATAAAGAGCATAATTACTAAAAAAGATAATATATTGGAAAATAAATTTTTTTAGCTATAATAGAGACCTAGAAATTACAAAGTCTTTGCCTTATTAGATTTAGGAGCCCCATTTTATTTCATAGACAAAAATTTTATCAAAAAGCAAGAAATATATTTAATTAAAAAAATTAAATCCATGTATGTAGAAATTATAGATGATTATTTATTATCTTTTATAGATATCAGCCATAAAATTGTTCTTTTAGATGTAACAATTAAGAATCATAATAGCATAGTAATATTTAATATGATTAGATTTCTTTTCAATTTAATTATTTTAAGATTATTGTGATTAAAAAATTATAATCTCCAAATAGATTAGACTTCTTGTAACCTTGATTTTTTTAATAGTTTAATCCAAAAATTTGTTAATCAAATAAAAATACATAAGTTTAGTACATCCAAATCTTTATTGGTAGGTATAAAAGCTTTCATATATGTAGCAAAAGAAGGATCATCTTTTATTATATATATCATATCTATTTTAAATATTGAAAAGACTACAAGTAGTATTTTTAGCTAATATTAATATTTTAAAAATATTTTTGAAAAGAAAAATACAAACATTCTTTCAAATCATCAACCTTATAATTATTCAATTGATTTTTAAAAAAGAGCTTAAAAACCATTTGGACCAATCTACAATTTATCATACAACAAGTTGATTGCATACAAAGAATATATTGATAAGAATTTAGCTTAAAATTTTATATGCCATTCAAGATCTCCAACAAAAGTTCTTATCTTATTTGTGAAGAAAAAAGATGAATCATTAGAGATGAGTATAGATTAGCAAGGACTTAATAAGATTACCATCAAGAATAAATATCTTTTATTGTTGATTTCAAGACTTTTTGATTAGCTCAATTAAGCAAAGATCTATACAAAAATAAATTTATGAAGAATATATGACTTGGTCTATATCAAAGAAGATGATAAATAGAAGACTACATTTTGAATTAAGTATGGATATTTTGAATATAATATCATGCCTTTTGGATTTATAAATGTACCAATTACTTCTTAATATCTTATAAATGATAATTTTTATAAATTTCTTGATAATTTTGTTATTTGCTATTTAGATGACGTTTTGATCTACTCTAAGAACACAAAAAAATGTGAACTTCATGTTTGTCATATATTACAAAAACTTAAAGATGCAAGATTATATGCCAAGATAAAAAAAAAATATATTTTATATTATTCAAATTGATTTTTTAGAATATATCATTTTTAATAATAATTTAATGATAAATTCTAAAGAATCCAAATAATTATATATTAAAAATTTCTAAAAATAATAAAAGATGTATAATATTTTTTGAGATTTGCCAACTATTACCAAATCTTCATCAAGAATTTTTTTCAAATTAGAGCTCTATTGTCACATTTAACTTGTAAAGAAAAATTCAAGTGGAGTAAAGAAGTAAAAACATCATTTGAAGCTTTAAAGATAGTTTTTATTTTTCTATCAATATTATATTATACCAACTTCTTCAAAGTATTTTTTATAGAAATAGATACATCAAACTTTATTTCACATGCGGTATTGTTACAAATGGGAGTAGATGACAAACTTCATCTAATAGCTTTTTATTAAAAAAAAATTTCAACCAAGATTAACTACAAGATCTACAATAAAGAATTTCTTACAATTATGGATTCTTTTCAAGAATGGCTTCATTATCTAGAAGGCGCTTCCAATCCAATCACTATGTACATAGGTCATAAGAACTTCAAGTATTTTTTGTCAACATATATTTTGAATTGCCACCAAGCTCATTGGAGCATATCTTTGTCAAGATTTGAATTCATTATCACTTATCAAGTAAAAAAAATAATAAGATTTATCTGATATTTTTTTTAGAAATTATTATCTTACACCGAAAGAAAAAAATGTAGCTTTTAATTAACAAAAGATAATTTTTTTAAAGCCAAAATAATTTCATCTTTGAATAATAAAACCAATATTGATTGTTGATTCAACTTTTTTCAAATAAGTTTAATTAAGTATATTAAGAATAATTCATTTAAGTCTCATAATACTTCTAAATTCAAGTTCAAGAATAATCTACTCTATTTTGAGGGATATTGTTGTATGTTATAAAATCTTACTTGAAAATGCGCTAGATATCTAGCTGTAGAAGATAAAAGGAAAATAATAATAACAAGTTCTAACACCTCTAATAGAATTATGTAAAACTTATAATTAAGACTAACAAGTATGCTTCAATTATTAAAAAATTTAATTAGATTTTTTAATTAGTTATACAAGAATACACAAAAAATCTTAAAGAACTTTTAAATAAGATATAAGAAAATAATAAAGAAATCTTAAAGAAATATTAATATAAATCTAAAAAAAATTTAAAATAGAAATTCTATTAAAATATTAAAAATAAAATTTATAATTAAAATTTAATTAAATCTTAATCAAATCCTAATCAAATCCTTATTAAATCCTAATCAAATTCTAGTCAAATCTTAGTCAAATCCTAATCAAATCTTAATCAAATCCTAATCAAATCCTAATCAAATCTTGATCAAATCTTATTTAAATCCTAATCAAATCTTAATCAAATCCTAACCAATTCCTATTTAAATCCTAATCAAATCTTAATCAAATCCTAATCAAATCTTAACTAATTTCTATTAAAATCCTAATCAAACCTTAATCAAATCTTAATCAAATTCTGATCAAATCCTAACAATCTTAGTCAATTTTTAAACAAATCTTAGTCAAGCTTTAGTCAAATCTTAATCAAATCCTAACCAAATCTTAATTAAATCCTATTCAAATCCTATTCAAATCCTAGTCAAATTCTAAATGAATCCTAATAAATTCTAATCAACTCCTATAACAAATTGAAATTACAATGGCTAATAATCTAACTTTTGGTCTTAGCTCAAATTTTACACAATTTTCAATAATTAAATTGACAACATACACAAAAAATTTGAAGGAGATCCAACTTATCAAATAAAAATTAAGTTCAAATTCCTACTCAAGTGTAGGCCGCTCTCCTTCTTCAACCCTAATGTCAAACTTCCAATATAAATATCTTCTCTTTGCGCTATTTAATTATTCTTAAAATTCATATATAGATAAGAAGTCTAGTCTACTATTCATAAAAAAACTCTCACCTCAATCCAACTAGTATATTGTTAAATATCTAAGAAATCCTCACTAACCTTCAAACTCCAACTTCCCAGATCTCAATCCACTTGAACTTCAATAACTCCCAATTAAATAGTTTGATCAAGCTTAAACTTTAAATATATATTAATCACAACTAAAATCACAAATCCTCAAATTTTTATCTATAGATCTATAATTAAACTCATAAAATGCTTAAATTTATAAACCCCTCTTTATTTCACAAAATCCAAAGTCACCCGATACAAACTTGATTTTATAAAGCTCTTACAAAGCCAATTTTTTTCCAAATCACTCAAAATTAGCACTTAAATATAACTTCTCAAGTCTACTCACTAACACAATTCTCTAATCTACAAAAAAACCGTCGATCCATAGTGAGCATATGAATTTATACCTTAGGATTTGATTTTGATCCAAGATCACAACCGGTCCTCTCCAAGTATCAACTTTGGAAATTTTGAGGTAAGATTTATTAAAATTTATTCTTAACTCTTTCTTAAAGATGCTTATATTATTTATTTTTCTAATCTACTTTATTTTGCCTTATTTATGGCCATACAAAATAAATAGAAGCATCTTTTATAAAAAGCAACATTATTATTTTTTAATTTCTTATTACTTTCTTATCTATTATCTATAATTTTAAAATAATTTATTAAAATATTTTCACTTGAGCTCTTATATATTATAATAATTCCTTTTTTCTTTCATCTAATAGCTGTATTACTATACAACAATGCTTGTATGTTCCAGAAGGTGAAGCATGACTATATTGTTGTGGTAGAAAGAATTTGCCTTAAGAAAGCTTTGAGCTTTTGTTTGCGACTAATTATTCAATCAAGATCTAAAATAAAAAAACTCCCAAATTTATCTAAAATTCTTCTTCATAGGAATATTACATCCAATACACTTTTACAAAACACTCAAAAAATAATAAAATACTCTAAAACCCTCATTCATCCATAAAGAGAGAATTTTTCCTAAATTTTAATAATCCATAATTTTTAATCCAACTGTCCAAATCTACTCAAATTTTATATGAAATATTAATGTATCCTTAACAACTATTATAACAAATTTTAACCATTGATTCATTATTAATCTTTAGATATTGCCAAAATACTAACAATAGCTTCAAATCCTTATTTACAAATACCCATGTACTAAATTCTTCATATCTCACAAATTAAAAGTCTAAATACTATAAAATTTTGATATATAGCTTTTCAACATATTAATTCACTTTTTTAGAAATGTTTAGGCAAAAATTCGTCCAAAAGCTTAAGATATGGCAAAAACTATCACTATCAATAAAATAGTCTATTTACTACCTTGAAATTCAATCTATTATCTTTGACTTCCAATATCTTCTTTTTTTAAACTTCAAATGTAATAATTCTTTTATATTAGATGTAGATCTTAAAATCACCTCTCTAATCGCATTCCTTGATTTCTAAAAGCTCTCATATAATTCTTTGTATCTTCAAAAGAATGAAAATAGATATGATTTGTATACTTTAATTTCAAGCGCCTACTCCTTTTTCATAAAAATTCCAAAGTTTTCAATTTTTATATCAAAATTATAATATAAAAAATAAGCTTTTTAATTCTAGTCTTTGATTTTCAAATGCCGTCTCTAAAGTTATCAAAATCCTAGTTTTCATTATAGAAAGTCTCATCAAAGCCTATTGAACATGACTATTGATCAATAGAAATGAGGAGCTTCACCTCTTGTCTTCATTCATCCATATTTTATTTTCATCCCTCTACATAAGCCTCTTAGTAGTTTAGTTCTTTATCTTTGGCCTCTAATCTCCTCTCAAGGCTTTATACTAAATATTTAGCTTGTATATAATTTAAATGCCATAATTAATATAAGTAAAAAAAATCTAAATAAAGTTTTATATACCAATTCTCTTTTATTTAATTTATTAATTATTTTAATACACATTTAGACTTTTGAACATATTATATATTTTATTTTATTTTTATATAATATAAATAATTATAATATAACAACGTACTCTTAAAGCTTGTTACACTTCTTTGTAACAAGACATTTTGGATATAATAAGACTTTGGAATTAATATCAAGAGATTTTTTATGGCTTCAAATATGGAAGGCAATTAAAAAATTTGTACAGTCATGTGATGTTTGTTCAAGATCAAAAACTCCTTGCTATTGACCTTACAAACTTCTCTAATAATTACCTATACTAGAACAGCCATGGTCTTCTATCTCTATAGATTTTATCACAAATCTATGAATTTCAAATTCATATGATTCTATATTTGTGATTGTAGATCATTTCACTAAGATGGCATATTTTGTATCATGTACAAAATCTATCATAAATAAGGAAACATCTAAATTCTTCCTTAATAATATCTATCGCTATCATAAATTATAAAAGGAATATTATATTTGATAAAAAAACGTAATTTGTATCAAGATTTTGGAGAATTCTTTTTAAAATATTGAAAGTAGACATAAAATTATCTTCAACCTTCCACCTTCAAATTGATAGACAAATAGAATAGGTAAATCAAGTTTTAAGACAATATTTGAGGTGTACCATCAATTATCATTAAAATGATTAGATAGCTCTTTTGCCATTAACAAAGATTACTTATAATAATTTGATATATTCTTCTACTCAATAAATATCTTTCTTTACTAATTACGATTATCATATATGATTTGATACTTTTGACTTTTCAAACGTTGATAATCCTGTAGTAGAAGACTTGGTGAATTAATTATTAGAGCCACATATAATAATGAAGATATAATTAAAAAAAGCTCAAGAATAAAAAAAAAACCAATATAGATATTTATTATAAGAAAAAATCTCAATTCTATGTTATTGATAAGATATGGCTACTTTGTTGTAATATCAAGACTATTTATCCTTGTGATAAGCTGAATTATTGTAGGCTTGCATTATTTTTTATTTATAAATAGGTCAATCCAATTGCTTATCAATTATACTTATTAGAGTCTATGAAGATCCATTATATATTCTATATATCTTTGCTTGAGCCATATAAGATAGAAAATATACAAAAAAGAAGATAAATGCCACTACCTCCTATAGAAGTGGACAACAATGAAGAATTTGAAGCAAAAGAGGACTTAGATTTGAGGCAATACCAAAATAGATTGAAATATCTTATATATTAGCGTGGATATGATATTAGTGAATCCACATGGAAACCATCCAAGAATCTAGCAAATATATTAATCAAAGTTAATACATTTCATTGATGATATATATCAAAATCAAAATAAAAAAATCTTTATTATAAAATAAAGCAAATTTAATAGACATATCTTATATAATTATTTGGATTTTTAGTGCTAAAGAGATAGATAATCAATAATTAGCAAATTTAGCTCAAGAACTATTATTTGTTGATTTATTAGATGAGACAGTATAATTGTTGCAACTTCTAAGATTATAGAATAGAGATGAAGTTTCTTAAGAATAACATGTTTTTTTTTGGATTAATGATAAGATATAAAGTGTTTGGTATCACAACTTTAGAAGAGACTTGCAATATTTGATGATACTTTTAAAGGCAAAAACTACTCTTGATGGTATTTCAAATATTTTTTTGAAGGAAGTTATGAAGGCCTCAACAATAATCAAATATCAAGGTGGTCTTTTTGTCCTAATATAGGACATTATTGATGGCTGAGAGGACCTATTAATTATCTTTGAATAGAATAAAGATCAAAATATGTGACAAATATGATTTGGCGTATCTTAGATTTCTTCAAAATATAATTATTTCTCCTTGTAGAACTTGTCTCTAGAAGAGGTAATTTTACAAATATAAGATTTATTCTAATAATTATCTAGGTAACATAGATAGGTAGAAGTACATAAAAATAAACTAATTTAATAATATCTTCTAGAAAAGCTTTCTAGAAGCTTCATAGATGTAATTTCATCTTTATGCATGTCTTTAGGTAATTGATAGGTTAAAAACTTGGTCCACAAATTAGCTACAAGTCACACATGTTGGTAGCTTGTGGAAGAAATTAATTACATAGTGCACATATAGGAAACTTCTCTTGTAAGTTTGACACATGTTTTATAAATTGGATACATGTTTGAAATCCTATAGAATATTGCCATATAGCTTTTAGATATATAATATATATATAAATAAGAGTAAAGCCTTCTTTACTCTTGTCAACATATTTTTTGTTCTTTAGTTTTATTTCAAGAATCTCTAATCTTCTTGTTATTGATAATAGCCATTCTAATTTAATATTATACCATCTTGAATGATTCTTTTATTCTTTTTAAGTGATATAAGAATATTTTGATACTTTGATTGTTTATATTTCATATCTTTGACAAATATATATATATATATATATATATATATATATATATAAAATATATTAAATTTTTTATCATAAAATATATATATATATATATATATATATATATATATATATATAATATTTATTTGAATGATTTTAATAATAAATATTGCTTATACTCTTATATTATATATTCAAAATAAATTAATTCATCAACTATATTAGTATAAGTTAAAATTTATAATCAATAAAAGTTTTGAAGATAGTTATTTTCTATGTACAATAAATAATTTATAAATGATTTATATAATAATAAATATAATTATCAAATGTAATCAATCTATTACCAATATGATAATATTCTTACATATTCAATTATATTGCATACTTGGTATACAAACTATGCTTGCTTAGTGGCATAAAAATCCACCATTTTAGATATTTTTTAAATCATAGATTTTCAAAATGTCTACATTAACTATTACAAAGAAGTTTTTAAGAGCTATATATATGTAATGCAATAATAGCCATTGTAATTGAATAGATAAGAATTTTTACATCTGTGTCATAATATTGCAAATCATATGTAAAAATTGTACATAGTAGATAGAAAATAAGAAGTAATATATTTTAAAATATATTAGTATTAGTTAGTATTATACAAATAAGATAGTTGTAATACAAACTAATTTGTTTATAGAGAAGTAGTATAATCAATTTAATTTTTTTTATTAATTTTTAACTATATATTTTATAAATTACTATACAACAAGTCTTTATATTCTATCACATAGTAGTGTATTGTCTTTTTAAGATTTTGTTTTTATTCATATCCTTGAAATTATCTTTGTCTATACAAATTTATCAAAATCATTATAATTAAAAGAAAATATATTAAATTTTATATTAAATTTTATATATTTTTAATAAAAAATAATAAACAACTTCATTTTTTTTATTTTAGATTTCAAATTTCTTTACAATAGAAATCAACTACAAAATCTTTTATTAACAACTTCTTATTATTATTGATACATTTGAAGAATAGCATCATTTATTGGAAAGGTATTAATATACTATCATTGTATATATAAACAAAAAAAACTTAAATATTAAAAAAGTACACAAATTTTAAATTTGAAGCAATTGCAATAGAATATGTGTTTATCTTACTTTGCTTTTGCAATTTTTTTTAAATCTAAAAATCTTCAAGAAAAATCAAAGGCTCCTTTTGCCAATCTCATATGGTTCTAAAAGTAGATGATGAGATTTTAAACTAATAAAATTTATTAATTTTAAAGTCATTAAATCTTTAATTAAAATCATCAATAATTTTTAAAATAAAAATAAATAATATTTCTAAAAAAATCCAAAAACTATCAAAAAAGATATTTTTGCTATAAGTATCAAAAAATATTCAAATAATAATGAAGATTCTTTTGAATCTACCGAAAGATTTGAATTTAAAAATAAAAATAAAAATAAAACTATCTTAACATAAAAGACTTCTATATGTACCTTTAAGATCTATATGCCTTCAAATCTTACCTATTATTTATTTGACATATTATTAAAACCATGTTATGTATATATGTATATATGTATGTATGTATGTATATATATATATATATATATATATATATATAGTATTTTATTTATTTATCTCTTCCTTCTTTAAAACAAATACATATACATGTATTTTTTTACTTCTATCTCTCTTAAATATTTAGATTCTTTAGTTTTCAAATAATTATTTACTATTAAATTTAAATTTTTGATTACTCAAATTTCTTTGACAATGAAATCTATTTTATTTCAACATCTAAAAAGTCCATTACAAACAATTATATATGCACATATACATGGAAACAAAAAGTTATCTGATAAGAGAAAATTATAATTCTTCATGAATTGCTTTACAATCACAACCTTATTTAAACATGTCCTAGCAACTCTGTTATACACATACTAATTTTGTTGTTATTCATTAAAACCAAACATTTAGAATAGGATAAAATAGAAATAATTTATTTTTTATTATGGATAAAGTACACATTGTCAACTGAACGGCATAAACAGATTAATTAACTATTATCAATTCTCTAAAGTGCTTAGTATTCTTGTTCAGTAAAAATATATGGTACTATTAATTTATATGATGATTATAAAAATGTATAATGCACAATTAATATCTAAAAGTCTCATTAATACATATTTATATTTTTTTAATCAAAGATTTGATTTATTTAAAGATATTCTATAAGTTTTTTATTCTCACAAAATTCAAGTAATATATATCTATCTATATATATACATACATACATGAGAAAGAAAGAATTTTCCATGAAAGATAAACAATGAAGGGGCAAACAAAGGATTAGACAAACTCTCTCATAGGCCAAAATATTACATTCAGTATATCAATGAAGGTATTAGCGGGGGATGTCCCCAGAAATATGAATATACAAAGGCAACGTAAAAGGCAACAAATCATATATGTGGGAACAAAGTTCGACTAGGGCAAGAATCACATGTGGTCGTGGATGAATGAGAATCATCATGCATGAGATGGGGGGTTGATGAATATACGGGCATGGGAGCCACGGTAGTCATGGGGCTCAACGCAGAGACGGTGGGCCCGCGGCGACGGGGGGCGGAGGCATTCCCATGGGCGCATCCCGTGTGGTCAGCAGCAGTCTCGCAGTCCAGACTCCTCCCAGCCCTTTGCTTGCCACTGCCAAGGATTCCATCAGTCCACTCGCGCATTCTCATTACCATAGTTGTATTCTGGATTGTGCTATTTTAAATGTTAGGCAAAAGAAATTTTTGTCTCTCGCTATCAATGGCCAGCCGAGGTTGGTGAGATCCTCATGCAAGGCCTTAGCGATTGCTGCAATTTGTTTGGATTTGAAGTATTGAAGCCGTTTTGCGAGGGGATGTGTGTACCTTTTGTGTCCCTGAGGTCAGGATTCAATGACGGCTCCGCGCTCTGGCTTGTCTCGGCAGCGGCAACAGCAGCATATGCGGAGATGAGCAGTAGAAACAGCACAGACATGACTTGCATAAATTTCCGTGTGCCCATCGCAACACGCCTTGAATTAATCCTGCGAGTTTGAGCTCAATCTGCACCGGCGCACTGTTTAAGCAATCTCGCTCGGTAGTAACACTCCAACGCTCCTGTAGCACGCCACCAATTCATTCAATTAAGCTTCCAGTTCCAGCAAAACTACGAGAAACAAAAAACGAGGCAGTACACCGAAGACATAGAACATGGCACACATGGTCTCTGAATTCGCCCAAATGCTCAGCTTGCGTCGAAACCCTACTTTTACCAAAGTCCTGCACAATGATAAAAAAAAGAAGGATGCATACGATTGCAGATGAACTCTATTGATGAGCAAACCTGGGCAAGGCACGCTCGGAGAGCACAGGCGTGAAGACGAAAAGCACCTGGAACTTATCAAAAACTGCCATGCGGCCAATTCACTCAGTTATGGTGACAGAAAGCTGAGAAGATCGAGGCAAAGAATCTATCGAAGCACTTATTGCAGCGGGAGCAAAACCTATAGGGAGTCCACATTGACTGAATGCATCGTCGAGGGGATGGTGTCCCCATCAGGCGTGACCCTCGATCTCACGGTGATTGCTGTAGCGATGGCCGCAGCGTGGAGAGCACAGAACAGGGGCCACGAGAGACTTTCCAACCAGCCCCCAATCGATGCCTGAATAGTCTGCACGGTGAGTGCATTATACACCAGGCGAATCTACACCCATCACGAGGTGATGCTGTCCACAGCTTTGCACATGACGCTGGGAGATTCCAGTGTGTGTTTTTGTGCGCCGACAACTTGGGCCCGGCGTTATCCAAAGCATCGCAGCGCCTTGAAGGAAGGAGATGGATGTACTTGGTTGATCAGACGCTGCTTAGTGTTCTTTTGACATAGAAGTCCATTTTGAAAAGTCATGGTTTAAAAGTTTGTGAAAGTTTTTGTTTGATGGAGAAAAGTTGGATTTTGAAAGTCACTATTTTTGGAGATTGTATAAAGTGAGAGGAGGTCATGACATATAATTTGAAATGGTTCTCAATGTCAACCAATCAAAAGTTTAGAAAGTTGTGGTATCTTATCTTTTCTTCAAAACCTAAAGATTCTTTTAATAACATTCCAACATTTGACATGTTTTTGATTCAAGGTTTTATATTTAGCCAGTTGATTTTATACTATTTTTGTATTTTATACTTTGACTAGAATTGGTGATCTTTTTAGTGAGTATTTTATAATAGAATTCTTAGATTATTATAAATAATAAAATTTAGTATTCTTAAAAGAGATTTTAAATAAAAATAGTAAATAATACTAAGATAAAAAACTTATCAAAAACTAATTTCTTTGACAATTGGAATAACTAACACAATTGATAATGTCCAAAATTTTGATAATATTACCATAAAGCATTGTAAATTTTTAATACTTGCAATTAAAATAAAAAAAATTCCAAATTTTTTCAATTATAAATTAAGTATATATATATATATATATATATATATATATCAATGAATCTCTAGAATTAAGTGAATTATACAAGAATTTGCTTAAAGAGAAATTTTTTTAGTATAAAATATCAATATAAACTTAAATATATTTATAAATAAGATGGATTAGTAATTAATGTTGTTAGCATCTTCTTGGTCTTGCTTAAACAAATCAAACAATTGCAAGGCATGCTCTTTTAAAAAAAAATTTGTATTACTATCTAAAAACTTATTTGTTATAGTCTTGTAAATAATATACTTGTTCATTAAGAACCAAAAGAGTCTATAAGAATCTATATATATATTAGTATTGTGTTTTATATAATATTATAATAGAAAGCATCTTTGATTCAATTAGTAGATTAAATATTTATTTCACTTCTTCAAATGTGTATTTTACATATAGTTATTATTAATAAATATATTAATCTGAAAAGACGATATACTTACATATTATTATTAATTCAATTTTTTTTTTTTTTTTTTTTTTTTTTTTTTTTTCATTCAAAAATTTTAAAAAAAATTATTTTTTGTATTTTGATAAGCTAATATAAAAATAAATAACAACTATAATTATCTATCAAAGTAACAAATCTTAATGAATTATTAATACATAGAATATAAAAATTATATAAAAGAGGTGGAAAAAAAGGAGAGATGAAGGAAAAAAAAAAGAGAGAAAAGAGAGGAAAATTTAGGCAATTCTATGAGGTTTGTAGTTTGGCTTATAATTAAAGTTGGTGCAAAAACCTTCATAATATAAGTTTTGTTTTCAACTTATTTACTTCAACAAAGTCAATATAATTGAGTTATTGTTAAAGATTGGCATTTGATACAAAATAAAAAATTCTAGCAATGTTTGGAAGTAATCACTTCATCTTCATTGAACTTGCAGCAAGGTTTGGCTAAACTCTAAAGTACTAGACTATGGACAATTTTACATCTAAAGCATCAAAGTCTACACCAAAGAATAAGAGGTCCAAATTCTAGATTAGAAACAATAAGTATTTTGTTCTTTTTTTTTCTTCACTTCCATATGTTTTTAATTTGGATAATTCTATTGACATAATATCTTTTTAATTGACATAATATTTAATATTAATATCTTATAGCCATGCTTTAAGTTCAAATTCCAATAACAATAACTTTTAATACTATACCTGCAACAATGGCAAACCATGACATCATGTCAAGCAATAGTAGTCACTGCCTAATTAATTGTGCTTGCACTTATAAGTTTGAAATTATTCTAGATCAACAAACTCAAACCTATGCAGCGGCTAATCCAATTAAAAGACCTTTGATATCTTCCATGCATCTCAACCATACACTACTTACTCTTCTAACTTTTTAATTATTTTTTTTAATAGCAAATTTTATAGAAATATTTTCTTCTTATTTTTAGGAGCTTTAATAATTTGTTTTGTCCAAATGCATGTAAGTTCTAGCAATGTATCTTCATTAAAGGATTTATTAAAAATAAAAAAATTATATTATTTAAATATTAAAATATTAAGAATAAAGAGTTTATTTAATCATCTTAATATATAATAGAATTTAAAGGGTCTTATAAGTTACAAGAGTTTTATTAAAAAAATAATCATAAAAATAAAGTCTTAGTAAGTCTTGGAGGTAATTATTATAATTGGATTAGTATTTTTTTTTTTAATTATGATAAGTAGTGTTTAGTTATTAAGATCAATATCTAAATTGATCTTCTACTTACATATATTACTTATTAAAAACTTATAAAAATTGATTAATATGTAAAAGAAGCATGAGAAAGAACTATCATGATTTTTTTAATAATTTATGTAAAAAATAAGATATTTTAGTTGATTCAAATTGATTTTATTATTATAAAAAATCATGAAGGTAGGATAAAATAGTCTTAAATTGATATTAGTATCTTAAAAATAGTATAGGAATTTTTAGAACATATTTTTAAGACTTTGATAAAAATCATTTTATCAATTTGAGAGACCATTTTGAAGAATTGGAGCAAGATTTGAAGGCTCCGAAAGCCTCTTAGGCTAATTGGATGTTTTTAAAGACCATGGTAAAGTCAAAGTTATAAAAAAATATATTTTACTAGTCAAAAATAAGATGACTAATAACTAGAGTAGTAATTGTAGAATGAGAGGTGTATATATCCCATATAGATTGTAGCACCTTAGATGTAGGTTGGTAGATAAGACTAAGGCCTTGTGGCTCCTCTAAGACAACTTATACACTGCTTTGTGAGCTTTAATGAGATTCAAAATCTTGACTTCTTAAGTAAGTTATCCTTGAGATAAAATCCATTTATTTAATTTAAAATTTAAAATTTTAAAAAATAAAATTGGCAATTGTTCCAAATAATCAACAAATGGAAGGAGTTATAATCAAAGAAGATGTTTTGATGATCCAAGTAACTAGGAGAAAGAAATTTTGAGTCATTATACTCAAAAGCATTGGACTAGAGTGATTACAAAGGCATTAGTGAAGATTGGAGATATAGATGAGCTAGTTGTTGTTTTGATTGACCACAGTTTGGAAATAAATCTCATGTCTAAGGATCTTTAAATGAAGCAAAAGTGGATAATTAATATGGAACATGGATGGATAATACAAGCAGCTAATAATATATGAGGTAAATTGTATGGTCCTTGCCTAGATGTAAAAATTCAGATTAATGATGTTGCAATGGAACAAAATTTCTTTATTCAAGATGCAACATCTTATCCTCTTATTTTAAGACAATTATATATTATTGTGACTTGGATAGAAACAAAAGTATTTGATGATGGTTCAGCTTATGTATGAATTTGTGGTAAGGATGGAAGAAAGGCAATATAATTTTTTACTATGCCTCTAAATTATAAATGTAATCAAAACAAATTGAAAGAGAATCCATTGCCAATGATTATTGAAGAATTCATAGATTTTTTAGGAGTACCACTATAAAGCGGGATTATGGAGGTATAAAAGAGGAGGTACTCTTACAAGATGTAGGTGCCTTTGATACAATTTTTATTATTATTTTTGAAAATAGAAGTATTATGTATAAAAAATTTGCAGATTTAAAAGAAAATTTTTAAACAAGATTGTGATATTAAAAAAGAATTATATGAATTGGAAATATTAGAGAATAATGAAAGGATTTTTGGTGTTTATAAAAAAAATAGATTGGAAGATTCTTTGGAATTGATTGCATCAATTGGAGTAGGAGATGATGATAAGATTGTACAAATTCATACAAGAGAAATTTATTCTTTACTTGAATCTTTTCAAGCACCAAAGGTTATGGTTGAAACAAAATATGAGATAGTAGATAAGAAGATGAAACTTGTTGCTCAATCTTTGTCAAAATATTCTAAAGAACAAATGAAAAAAACATCAACAGAAAAGAATTTAAGAGATTCAAAGAATATTGGATACAAGTTTACTAAAAAAACTTTTAAGGAATTGAAGATTGGTTCTGATGGTTCTTTGTTACAAGAAGAAATTGAGTACTTCAAAGAAATATTAGTAAAACGAGATAAATCATTTGCTTTTGAATCTCATGAAATTGGGTGTGTGGATCTATATATTATAACTTTTATGGTTATTTTTACTATACTACATATACTTTGGAATTTGAGGCCAATTCCAATACCAAGGGCATATTTGAAAAGTTTGGTAGAATTATTGAAAGAAAAGATGAAGATAAAGATTTTGGAGCCTTTTTTTGCACCATATTCTAGTCGATGGTTTATAGTGCCTAAGAAAATGGATCATTATAATTTATTTAAGATATGCAACTAATAAATGTAGTGATTATCAAGAATGCAGAAATTGGACCAATAGTGGATGAATTTGCTGAAGGATTTGCAAGCAAGGCAATCTATTTAATAGATGATTTGTATTCAAGCTATGACTAATTTCAACTTGTAATAGAGAGTAGAGACATGACAACAATGAGAACACCACTTTGGCTAGTTAAAATGTGTATTCTTACTCAAGGTGCTATTAATTCAATTACACATATGATGAACATAATGAATACGGTGTCGTACTGTAATTGCTTACAGTATGTAAAATCCACTTAAAATGCATAATATGTTTATAGATTTAGATATGTGTTAGAATGGTTAGTAAAGTAAATTTAAGGGGGTTGCTGTAAGAAAATTTATTTTAGATTTTTATTTAGTTTGATTATGGGATTTAAATTATATAGATCTAAATGTTTAGTATGAAGCCTTGAGAGAAGGTGGGAGCCTAAGGATGAAAATTTAAGCTAATAGGAGGCTAATTGGGAGGGATGAAATCAAGGCATGGTTGGATGAAGGCAAGGAATGGAGAACTTCATCCCTATTGGTTGAATACCATGCCCAGTGGCTTTGAGGAGGCTGCCTGCGACCTTAACAAGGGTTTTGGCAACTTCAGGGAGGTCATTAGAAAATCAAAGACAAAGGTTAGAAAGCTTATTTTTTGGGCTACAATTTTGGTATAAAAAATGAGGGATTTGGAGTTTTTATAACGGAGGAGTAGGCACTTGAAGTTAGGATGTACTAATTGTACCTACTGTCACTCTTTTGAGGATTGGAGGAGTTTTGTGAGAGCTTTTGGAGATCAAGAGAGGCGGTTAGAGAGGCGATTTCAAGCTCTATACCTAATGTAGAAGAATTACTATATTTAGAGTTCTAAAGAAGGAGATATTGGGAGTCAAAGACAGTAGATTGAATTCCAAGGCAATAAGTAGGTTGTTTTGTTGATAGTAATGGGATTTGCCATATCTTGAATTTTTGGACGAATTTTTATTTCAAACTTTTCAAAAAGATATATTATTATGCTAAGAAGCTATACATCAAAGTTTCATAGCATTTGGACTTTTAGATTGTGAGATATGAAGAATTTAGTACACACGTGTTTGTAAATAAGGATTTGAAGCTACTGCTAGGATTTTGACAATATCTAAAGATCGGTAATGAATCAACAGTTGAAATTTGTGGTGGTAGTTTTAAAGAATACATCAATACTTTATATAAATTTGGAGTGGATTTAGACAGTTGGATTAAAAGTTATGGGTTATTGAAGTTTAGAAAAAATTCCCTTTCTATGGGAGAATGAGAATTTTTGAGCATTTGTTATGTTTTGAGAGGTTTAAGGAAATAAGGCTTTTGTATTGGGTATAATAGCCTTATGAAGAAATATTTTTATATAAATTTGGAGGTTTTATTATACTTAGATCTTGCTTGAGTAATTAGTGGCAGCCATAAGCCTAACGCTTGCTTGAGGCAAATTCTCTCTACCACAACAATGATGTTAAGAGATTTTATTCTTGAGAAGACTATGCCTTTTCTAGATGATGTTCCTATAAAAAGGTGCAAGGAAGAAGACAAGGATAAAACTTTGAATAAGAGAGGATATCACAAGTAGTTATTGATAATATACAAGATTATGAAAAGATATTGACTCGGTTTGAAGAAGTTCATCTTATATTATCAAGTGCAACATCTATGTTTGGAATACAAGAAGTTATAATTGTTGGACATTATGTGGATTTTATGGAAGAAAATCAGATCCAACTAAGATTGATGCAATTGAGAGAATAAAAAAAAATTGTAGTTCTTTAATAGAAGTGCAAAGGTTTTTAGGTGCATGTATATTCTACCATATTTAGATTTTTTTATTATACTCATATAATAGATCTATTGTATGAATTATTATGCAAGGATTATAGATTTAAATGGAAAAATAAAAAAATCAAAATAATACAAAGATTGAAGGATTTATTGAAATTACCTCCAGTGTTAAGAAAAATTGATTATAAGTGCAATAGACCAATGATTATTACAGTGAATATTAGTCTAATTGCTATTGGATGGATTGTAGATCAGGATAATTTGAATGGATATAGATTTGCAGTTTGATTTGGGACTAAGGTTTTAAGTACTGACCAACATGCATATTCATAAGTGAAAAGAGAATTATGGAGAGTTGTTTCAACTATGAAAGTTGAAAAGGATTACTTAATTGGAGCAATGGTGGTGATTGAAATAAATTTTTTTGTCTTTACTTGGAATGATTATTAATTTTACAACATTAGATATTGTAATGTTAAGGTGGATTACTCATATTAAGTCATTAAATCTAGAATTTAGACATATTGCAAGAAAAGATAATCCAATAGCAATTATGCTATTTTGAGCAAAATATAATGATGAAGATGAGATAATTGAAATTATTGATGATGTAGATATAAAATTTTATTCAATTTTATAATTAAATAAAGAAAATAAGTCATTTCATGAAAAAAATTATAAAGGAAAGTTATTAGATATTGAACATTATTTAAGCTCATTAATCAAATATATTGATTGGTCTATTGAAAAATTTAAAAAAATCAAAAAAAAGATATATAAGTTCATATTATAAGGAAGATTTCTAGGAAAGAGGCCAAAATCAAATATTGGAATGGTGCAACGAGTAGTAGATATCAAAGAAGATCAATAAAAATTACTTAAGGAATTTCATGATAGTCTATGGACGGGGCATAGAGGAATTAGGACTACTTTTATTAAATTGAAGGAACGATATTGGTAGAAGAATATGTATTGAGATGTGACTTCATTTGTGAAATCTTGTATAATTTATCAAATGCATTCAAATATAAGTCATTGAGATAGTCTATATCGAACATATCCTTTGGCTATTCAATTTAAATAGATTGTGGATTTGATTATTATGCCAATAAGATTATGAAAAATAAGATATTTAATTTTGGTTCATGAAGATTTATCAAACCAAGTGGAAGGCAAGGCATTAAGAACAAAGTCTACAGAAGGAATTTGTAGGTTTTTATTTGAGGATGTTATTTGTCACTATAGATGTGTGGCAAAGATCATTGCAGATCATGGAGAATTACATGTACATGAAGCTCATGAATTCTTTAAGAGATGTGGAATTAAATTATCATTGACTACAATTTATAATCCAAAGGAAAATGTAAAAAGTGAATATGGACATCTACCAATTGTAAAAGCCTTGGTTAAAGCTTATAATGGAAGAATAAAAAAATGACCTTGACTTCTACCTTATGCATTATGAATTGATTAAATAATACATAGTTTAATAATTGAATGTATATCAATGGAACTCATCATAGGTCAAAAATCTATTATGCCAATTGAAGAACATGTGCCAATTTAGAGTATGCTACCTTAGGAAGATAGATGAATAAGAGAAGAATTGTTGGCTATTAAAATTTGGCAACTTGAACAAAGATTAGAAGATGTGGAATTAGTATTAAAACATTTATAAGAGGTAAGGCTAAAAAATAAGGCTTGGTTTGATAAACAACATCGATTGAGGCCTAAAGCAATTGAAAAAGGTGATTGAGTACTTGTTTATGACAACAGTTTGGATAACCAATATAGTACTTTACAGAAGTTTTCAAAACATTGGTTTGGACCATATATAGTAGTAACAATCCATGACAATGCCACATATTTAGTGAGAGAGTTAGATGGTACAAGGTTGAAAATACCTATTGCTGGGAAGCGAGTGAAGATTTTTAAAAGACGAGATGAAGAAATCAATATGAAAGATCATGCTAAAGATATCAATGATTTTGAAGAAAATAATTATATTGAAATGAATAAAGAATATAACAATAAAAAACTTAATGCAAAAAATAAAAAAATAGTGTGATGCTAACTATGACATACAATTTGTTTGGTGAATATCAAAGGATGCGCACGTTCAAAAGGGGTGGATGTTGTGTTGTAACTTGTTTATATGATGAAAAATATAAATAATAGTGATTTCTACTTAATATTCAAATATCTTAGTTCAATAGGAACTTAAGATACTTAAGAAAGATTTTATGAAAGCCTCTCAGATTATTTTCTTATTTTAATAGCTAATAGATAAAATTTAGTTATTAAATTTTCCTCCTAGGTTGAAGAAACTCTTTCATTGCTTTTAAAAAGCCATAAGTTAATAAAAACAAGATAGAAGAGATAAATAATTAATATGGTTGATACTAGAATTAAGTTAATAATAGGATCACGCTTAAAAATCCTTAGAATAAGTTAGATTGATATATGGGGATCGACCATATATGAGACAAGGTCAAAATCAGACCTCTAGCCACAAAAATGGCCTCTAAAGGCAAGAGGTAGAATCATTTGGAGATTAGCAACTAAGATTGGATAGTTAGCTTTAAACTTATTTCAAAGACATCAAGCTTGTTTTTGTAGGATTTGACATGACTTAGCAATTGCTATCTAAATTCAGGGTTTGTATTAGAGGTTAAATTTTTATGTAATAAAATTATGACTAACACTTTCAGCTATTGTGTATAATTGAAGTGACATCTATAGTTGAAAATTTGGTAGTATGTGGGTGATTGAGTGTGCTAAGATTGAATAAAATTTTGTAACAATCTAATGATGTAATTAAAATTTACGTGATTTTTAGTACAAAGAGGTACTAGAAATTAGCAGTTTAGAATTGTTTAGGATTTCTACGATATCTAAAGATCTATTAGTTGAATCAAGGTGAAATTTGGCATAATTTTAGAAGATTTAAAAGGCAAGCTATACACCAATTTGAAGCTGAAGTTAATAATTAGAGAAGGAAAAATTACTACTAGGATATTTGCATCAACCTCCAAGTTGGCAATTGAGTGACTCCAATGTAATTTTTGATTAATTTTTGATAATTTATAAGTTGGATTGGACTAAAACTTTCTAAGCATATAGAAGATATATATTTATATTTGTGTGAAAAATTTTATACTAAGTTGATAGTCAAATTAAGATTTATAGCTTATTAAAGTTCATTGATTAAGATTAAGACTTGTAAAGAGAAATCTAAGTTGCTTGATTGTGATAAGTAACAAAGTAATTGGAATTTATATATAGATGAAGTTATCAAAAAGAGTATTTTTAAGCACTTTGTATTCACTTAAGCACTATTATATTGATATTCGAATCATATTCTTCTTATATGGATGAAACTTGTTAAGGATTTATAGATATATGTGAATTGCAACTTCATCTCCCATAATCAGGTGCCCGATGCATTCCCAAATAGGACAACACATAATACAACAAGACTTTAGAGATTACAAATTGCTCTTCTCTAAATTGATATTTTTTTCTTATAGATTCATTTTTTTTTGTCTTAAAATGGTTGGAAATCAAGATATTAATATGACTAAATCTTTTGAGTCCAAGTTAGATGCCATTATAAGTGTTTTTAGTACTTAATCTAATAGGACTATGGAGATTGAGGGAGTTATTGCAAAACTTCATAAAAACGCAACATTTAAAGTATTACAAGCTAAATTGTATCTACTTCCAACTTCAATATTTAAGGATGCAGTACTACCTATGCTATTCCAAAAAAATCTACTTGTTTAAGAATATAAAGAACCTCAAATTAGTCTTTTGGAGAAATATGATGGTACACATTCAAAATTCTAAGAATTTGTCAACCAAATTTGATTAATAATGGTTCTACAACTTGATACTTATTTGATAAAAAAATCATAAGTTGGATTAATTGGCACCTTATTTACAAAACAAGCATTATCATGGATTGCTTTCATGATTGAAAAGAGATCACTAATTTTAAGCAACTTTGAAGCTTTTATAGAAACATTTGCAAAAGCATTTGGAAAACATGACATGGCTCATTAAGTAACAACCAAGATCTAAGCATTATGACAAGAAGTGAGTTCTACATCAATTTATGCATCCAATTTTAAACAACTAATGTACGACATCAATTGAAATAAAGAAACTTTAATGAATCAATTCTATTAGAGATTAAGAGATGATATGAAGGATTTATTATTATTGCTTTTGGATCCACAATTGCTCAATGAAGCCATCAGCGAAGTTGTAAAATATAATAATCAACTATTTTAATATTATCAAGATCAATGTTTATAAGCTTCAGTAAGACAAAACGTAATCCGACATATTCTTACTACATCAACAAGAAATTTGAATTCACATTCAAAAGTTGAAGATTTATAGTTTGATATAATATGTTTTAAACCTCTTAGTGTCACGGATATATACATAGTTACCTATATGATCAGATAGAACTAGATAAAAGAAGGTAAAAGCAGGTTAATTCCATAATATCTTTAGAGAAACTTCCTAGAAACTTCATAGACACTGCTTTGACTTTATAAGTGTCCATAGTAGACTTTTGGATTAGAAACTTGGTCAATAAGTTAGCCACATGTCGCACATGTTGGTAGCTTGAAGACCAAGCTAAATACGTGGCAAACGTATAGGAAACTTGCCCTGCAAGTTTGACATGTGTCTTGCAACTTGGACACGTGTCTTGTAAATTGGATACATGTTGGAGGTCCTATAGAACGTCGCCACTTAGCTCTTAGGTAGATAGTATAAATAGAGACAAGAGTGAAGCCTTCTTCACTCTTGTCAACTCCTTTCTTGTTTCCAGTCTAGTTCAAGGGTCTCTAGTTTTCTTGTCTTTTGGCATTAGCCATTCTAATTTCTTTTTAATATATATACTTCTTTATATTTATTTCTTTGAGAGAGGTCTCACTTGTTTATTTGATTTCATCCAGTTATTGTCCTTGACAGATTGACAAGAGTACACATACAATATCAGAGCTTTGTCTTTTCTTGATTAAGAGTGGATTACCCCTTTCTCTTGATAAGACATAAGCATATTAGAAGTTGTGGAGTACCCACTTCTAAACTGATATTGTTTCTAGAATTTTTTTTCTTTTGAGTGTGTGTTCCGTATTTCTTGAAGTAAGAGTAGACATCTTCCTTTCTATTATATTATCATGGCAGAGCTTGCGGAAATGAAGAGTGCAATGGCACAAATGCAAGAACAAATGAGAGAACTAATGCTTGCAATGCATCAACTCAGTTTACCACCACAAGGAGCATCAAGATTAGCAGGAAGTGAAGATGTAGAGATGGTTGGAGCTACGTCAATATCTACACCAAACCATGCTACCTCACCGATGATGGAGCACCGTTCAAACGTTAGAGAACCAAAAATCAGTTTGCTTGAGAAGTTTGATGGCACAAGATCTAAATTTCGAGGATTCATCAATCAGGTACAACTGGTGATCGAACTTCAACCTCAGAGTTATCCTACGCAAGGATCTCAAGTTAGGTTTATTGGAACGTTACTTTTGGATCCTGCCTTATCGTGGTTTTCATCTTTTCTTGAACGACGTGATCCAATATTGGATAATTTGGAGGCATTTTTTGCGGAATTTTGATCGATGTATGGAGAACATGATGCAATTCGTGTTGCAACCAACAAGATTTACATCCTACGACAAGGCAATTGATCAGTGTCATTATACGCTTCACAATTTTGA
>JAWRVF010000329.1:0-61627 GCA_036785485.1 Physcomitrellopsis africana
CTATATTGTAATAATCCAAGTAATTCTTTCTTGAACTTTAACAAGATCCTTTGAAATTGATTGCATCTATTGGATCAGGTGACGATGATAAAATTATACAGATTCATTCAAAAGAAGTTTATGATATGATTGAATCTTTTCAAACACCATAGGTTATGGTTGAAACAAAATATAAGATAATAGATAAGAAGGTGAAACCCATTGCTGGACCTTTGCCAAAAGACTGTAAAGAACAGACAAAAGAAGCATTAAGGAAAAGGAGCTTAAGAGATTCAAGAAATATTGGGCATAAGTTTATTGAAGAGACTTTTGAAGAATTGAAGATTGGTTCTAACAGTTCTTTGTTGCTAGAGGAAATTGCATGCTTCAAAGAAATGCTAGCAAAACGAGATAAATCATTTGCTATTGAGTCTCATGAAATTCGGTGTGTAGATCCAAATAATGTAACTCTAATGGTTATTTTCACTATACCACATGTACCTTGGAATTTGAGGCCAATTCTAGTGCCAAGGGCGCATTTGCCAAGTTTGGTGGAATTATTGAAAGAAAAGATGAAGATGAAGATTTTGAAACCTTCTTTTGCACTATATTCTAGCCGATGGTTTACAATGCCTAAGAAAAATAGATCATTATAATTTATTCAAGATATACAGCCAATAAATGTAGTGACTATCAAGAATGCAGGAATTAGAGTGATAGTAGATGAATTTGCTGAAGTATTCGCAGAGAGGGCAATCTATTCAATGGGTGACTTGTATTCAAGCTATGACCAATTTCAACTTGCAAAAGAGAGTAGAGACATGACAACAATGAGAATGCCACTTGGATTGGTTATAATGTGTATTCTTCCTCAAGGTGCTACTAACTCAATTGCACATATGATGAATGGGATAACAAAGGTGTTGAAGGATTTTATTTCTGAGAAGACTATACCTTTTCTAGATGATGTTCGTATAAAAGGGTGTAAAGAAGATAACAAGGATGAAACTTTAGATAAGAAGGGGTGTCGCAAGTATGCTATTGATCATATACAAGATTATGAAAGGATATTGATTTGGCTTGAAGGAGTTCATCTTACATTATCGGGTATAAAATCTACATTTGGAGTACGAGAAGTTGTAATTATTGGACAATTATGTGGATTTTATAGAAGAAAACTAGATCCAACCAAGGTTAATGCAATTGGAAGAATAAAAGAAGATTACAGTTCTTTAATAGAGGTGCATAGGTTTTTAGATGCATGTGTGTTCTATCATGATTGTATCTACTTCATTAATACCATATGTTTGTAGAATTTAAAAACATGGGCCAGAAAAGAGAAGGAAGGAATGGGTTAAAACAAAAGGATTAAGTATTAGAAGCACAGAGACGAAAAGAAGGGGTTGTGCTTATAACCACATTATCTTGAAGGTTATAATATTTATCACAAGCTCAGGGATGATAGGTAGGCCAAACTACTAATTTCCTGCTGAAATTCCCACTAGCAGTACCAAGTCAAGAAGCCAAGGGATTCTACAGTGAAGTCAAGTGGATTCGAACCCACGTCAACTCCAAAGTAGCTAAGAACTCAACCACACAAGCTTCTTTGACTTGGCAGTGAAGGATGTAGTTCTTTTTTTTTTATCTCTAATCTAATCTTAATTGTTTTTTTTCTACTTATTAGATTTTTTTTCTATTTTATCTTAGATCTACTTTACCTTTATTCTCTTCTATTTTAGATCTAAACTTAAATGTTGTGGGCTGAAATTAAAAGAGAAGTGGTAGAAAAAAATGGTAGTAAGAAGGTAGAATAGAAATTTACCTCAAAAAGTAAGATTCCTTCAAATTAATCTAAAAGAAAGGATTGAAGAGGTGGAAAGACATGGCTGAGGTGTCTCTTTGACCAAGGGAAGAAGGAAGACCAGGCCGGGAGGACAAGAAGGGGGTCGTGAAGAAGAAGAGGAGGTTCTTTTTGGAGAGATAGGGTTTTTCCTTTTGATAGGCAGTAGACGTTTTTGTATGTAGAAGAAGCTTAGAGAGGATTTTAAGTGCGATTTTTTGTGGGTTTGTAGTAGACAAGATAAGGAACATATAGAAACAATTTTCATGTCTTTTGGTTAAGTATCAAGGGAGATATGAGTCGTCAAAGTTGCAGGTGTATAAGACTTGGGCAGTGAGGTTTACTAAATTTCGGGCCTCGGCTCTTGAGAACCATTTGGACTTTAGAGGCAAATTTTGTTGGGGTTTTGTTTCTTATAGAGTTTACTACTTTGAATCAAAATCTTAAGTCAATATGATCTTTGAGCAAAGAGTTATGAGTGAAATTGTAACCGAATGTAGGTGAAAAGAGAAATAGAATGAAAGCAGAATTGGGGTTTGTATGGGCAGTGTGTGTGTGTGGGTTTTTTTGGATATGAATGGAGTTAGGGAATGAATTTGAGTGTGAAATTTGATAGACATGATTTAAGCAAGTTAAGAAAGAGATGAGAGTAAGTTTGATACTCATTTATCTTATGAAAAAAATGTTATGCTCTTTCAAAGTGATAGGGGTCTATCTCTAAGCCAGTGAAGTTTGGGGGAGCATATCTTTGTGATCAAAGTAGAATTTTGAGTAAAATTTATTGGAATTTGTAGATATATGAGTCTATTAAGTTGTGTAAAAAATTGATTTCTATTGGAGTTATGGTTAAAGAATTATGAGGAAATTTGTAGTCGGATCTAGAGTTGGTAGAAGACAGAATTAAAGGAGAAGTATAGAGTCTATAACTCTATTTCCAAGAGGAGTTTTGGAGCAAAAATTGGAGGATGTTTACAACATAAAGCAAGCAACAAGCCTACCAAATTTCAATACTTGGGGTTTTGATAATGAGGAGCAATGAAAGTGTGAAGCAAAGGGGGTCCAGAATCAAAGGCAACATGGAGGGATTTCTTTGACAACATGGTTCTCTCTAACCACAAGAGCTATAGTCAAAAGGATTATGGGGTTTGCTTCCTTACTTCTTTAAGTACTTTGTGTCCAAATTTTGCTTCAATTGATGTGATATCCTAGGATTTATGGGCAAATTTGAGGGGGGGTTTCTAAAGGCAGAATATGGCAGGGTTAATAAAGTATGTTTTTATGTAAATTCTTCAATTTTATGAACTTTATGAATCTCATCTTGCACTTGAGAAAGTAGAGGCACAAAAGACCTAGTGTTTCTTAGGGCTAAGACTCTCACCACGACACGGCAAGCTATCAACATGTGTGACACATGGCTAGCTTATTCCTTAAGCTACGAACATGTGCGCTGTCGTGATGTAACGCGACTACTAGGTGAAAGAGTATGGAAATAGTATATTATAGAAGATCTTAGTTCAAAATATTGTAGAAAAGTATCTTAGAAAAAATACATAATAGTAAAAAGGGAGTAAAACTAATGGATTTTAATATTGCCCTTTTTACAAATAAGCTTCTATTTATTTTTTAGGACCATAAGTAAGGCAAAACAAAGTAGATTGGAAAATAAAATGATATAGGCATATATAGGAGAGAGTTAAGAAGAGGTTTCAGAAAAACTTACCACAAAAATCTTGAAATAAATACCCGAAAAGGACCGGTTATGAGCTGGGGTCGAAATCAGACTCCAAGGCACAAAACTGCGTGCCTACAGCGGATCTAGGGGCTTTTGCAGATTGGAGATTGGAATTAGGGAGTGGACTTGAAGGATTTTGTATACAAGCTAGTTTTGAGTGATTTGGAGAAAAAAATGACTTTGTAATAGCTTTGAAAAGTCAAGGTTGTCTTTGGCAACTTGGGATTTTGTGAAATAAAATAGGGTTGATGTTTTAGGCAGTTTCAAAAGTTTTGTAGCAGATCTATAGCTGGAAATTTGTGGATTTTTGGATATTATTGTTATTAATGTTTGCTATGAATTTGAGCTGAATCTAATAGTTTAGTTGTACGTAATTGAGGTTTAAGTGGGTCAAGGTCTCAGAAATTAAGTTTTGAGGGTCAGTTAGGATTTTTGAGATCATGAATAATCTGCTAATTGGATTGGAGTAATTCTTGATTGTGTGGATAATAGACTTGTTTTCCTATACACATGAGTGATTTGAAACTGACTGAACGGTAAAAAAGAGAGAAATCAGCACTAGAAGATTAGTATCAAGGTTGGAGAAGAAGGCTGACCAACACCCGAGAAGTGTTTGGGATTTTTCTTCCATTTGTTAAGTTTGATTTCCTTCAAATTTGTTGTACTTGTTGTTGACTAAGATGTTGAAAGGTATACAAAGTTTTAAGTAAGATGAATGGTCTAATCAGTAGATATTGAGGTTCTAATTTTTCCTAGGATTGATTTGAATTAGTTAGAATTTGGTTTAAGATTTGATTAGGATTTGGTTTAGGATTTAGGATTTAGGGTTTAGGATTTAGGATTTGACTTAGGATTTGATTAGGATTTGGCAAGGATTTGACTAGGGTTTGGCCAGGGTTTGACTTAGGATTTGACTTAGGATTTGATTTAGGTTTTGATCAGGGTTTGACTTAGGGTTTGGCTTAGGATTGGACTAGGGTTTGACCCAAGATTTGAACAAGATTTGACCTAGGATTTGACTCTAGATTTTGACTAAAATTTGGGATTAGGGTTTGACTTAGGATTCGAATTAGTTTCAATTAGGATTTGACTTAAGGTTTGATTTAGGTTTTGACTAGGGTTTGACTTAGAGTTTGAAAAAGATATGACTTAGGATTTTAAGATTTTATTTGTAGTATTTTCTAAATTTAGCATTTTATATATTATTTTCTATTATGATTAATGCATGATTCATTTACTCTTCTTTTGTAATTGCTTAAAGATTGGATCAAAGTTTGATTAGTATTGTTAAGATTTAATAGAAGTTGTTTAGGATTTTATTAGAGTTGTTAGGATCTTGTTGTTGTGTGTTTTCTTTTTGTCTTCCGCAATGAGGTGCTCGAAGTATTCTCGAGCAAAATTGCGCGTATTATAACAATGCTTACGTTATTTAGCTTGTTGACTAAGTTTCTAACCTACCAATCACCTATAGACATGTATAAAAGTGATTCAGCATCTATGACGCTTCTAAAAAGCTTTTCTATCAGATATTATCAAATCAACTTATTTTACCTACTTCTATTGGTCTATATTAATTAGATAATTACTAGAATAAATCTTATGTCTGTGACATTATTCCCCCTTTTAGAGACGAGTTCCACAAGGACTGTTTAATATATATTGAGGAAAGTCCGTGATAATGTCAAGTTACGCTACACATACCTGATCTTTAACCTCAGTAGTTGATAGGTCCTTTCAGCCATTGATAATGTTCCATATTAGGACAAAAGGACCACCTTATTATTTGATCATTGTTAAGGCCTTCATAACTCTCTTCAAAGAAAAATATTGCATCACCCCATCGCAGTAGTTCACTCCTGAAAGATTAACAAATAGCAAGAGTCTCTTCTAAGGTCATGATACCAAACTTGTTGTCGTAGTAGAGAGAATTTGCTTCAAGAAAGCGTTGGGCTTCTAACTGCCACTAATTACTCAAGCAAGATCCAAGTATAACAAAACCTTTAAATTTATATAAAATATTTCTTCATAGGGCTATTACACCCAATATATAAGCCTTATTTCCTCAAACCTCTCAAAACATAACAAATGCTTTAAAACCCTCATTCCCCCGTAGGAAGGGAATTTTTTCCAAACTTCAATAACCCATAATTTTTAATCCAACTGTCCAAATCTACTTCAAATTTACATGAAATATTGATATATTCTTCACAACTACCACTACAGATTTCAACTGTTGATTCAATATCAATCTTTAGATGTCGCCAAAACCTTAGCAATAGCTTCAAACCCTTGTTTACAAATACCTGTGTCCTAATTTCTTTATATCTCACAACTTAAAAGTCCAAATACTATGAAACTTTAATATATAGCTTTTTAATATTATAATATATTTTTTTGGAAAGTTTGAGACAAAAATTCGTCCAAAAACTCAAGATATGACAAATCCCATCATTATCAACAAAACGGTCTACTTACTACCTTGGAATTTGATTTGTTGTCTTTGACTTCTAATAACTCCTTCTTTATAATTTTAAATGTAGTAATTCTTCCTCATCAAATGTAGATCTTAAAACCCCCTCTCCAACCGCACCTTTCGATCTCCAAAAGCTTCTGTACAACTCCTCCAATCCTTAGAAATGTGACAGTAGGTACAAATTGCACACCTTAATTTCAAGCGCCTACTTCTCTATCATAAAAATTCCAAATCTCTCAATTTTTACACCAAAATTTTAGCCCATAAAACAAGCTTTCTAATCCTAGTCTCCGATTTTCAAAATCTCCTCCTTGAAGTCACCGAACCCTTTGTTAAGGTCGCAGGCAGCCTCTTCAAAGTCCATTGGGCATAGTATTCAACTAATAGGGATGAAGTTCTCCATTCCTTGCCTTCATCCGACCATGCCTTGATTTTATCCCTCCTAATTAGCCTCCTACTAGCTTAAATTTTCATCTTGAGGCTCCCACCTTTTCTCAAGGCTTCATACTAAATATTTAGATTTATGTAATTTAAATCCCATAACCAAATTAAGTTAAAATCTAAAATAAATTTTCTTAAACCAACCCCCTTTAATTTACTTTACTAACCATTCTAACACATATCTAAATCTATAAACATATTAGATATTTTGAGTTGATTTTACATACCGTAGTTATTAATTACAATACGACACCTAATAGCACAATCGGGCTTCATCACCGAGCTTGTTCACCGTAAGAAGTTTTACCTATTCAACAAAGAACCATTACTTCCACAACAAAAAAAACCTCGAATTAGCCTTCTAGACAAGTTTGATGGTACACGTTCCAAGTTTCGAGGTTTCATCAATCAAATCAAGTTAATAACAACTCTACAACCTGAACGTTATCCGACGGAGGAATCACGTGTTGGATTGGTTGGAACTTTGCTTACGGGACAAGCTCTATTATGGTTTGCTCCTCTATTTGAAAAAGGATCACCGATTTAAAACAACTTTGAGAATTTTTTGAAGGCATTTGCAAAAGCATTTAGCGAGCATGATAAGGCTCGGTGGGCTACAACTAAAATTTGATCACTACGACAAGGGACTCGCTCTGCATCAGTCTATGCATCAAATTTGAAGCAATTGGCATGCGACATCAATTGGGATGAAGAAGCATTGATGAGCCAATTCTATTCGGGTCTAAGGAACGACGTGAAGGATTTGTTGTTATCTCTTCCTGATCCACGAACACTCAATGAAGCCATTAGCCAAGCTGTAAAGTGCGATAACCGCCTATTTCAACGTCGCCAAAACCAATGCTCTAGACAATATACAAATCATCGTGGCGCAATTATATCAGCAAGTAGCCTAAATTCACAAGCGGAGACAGAGGACATGCAGATTAATGCGATACGTTTCAAATCCCTTTCTCCAAAAGAAAAGAAGCAGCGCATGGAGAAAGGTTTGTGCTTTTATTGTGGTGGAGAAGGCCATAGAATTGGAAACTATTCGAAGAAGCAAAATAGACGCAGCATCAAGAATAGAAGTACGTTTGTTCAGGAAAACGAGAATGCCCAGCCAAAATAGGAACCGTGCGGTTGGACAAATCAAAACCAGGTTCCTCTCTTTCTACTCAACCTGCCCGTTGTTTTACAATTCCTTTGTCTTTTGGTCCTGAAAAACTAAAAATCTTAGCCTTATTAGATTCAGGAGTATCTGCTTGTTTCTTAGACCAAGAATTTGTTAAGCGTCACAAAATTCTCCTAGTACAAAAATTCAAACCTATTCACGTAGAAGTAATAGATGGATGACCTTTATTATCTGGTAGTGTCACTTATGAATCAGAATCTATAGAAGTGACGTTTAAAGACCACAGTAGTTATATTATTTTCAACATTATTAGCACTCTGTCAAATCCTATTATTCTTGGTCTTTCTTTGTTGGAAAAATATAATCCATCCATAGATTAGAGGTTGCGGAGGATAACATTTCCCATAGAACAACTTGAGGACAAGCCTAGAAGAAAACTCCAAACCAAAAAATCCTTATTCATTGGAGCAAGAACGTTTGTAAGATTGTGCAAAGAAGGCACACCATTGGTCATTTATGTGGCTCCAACTAATGGAGAGCAACTTTCAACAGCAGGAATATCAGAACAATACAAGGATTTTGAAGACGTGTTCCAAAAGAAGAATGTTGATATGCTACCAGAACTTCGACCATATGATTGTGCCATAGAATTGCAAAAAAGAACACAACCACCTGTTGGCCCAATCTACAACCTATCGTGGACGGAGTTGGCTGAATTGCAGAAATACATTGACGAGAACCTAGCCAAGAACTTCATTTGTCATTCAAAATCGCCAACAAGGGCACCAATCTTATTTGTGAAGAAGAAGGATGGCTCACTACGGATGTGCGTGGACTATCGAGGTCTCAATAAGGTGACAAAGAAGAATCACTATCCATTACCTTTGATCTTTAGTCTTCTGGAACAACTTGGACGTGCAAAGATCTTTACAAAGATTGATCTAAGGGGAGCTTACAACCTTGTGCAAATCAAAGAAGGAGACGAATGGAAGACAGCTTTTCATACAAGGTATGGTCATTTTGAATATAATGTCATGCCATTTGGTCTTACTAAAGCTCCGGCAGTTTTTCACCACATAGTGAACGATATTTTTTGAGAATATCTAGACGATTTTATTATCATTTATCTGGATGATATCTTGATATTTTTTGAGAATGAAGAAAAGCATAAGAAGCACGTTGGTTTGGTACTCGAAAAACTTTGCAAGCAAGGACTCTACGCCAAGTTGGAGAAGTATTTATTTCACCAAACTGAGATGGAGTTTTTAAGATTTGTTGCAACTACGCAAGGCTTGAAGATGGATTCCAAGAAGGTGGAAGCAATTGTGTCCTGGGAAGTTCCAAAGACAGTTAGAGACGCACAATGTTTTCTCGGCTTTGCTAACTTCTGTCGGATCTTCATCAAGAATTATTCTCAAATTGTTGCTCCACTCACTCGATTAACATGTAAGGATAAGCTGAAATGGGGATCTCTAACGAAAAAAGCATTTCAAAATTTTAAAGCGGCATTTACTACGGCTCCAATCTTGGTACACCCAAACTTTGCAAAAACTTTCTATTTGGAAACCGATGCTTCGGATTTTGCTTTAGGAGCCGTACTTTCACAGATGGGCATCGACAATAAGCTTCATCCGGTTGCATTCTATTCACGAAAGTTTTCTACAGCTGAGATCAACTACGAGATTCATGATAAAGAACTCCTTGCTATAGTAGATTCTTTCCAAGAATGGCGTCACTTCCTCGAAGGAGCTGCGCATCCGGTGACCGTATATACGGATCATAAGAATCTAGAATATTTCATGTCTGCTCTAGTTCATAACCGTCGTCAAGCTTGATGGAATATGTCGCTATCTAGATTTGACTTCATTATTATTTATCGGCCTGGAAAGCAGCAAGGACTATCCGATGCCATCAAATTCATTTGACAACATCTTTGTTCTGGTGGATCGACTTACGAAGATGGCACATTTTATTCATTACAAAAAGACATCGTCAAGCAAAGATACAGCAAGGCTCTTTTTTGATAATGTGTATCGATATCATCGCCTACCAGATAATATCGTGTCGGATCAAGGAACCCAATTTGTATCAAAGTTTTAGAGATATTTTTTTAAAATATTAAAGGTGGACATCAAGCTTTCTTTGGCATTCCATCCTCAAACAGATGACCAAACGGAACGGATGAATCAAGTTTTGAAACAGTATTTACAATGCAGCATCAACTATCAGCAAGATGATTGGACTGCATATCTACCACTACTCAAGTTTGCATATAACAACACCCTTCATGAGTCAACTCAAAAAATACCATTCTTTTCCAACTATGGGTACCATCCAAAGCTTGATCTATTGAGTCCGTCAGCGAATAACAACCCAACAATTGAAGGATTGGTGCAACAGCTATCGGAGCTTCAAACCACATTGAAGCTTCAATTACAAATTGCCCAAGAATCTTACAAAGCATCCGTGGATAAATTTCGGAATGAGGCAATTAATTTCAAGATTGGAGATAAAATATGGCTGCTTCGACAGAATATCAAGATCAAGCGGCCATGTGATAAGTTGGACTACCGGAGATTGGGACCATTTGTTATCCAGAAGCAGATCAATCCTGTGGCGTATGACTTAGAGTTACCAGCTGCTATGAAGGTACACCCTGTCTTTCATGTTTCTCTGTTAGAACCTTATCAGGAATTGTCTTTTCTGAAAGAGTGCAATATCCGCCACCTAGTATAGAAATTGAAAACAACGAAGAATATGAGGTGGAAAGGATACTAGATTCACGGCAAAGATGGAATAAATTAGATACCAGCATTGAGTTACTATTAACGAAAGAATACGAATCGCTAAAATCTTGCCAATGCTATAAAAGGTATGGTGAATTCCATCAGACGATATCCCAATAAAACCAAAAGAAAATTAACGCTACTTAGAGAGACAGACTATGCGACAAATTTTTGATTTCCCACGTTTGTAAGTATACATCTCAAATGGCTTCTCGGAGACCTCAAAGCTAGAGGAGGAGGTGATGTCAAGGACATACTTGTTAGAACCTTCTAGAACATTCTAGAAGTTTCCTAGAACTCTCTAGAACCTTCCAGAGCCTTCTAATATCTTCCTAGTATCAAGGACATACTTATTAGAACCTTCTAGAATATTCTAGAAGTTTCCTAGAACTCTCTAGAATCTTCCAGAGCCTTCTAATATCTTCCTAGTTAATAGAAGTTGCTTGAGAAGCTCCCTAGTTGGAAGAAGCTGCTTGAGAAGCTTCCTAGGTAGGAGTATATATTGGAGTCGAGGCTGAAGAATTCTTCAGTCTCGATAACACATCTCTTTGAGCTCTAGCTCACCTCTTTGGTATTGTTTTTGTACTCATCTGATTAATCCAGTTCTTGCCAGTTCTTCTTAAACTTCTTGTTTAGACTTCAAGTCTATATTCTGTGTCCGTGATATTAATCCAGTTCCTGCCAGTTCTTCTTGAACTTCTTGTTTAGACTTCAAGTCTATATTCTGTATCCGTGATAGTTATCTACATGTTGACTAATTATTATAACTTTATATATTTCTATCTTACCTTTATGCATAGTATTAGATTTTAATATTCTCAGATCATCACAATTCCACTTGCTTGTAAAAAGATCTAATATCTTAGTAATATATGGATAGTGCCTATTTATCATCACATAAAGGTATAGAGATATTACATCTATAGACTGTATATCGTATCTCTTTTCTTCCATAACATTGAATATTTGATATCTACCTCCTACTAGAGCTTGTCTAATAGTCTTATCAAATATAGGATCATTAATAATAGGAAGTTTATATTTAAAAGTCTTCCCATCAACTGTATGGATTGCAGATAAGCAATACTTAAAAGCAGTCATAGACATTTGACATAGAGTTAAGGACTTATCTATCAAAAGGTTATAGTCTACAGACTCAATTGTCTTTCTAGCTTTAAAATATAATTCTTTCAAAGATAATACATCCTTTACAGCATAATATTTTATCATATTTATATTATCATACATATATAGATCAAAGGTGTTATTATAAATGCTTTCATGTACAACCATATGATTAAGATACTCCTTAACAATATCGCACTTGAAGCTTTTTGTTGCACTCTTCACAGAAGCTACCATAAATCTGTACAGATCCTTAGACCTTATGTTGTTATATCCAAATTGCAATATCCTTCCATGACCATCTAATATAATATCTTTAAATTCTCTACTTTTAATTCTTAATATATCTATAAGTATAAAATCATCAAATACACTGTTATTATAACCAACTAATAGAATGTTCTTGTCTCCTATAAATCTATGCATAATCATAAATATATCCATGGAGATATCATCCTTTAATGTAGTCTTTTCTACAATACCTTCTACCTGATTACCATCTATACAAAAGACATAATATATCATATATGGTACCATACAAAAGGTATCAGGATGAGCATAAGTCTCTATATTATAGAATATATAATCTTTATATTCTATATCAACCTTATAATCAAAGTCTATACTATTTTTGACATCTATATCATCTATTAATCCATTATATATATAATAATGAGCATTATATAACACAAAAACTACTTTGTATTGTAAGTCAAAAGAACTACAATATAAAGCAACAGGCTCTCTATCTCATATACTATCAACATATATTATTATCTTTATATTAATAAGTCTTTCAAATCTTCTTATAGATCTTATAGAGACTTCAAAGTTGTCTTTAAGCTTCATCTTGCTTCTTATGAAAAATATATCAAAAGATTCATATAACTTTATAACATGATGAACACAGTCAAAGAAATGAAACTTATTGGCTAAACTCCAATAAGTGATTTGTCTTTAATAAAAAGGACAAATAATACAACAATCTTACAAAAGAGAAGTTATATAGATAAACCCTCTTGTATTCAAATAGGTTTGTACAAAAAGGATTCAAATTTCCACAAAAACCCTTCAAAACTTTATTCATCCGCAAGGACTTATTTCTTCTTGATCTTTAGAGTCGAATAACTCTTGATCCAACTATTCACTTTCAATAAAATTTTCTTTAAAATATAGAAATTTTTTTTAAGTTTCATCACAAAAAAGAATCAACCATAAATTCGTTTTGATTGTCCGATATTTCAAAACTTCCAGCAGGTGCATAAAACCCTAGCTTAGAGACACTCAAGCACTATTTTCCTTATATCTCACAAACACAAAATTTTAATGCCACAAAAATTTTGCACATAGTTTTTTGACATAAATATATACATTTAAAAAAAAATTGAGCCAAAAATCTTTCAAATTGCTTAAGCTATAGCTCAAAATGTAACCACTAGTTAAGTAGAGTTATTTATTGTCCTTAGCTTGCAAGCACTAACTTCAACTCCCAATATCTCTTTCATCTCAGCTTGGATTTCATCAACTTGTACATAAAAAATATAGTTGAAAAAGTTTTCTTTCTAACCTTAGTCGCCGATCCTCTATTACTCTTTGTATGCGCAAGTTATGACTAAAATAGTGATAGTAGATATAATTTTGACACGTTAACTTTGAGCACCTATATCTCCTTCATAAAAAGTCCAAATCATACAAGGTTTGCACCAAAACCATATCCAAAAATCCAAACTTATTGACCTTGGCCTTTGATGTTCAACTCCTCTCGAAAAAAAAACCCTAATTCCTAATAAGCCCTCGACAGCCTCCTTGAAGCCCATTGGGCATGATTTTTGGCCAATAGGAATAGAGACTTCTATCATCCATCTCCATTCATCCACATAGATGGCATAACTACCCCCTTTCACACTAAAAACCCCTTTCTAATCCTTTTTGTTATAAGACTTGTATAATATGTGTTCTAAATATCAAATAAAAGAAGTAAATAAGATCTTAAGGATCACCAATGTCTAACAAAGATGACTTAAGATATACAAGAGTTATGATGAATATAAAATCAACTTCAAAAGTTACTACCAAAAAAAAAAAGATTGTATAAATCTTAATAATAATCTTTTTAGACAGATTCTTTTTAAACTAATAACCTAATTACATCTTGTATCCAATAAAAGTCTATTGATATGGCTTTCATTTAGCTATGTAGTAAATTATACACTAAATATTCATGTATAATTTTTTTACATAATAGCCAAACCACAACACGACAACGGAGAGCCATGATTATATAGCAACAAGAATAGAGCAATAGAACTAATACAACAATGATGTGATGGTGTGATGATTGGAACATTAGATGAAATAAAATCATTTTATGAAGACAAATATCTCGACTGTTAGTATATAACACACTAACATTATCATAAGTAAGATTAAATAAATAAATAAATAAATAATAATAATAATATAATTTGATAAAACAAGAATTGAATGTAATAAAAAGTTATAGATTAAATATCATTTAACATATAAAAATTCTAAGTGTATGATAATTGAATTAATAATTGTTTATTATGTTTAGATGCAATTGGCCTAGTATACGTAGATTGATGCATTATGCCACATAAAATCTTATATCATAAGTTTAGAGAATCATTAGATAGACACCCTCTCTTTTAATATGTAGACATCCTTATGGATATATATATAGTAAAATTCTTATTTATACTAAAAAGTTTTAGGATAAATATATACCAAATGAATTCTTTAAATCGAATTAATATAACTTTTAAAAGTGAATGAATTAATTGTATGAAATATATTATAAATTCTTTTAAAATTTAATCAATCAAACTAAATAAAAAAATAAAAAATAAAAACTCTATAAGCCATTGTCTATAAATTTGTTGTAAATTATTCTAAAAAATTTTGTGAAAATAAGAGTTTTATTGTGTGTATGCAAGATGTATGGCATGGGGTGTCTACCTAGCAGTTTCCTAAATTTATTTGGTAATAATATTAAAATTTTATATTTATTGAATGCAATTTCATTGTTTTATAAAAGGATTTTTATTGCCCAAAGTATATCTAAACTTTACAAACATGATCTGTGATTGCAAAAAGAAATATTGATCATAATAGTGTTTGGTTATAAGTATTCAAAATGGCTAATTATTTACACTATAAAAAAAACATAATTATAAAACTCACTTAGATCACTTCATTTTATATGTGATTATTTAAAGATACACGTACTTATTACTTATGTAGTAACTTTTCATAGGTAGTTACTCCAATTTACATTATTATTATTGTTTTATTTTATTTGGATTTTTAAAGCTATGCATCCTCTACTTCCATATGTACAGAGAAAATATTTTTTCAGTTTCTTCTTCTTCTTTTTCCGTGGTGATACTTTACATGGAACATATTTGAGATTCTATTTTCAATGTATCACCATAAATTCTTTTCAATGTATCACCATAAACATAATAATTTGATTGAACTTATCATGAAATAAAACATGGCAAATTATGGATTATCTTTTAACTATTGAAACTAGCAAAAACACCAGAAAATATGTTTCTATCTAACATTTATATAGATATGTTTCTATCTAACATTTATATAGATATGTTTCTATCTAACATTTATGTTTAAGACCAAAAACATTCTAGCATGCCACAGAAAGTATTTTATTCATCAATAAATAAATTGTCGCAACAATATAGATACATACATATTTAAATTTGACACTGAGTACACCTTTATATTAGCTTTTCTGTTAAAATATCAACACAAGAGTACTATTCATATCATTGTTACTGTTGACTTCTCAGTTGATTAAAAAATAACCACGAAATAATTCATTCAACAAAAGCCACAACTTAATCCAAAAAAACATTTTTTCTTCTTCTTCTTCTTTTTTCTATTTCCCTTTTTACTGACCTGTTTATTATTGCATGATAGAAATAAGTTTTTATTGAAAAATAAATACAGAATTCATATATTATATTAAAAAAGTATATGTGATTTTCACTCAGTAAAAAAATACAAATATCGTTTTTTAATCTTTGTTTTTTTGCTACATGTGTAAATTTCGTTGTTGCTGTTTTTTATATTCCTATTTTTATTATAGAATATTCTTCCTCTAATTTAAAATACAGGATTTGAGCTCTTATAAAAAATAGTTATTAAATTTAAAATATTATAATTCGACTTTTTAAAATGTTACTTCTTCAAGTTTTTCTGCTAAAGACACAGTTCTACCTTCTTAAAACTTTTGATTTTGATGTCAAAGGATTTGTTTTTAAAATCAACATCTTCAAGAAATGCTGATGTAAGATGTATAACTGTGCATACATGTTGTAGCATTAGGGGCCTTGTTTTGGTTGGAAAATATTATGTTAGAGCAAGTTATTAATGTATAATAACGTACAAATCAATAGTAAGTTACAATGCAAACAACATAATTAAGAATCATACAAATGTGTTTTCATTCATACCTCAGGAAGAAATATATATATATATATATATATATATAATTTATTTTAAAAAATAACACATGTTAATTTTTAAAAATAAAATTATATGCACAAATAGAAAAAAGATTATAAAATACAACTACATATATCTTATTTCTTGTATAAGTATTTTTTTAATTTCTTAGTTCATCAAATTTTTATTAGAAGGTACCCTTTTTTTAAATTAAAATTTTTAATCACCATTTTTATGCAGTATCATAGAAAAAATTTATACATGTATTTGTTACAAAAACAGGTTTTTATCAATAATTTTTTGAATATTAATTTCCTGAATATAACATAAAAATCATCTTAAAATTAATCTTAAATTAATTTTTATTATGATGATTATAATATATTTATATTTTTTAGATTTATTTTTATTTTTTAGTAGGTTCTTTAAAATAATGGATCTAAAAACATTACTTAGTATTTAATAGGTGATAAGTTTTAATTGTAACTTTAAAAATAATTTTGTATTATTTAAAATATACATGTATATACTAATTGATAAAAAAAAAATATAACAAATAAAAAAAATAGGGTTTTATAAAAAAACATTTATGTAAGTAATTGTTTAAATTAAATATGCAAATTGTTTTAAATTTTTAATTTAAAATCAAACAAATATCAATCTTTTTAATTCCTGTCATTTACAAGATTCTTCTTTGCAATCCTATTTGTAGATTTTTGATCTTTGGAACAGATTCTACAAAACTACTTTCAAACTAAGCCCTATAGATTTTTATTAGTGGGTTACAATCTATGCAATCTGCTACATGTTGCCTACATATTATCCAAGGACAATATAGGTAGTGGTTGAGATGTAAGAGGATTGTCTAATTAAATATCTTTCTGTTGTCTCTATATGGTATGTGCAATGCAAACTTAATCTACTAGTTAAAACCATTCACTAGAATTTTAGGGTCCTAAGTTCAAATCTCTATGGCAACCATTTACTGCATGTTCATTGATTTTGCTACTCTTACTTTTAAAAACTCAGCCTTACCTTATGCACGTCCTCACTCCCATAGATTGCATTTGTCACTCTTTTGCTGTTATTGCAAACACATTAGAAATTTTTGGATTTGTCCAAATTTTTAAGTTAATCAGACAACCATTTCAGAAATTCATCTTTTTTAGTTGTCTAGTCTACAAGTTGTTTCTTGGTGGCCCTTTGCAACCCCCCACAAGTCTATGTATGTATGTATATTTTTTTTTGTTTTTGCTTTTTTGTTTTTGTTATTATTTTTTTGTTTTAATAATTAAATATTTTATAATATTAGATAAAAAAAAGTCTTTTCTTGAGATTACATGTACAATTTTGGAAGCTTGAAGATAAAAAATGTGAAGTTTTATTAATGAGCTTTGTGTTTGCATGTTACATGGATATTTTAATCTAGATAATACTAACAAAGTATTATAACATAGATGGCTAAATGAATACTTGGAGCAATGCATTAGAACCAATGAAGGAGAGATATCTGAATTCCTTTAAAAGTAAATAAAACCAATATAGTTAATTTTTAAAAATATTACATGAGAAGTTGAACTCCTCGAGCTTAAAGAAAGGAATATATATATATATATATATATATAGCTCATAACTAAAAATAATTTTAATAAAATAATAAAGAAAGGGAGAAAATGCTACCACAAAGTTGAAATTAAAAAAATACATATTAACGAACTTGGATTAAACACATGTTTAAGGCCAATAATAACAAAAAAAAATTTAAGAACTAATAGAAGCTTCATATGTTTATTATTCAGCTCTGAAATCTGTAAAGATATTTTATTAACATTTATACATTTACTTTAATATTTATTTTAGAAAAAATGTCATTATTCAATGTTTAGAATATTATATTGTATGTGTTTTTAGTTTTGTTATCAATACAACATAACCCCATGTGTATTTTGAGTTTCAAACACACATTTATTTGTAATAAAATATTAATATTATATATATATATATATATATATATATATATATATAATGTACTATATTTATCAATATATTCAAAAAAAATTATAGCTATCTTCAGAATTAGTAGTTATGTTAATTTATTTCACAAAAATATTTAATTAAAAACTTACAAGAATTTTCAAATAAAACTGTTAGCATGTAAGTTGCATTTGTTTAAATGGATTTTTGTTTCTTTTCAACTGCAAAAAGAGATTACAAAATAATTTTTTAAAAAAATTGCACAAAAAAAAAAAAAAAAAAAAAAAAAAAATTGAAGTATGCACATGATAATTAATTTAATTGTATCATACTTATGTAGCAAGCTTTGTCTTAAATTAATAGATCGAAGTTCTAGTGTAGAATCCATTGTACAATTGTTTCTTCTTTTCAGAAATATTCCACAAGCATGAATTTTAATGCTTTGAAAATATTCCAACACATGTTTTCTCAAGCTATATCCTTACAGTTTCTTTTAATCTTGTACTCATAATACATTATTCATATTGAATTTCTTTGAGAAAATAGATAGACTGATGCACACAATTTCAATATAACAAAAAGCAAGCCCATGACCAACAACAAAAGTGAGAGTTGTAAATGTTAAAGTCACAACAAAGTCAAAAGGAAAGGAAAGTAACAATTTAAAGAGGAAGAAAAAATTGTAGTCATTGTAAAGGTGAGTAAATATATTGAACTTGGCATAAAAAGTTCTAGGGAGAAAACATATATATATATATATATATATACACACACACACACACACACATAATCTTCAATTAAAACAAACACAATTGTCCAGTTTGGTTAGGGTTTAGGGTTCATGTTTAAACCTGGTCCCTGCAAGCCTGTTCAAACACACTCCATCCAGCCCTGGTCTCACACCTCAAGCCTGACTTGCTCTGTGTGCAGCTCCCACTCTTCAAACAACCTCATAACAAATATCTTGTTCTAATATTGAACTCCAAGGCCCATATTCCAACAGCAATAGCTGGAACCTAAGAACCAGTAGTGTTCCTTGCTTTGATGTGTGGTGGAACACAAGAATGAAACAAGTGACATGCTTCAACTGCAGGTCATGGAATCCCTGGGATCTTTGAACATGTTGACAGTTGCATTGGACTTTGCAACATCTCAAGGATTTAGAAAAGATTCCACTCATGAAAGCATAAACCCATTGTGTTTCCACACTGGCAAACTCTTTGCTATTGCTGTAGCAAACTGCCTTGGACAATCACAAGAAATCCATGATAATAGATTTAAAACCAATGAGCTGGGTGTGGACAATTCCAACATCCTTGGTGGGTTTACTACTCAGCTGCATATGGCATCCCATTTGCACCCAAACTTTTCAAGCTGTTGAGAGTTTTGAGAGTAACCACATGACATGTTAAAATGTTTGGTTATCCTTAGTATTATCTTTGTGATGTGATGGTTGCACACTTTGATCCAAGTATTTTTGCAATAAGGCAAATGATTTTTTTAAAATATAGAGTTATCATGCATTCATGCATATTTTATGATGGAAAAAAAAATGAAAAAATAAAAAAAAACTGCAAAATATGTCCAAACAACTAAGAAAAATGAAATAAATTAAACAACAGTAACAATAACAACAATAATAATAAATGGGAGTATTAATTACATGTTCTACAACAATTTAGTATCTTTTATTTTGAGAAAGTAATCAAATAAAAACCAATGTTTTTTTTAATAGTTTAGCTTGAGGTCTAAAATGATAATTGATATGGTCCTTGTAATATTCTTAGTACTTTGTCATTTATCAAAATTATATATCATTATAAATAAAAAATAATAACAGCATACATCATAGCATAATCGATGCTGTGTAAGATTTAGGTAAAATCAAGAGTATGAAAATAAATCATGAAGTACACAAATTAATTATGTATTATTAACACAACATTTTATGGATTACAAGGCATATAACCAGTCAGAAAATTGATGTTTCAATCATTTATTTTATTTAGAATTTACAATTTTAAAATAATGTACACTCAACATTTAATCATTTATCATTGTATTCAAATTACCATATTAATTTCTTGTGACATAGGAGAAAATAAAAGCATACCACATACATCTATAATGGTGTTTCCAATGTTTGTATCAAAGAAGAAGTTTGGTGTTGAGAGATAACAAGGTAATTTAAATTTAGAGCATCCTTAGTTCAACAATGTGATTACATGGCATGCAACTTACAGCATCATATCTTGGATAGAGGAATAGATTTGCATGTATGTATGTATGAATATAGATATATATATATATATATATATACATACATACATACACATATTCATGAATGAGAAATAATGTTAACATTTTGTGATTGAAATTGCCATCATTCATGAATGGCTTGTACATGTGGATTTATTTAGTCTAGAACACATGGTACTCATGCCTCTTTCTCTTCTATCAACCTCATATTCAAACAACAACAAAAAACAAGATGTATATATATATATATATATATAAACAAACAGGAACAAGTATAATTTAATGGTATAGAGCTTGAACTCCACAAGAGTATTATATTGCACAAAAATGGGGGGTAGAATGGAGGAGAATCACACCCATCAAAGCCAACTTCTATTATAGTTGGATGAAACAGCTTGTTCTATACTCTTCATATGATATCATAACTTGCAGATTCAGAACACTCCAGAAGGAGCTTTCCCCTTGTCTCTCCCAAAAATAACCTGTTGAATCCCAATCAGTGGGTGCACCTTTCTATGATTACAACAAAAAACACACACAGTCATACACACATTTCAATGCCTCCCCCACCCACCTCCTTTGGCAGGACATCCTAACAATTGATATGCAGGGCTGTCTAACTTTGATGGATGTCCTAGATGACATCCATCCATGCCACGGATTGGGCAGTGGGAGGAATTGATGATGCTGCCCGCTCCAAGCAAGGGTTTGGGCAGAGCTTCTGCCCCTGCTGCCCACCCTCAGCAAGGATTCATAGTATACTGAGGAGCTCTCTTTCAATTGTTGTCATTGGTGTTGTTGGTCTGGTTTGGTTTTTATGCTGCTTGTTTTAAGAGGTTTTGTTGCTGTTTCTATTTGGGCCCAAAGTTTGTTGGCTTTGGTGTACATGTTTAAATAATGTTGGTTTGTAGTTTTTGCTTCCCTGTAACCTCTTTGTTTGATGTGCTCAGGATTGTTCATGTGTCCATGTCTTGAATTTTTTTCAAAACATGTACAAAAGAGACAAAAATTTACCATTCCAGCATTCATCAAACAATAAATAAATTAAAAAAAGAAAAAGAAAAAGAAAAAAAACATGTACTTTGAGTGCATGAATTATGTGTTTTAAATAATATTATTATTTTGTAATTTCTTTGGATTATTCCAAGATTGAAATTGTTTGTATATTTTTTAAAATTTTAAAATTTTAATTCCTAGAATGAGGCAATAACTAATGTTCAAGGTGTTTGATATTATATTTAATATTATAGTGTATAAAAAATAAAAATAAATAATAAAAAAGAAAAGGAAGTGTAAGATTTGAGTTATTATTCTTTGATTCAAACTTTACTTTGATATTTTTACCATAATATTTTAATTTTTTAATTTTTTGTATAAAATATCAATTATAAGTTTTAAAAATATTTTAAAATTAGTTTTTATTTTATTTTTAACTCAGAATCTATATTTTTTTCATGATTAAGTTCAGTTTGTACTTTTTTATTTTAAAATTGAATTGCATAAAATTTAGTTTAAGATCGTTAAATAATACTTGTTCAGTTCATATTAAATTTCATGATTTTGTAATTAAATGATGATTTTTTATATGTTATAAATAAAAGTAAATTTATTCTTTGTGTTTATAACTATTACCTTAATTTTATCTATTATAATCTCTTTACTCTCACTAAAGCAACAATATAAGTCAAAAATATATTTGTTATTGTTCTAGATACAATAGCTAAGAATGTAAAGACAAGAGACTAAGAAATCAAGAAGTATGAGAAAAACAAGATTTTAAATTAGAAACAAGAGTAGATATAAGAGCATAAAATTATACAACACTTAGATTGCTCCATAATTATTATCTTTGTATTTGTAAGATTAAGGTGCTCTTTATCTTATCCTCTTGTTTATACTAAGGTTTATTGAAGTTCTTAAGAGAGGTTCTAAAAAGTGTAAAAGATCACTAATATCTGAAGATTATTCTATAAAATCTTATAAATGACTAAAAAAGGTCTTAGGCAACTATGGAATCTTTTGAAAAATCTTATAATTTCTTAAAAAACTAATAGAAAACTATTGAAAATTTACAATAAGTAGTATAAATATTTATAAGATTTTAGAATATTTTAGAAGGTGCTTTCAATTGTATTGGTTGCATGTCTATATATATATATATATATATATACACACACACAATCTTAATATTTCAAATGTGTATGTGTGAGTATATATATATATATATATATATAAACTAAAACTACATTCTTGTATTTTTTAAGTCATTAATTAAATTATGTTTTCTTTTGTTCATTTTCATTGCTTGAAATGATTTTATTATGTATATCATAATCCAATAAAACTAAAATCTAAATTATATATACACATACATATATATACTTTTTTAGATTTATGATTGTTTAATTAATGTAAAATAATTATATTTCAATGTAAAAATATTTGCATTACTTTGATGAATAATAGAAAGGGTTTATCCCTAAAAAAAAGTTATTGAAAAATTAACCCAAAATTTAATCTAAAATTTAAGTATATAATCAACCACAAATCATTTTTTACATCTATAAAAACTTTAAAAATCAACAATTTCAACTGTATAAAAAACAAAACATCTTATCCACATAAATTTAACGTAAATTTATTTTAATTGTACATGGATAAAAAATAAAATCATACACAGTAAGTGAATTTAGTTGTTGTATATATTTGTAATAATTTAAACCAGTGTCTGGCAGTTGGTTGATGATGGAGCAACAGTGATGCTGGTGCAGGACATGCTGCAACCAGACAGCATTCGGGCAGTGAATGGGCAATGTGTGGGCAGGGAGTGGTGACTGGGTCTGCTGCCCTTGAAGGCCCTTGGATGGACGTCCCAAATGGACATCCATCCATAACATCCCTGCAAGGCAAGTGCAGATATCCTGCCCTTGCCCCCACCCAACTGGTTCCTTTTATTTACTTATCCAACTCATAGCCACCCAATAATGGAGTGATGAATGGCATCAATCCATTAAATTTTTGTGGTACCAGAATTTAAGATCACCTACTAGGCACTCATACAAACCCAAGGTTTATTTTTGAGAATTTAAAATAACGTATCAATCATGTTAATATAAATCTAGGTAATGAATGGACAGTGCTTAGCCTGACAATTGGAGGTTTTAGTTGCAGGATTTTCACATCATGTTTGGCTCTTGCAAGTAACCACCAGCCATAAAAAACTCATGTATTTATTCTAGACCTTAAATAACTGTACTTTCTAACTTGGTGGCGTTCACTCAAACAATGACAGAATGTGGAGGATTTGGTGCAGGGATATTCAATGGGCCATGGATATTCAATGGGGTCATGGATATTCAATGGGGGCATGGATATTCATAGAATCTCATGTAGGGAACAGTTTGACCCTTGTGCTCAGTAAGTTGTTGGGTTATTGATCTTCTAGCTCACCCAGTTTAACTTGTATTGTTTCACCAAGGGTAGGAGGGTGAAGGTTATGGAAACAAATGAAGAATTTGCTTGCAAAAATTTGTCCAGGTATTCAGAAGATCAATCCTACATGATTGGACCTTGAGGAGATAGAGAGACAACAAGAGGACAAGCTTCAATCTCCATGCACCTTCTTCACCACTAGAATACGATACATTATTTTCTTTAAAAATATCAGGAAAATCACACAAATAAAAAAAGACTAGGACAGAATGTGTGCAATGAACTCCACCAGTTTGTGGGAGAACGAGTCTTCATCTCATTGTTGGAAGGTTTCAACTGTTAGCATTCTCTTGCATTGATTGACTCAAACTTAGTAAATTGAACAGGCCTTACATAATGGAATATGTGTGTGTATATATATATATATAGAGAGAGAGAGAGAGAGAGAGAGAGAGAGAGAGAGATAGATAGTTTCAATTTATACACACACATGCATCTATTTATTTGTTGCAAAATTTTTTAGCCTTCTGAACTTGTGGCAGTAATGATTAACTAAGGCATGTGGTGCAGACGTATTAAAATTCCTTTACATCAGAATCCTGTTATATTTTGGAACACAAAAAATGTGAAGAAGAAGTTTCCTGGTCATGTGTGCAGCATATCCCATGGATATCCTTTTTGTGAGTCCCTCAACACTGGGGACACAAACTCAGGCTTCAAAATGTCCCCAAGGACAGTGGGATGAGAATCAAGGGCATAAGTTCTGCACCCCCATCTACAACCCATGATTGAAGTTATCAATTGGCCATGTCTGTGAATGATCTTCCCAGACTGCAATAAAACCAATTTCAAAGACCCAACTTGTGAACCTTTTAAATTCATACAACCTTAATATATAAAATACACACACCGATTGCTAAATATGCCAACATGACATACATTCTACCACACCGGAGTGTATATTATAAGCCGAACGTGTCCAGCTATAAAAGTGAGCCCTGAATTAGCCAATCGATCCTATCCACATTTCTATTTTTGACATTGGTTCACTTTGATTCGACGGAGAGGAAGCTTCCGGTCTTTTCCGGAGGGGGAGACGCAATCCCCCTGAAATTCTACTGGCTCCCTTTTATAAGGCCCTCAAACAACAGTTCTTCCCCTACTCAAACAACAGTCCGATTCCACACGACACAGGTCCTGGACGCGCACTGCTCCAGCTTTCCATCACCCGCTATATTATAAGAAAAATTCGGGGCAGGCGGATAGTAATTTCGGATAAATAGATCCCAGAATCACCCTGTCCGAGACAGGTCACGTCACTTTCTAAAAGTTTCCCTGCGCGAGGGATCTCACTAGCATCGTCGGATGGAGGCGGGGGTCGCTCGATGCTGTCCGTTTCATGCCCTTCGGAGCCTTCATCTGGGGCTTTTTTACCTCTCCACGGTTGCATAGACTTGTAGGGGTAATTTCCACCGGCCACTTTAGCAGAACCGACTCTCTGGCTTTTCCCTTGGTCCAAAAGGCAAAGGTGCTTTTACCTTCTGGCTACTTTGGCACTCATGCAATTTCGCTACTAGGGGTAACTATGGTCCTTTCTGGCTTACTTTTGTGGGCTCCATGGTGGAACTGTTAACTTCATCTGGGAAGTCATTGTATGAATCTTTTCTGTGTGACCTGCTTTTTTACCTTCTGTCATTTGCTTTTTCTTTTGAATCAATTGAGAAAAGAAGTGCATTCCTGCTGTAAATCATAATTGACACCAATGGAGGGTGTGCTCCTGCATCCACAGAATCATTTTGTGGTTACCTTGTGGCAAAAACTAATAGTATGCGATGTTATTTATTTATCTGTTTTAAAGGGTCCATACCGGATTGGGACTCCACTCTTCTGTAACAGGCATCTCTCTCAATCAAATCTAATCAAATTTTTTGATCCTTGTCACATTTGAGGTTCAAATACTCCACAAGTATCCTATCAATGTCATTATTACAGAGGTATCACAAAGAATTTGGTCAAAAAGTAACTTAAATAAAAAATTCGTTCATAATCAGTTACCCACAACAAAGCAATGCAGAGAAGAACCTCCTGATCTCTCTCTCTCTCTCTCTTTCTCCCCCCCCCCCAAATTTTATTTTCATTGTATATATATATATATATATATATTCCATCACTTGGAGAAGGTTCAAATTGTATGTCAAAAAATACAATGAGTGGAAGTATCATGGGTTCAACCATCATATGCAAATGGATTTTCAACTTTTTAAAACAAAATCAATGATAAGGTATATTTACAATATTTATGTCATTGCTTTAAAATATGTCCAACTTCAAGTTCTCTCTTCCTTCAAAATGTAGTTCCATAATAGATGGAATATTCTCAAAAAAGTAGTCCACATAACATTGAAAAACATATTGTTTCTAAGGAACAGAATAGCATCACAAATGAATTTTTGGAGATTTAATTGAAGCATAAATTTTGAGATTCCAGAAAGTGTCTACACAACATATATTTTCTGCTTAAGCATAATAAGAGAATCCATGAGTATGGATGCAAAAGGAATTGCTTTGAATGTTACACACTACAATGTGAGAAGGATTGCAGCAAATCAGATGCATTTGTAAGCAACTGTTTTCCTTTCCCTGAGAAACAACAAATCCTCTACTAGTCCTTTAGCATGGAATATGAAGGAGTGTTCAACAAAAGCAATGAACTAAATATATTTTCTCCAATACCACCAAATTATTATTATTATTATTATTATATATTTAATGATTATAACATTTATTCATTGTTTTTGAAAAATGTGATTGAAATTACTTCATTATATGTACATTTTTGACTGCAACCTTTTATAGATTGAAAGACACTTATTGTACCTCTGCATACTCTGAAGATGCCAAAAATTGAAAAAAAAAAGAAAAAAAGAAAAAAAGAAAAAAGCAACTGCAAATTCTCTACATGAGTCTACAAATGTGATGTAACATCATTTTCCATAAAATACTGCACAACAAATATGAGGATACATGCATACATGGCTGCATATTGTGCAACAACAGAATATGAAGAATCTTCACATGTACAACAATGGAATTTCACACATTTGTGCATTAAGTGAGAATCATTAAATAAACCATAACTGAAAAATACGAAATAATGTTCCAAAAGTAGATATTCAAGCATTACAGCCCTAGAATCAGAACATCATTAGACAGAGAAAGAGAGACAGCATGAATGGCCACAGACTCAGTCAACTAAATTCCCTATCAAACATGAGCCAAGATTCAAAGTGTGGATGCACCATGAACATCTCTTGCCCATGGAGCCAGCATGTAGGCATATGAATCTATGTAGAATCTATGTAGAATCTATTGAATCTTCAATGAGATTCTTCTGCACCCTTGCAATATTCCAAAAGCATCTCACTGCAGAAATACTGGTCACATGGAATTATCCATTTCGTTTTTCAGTTTTATTATTTACATGTACTATTTAAAGAAAACGTCATCACAGCTGAAATGGCTGTGTGTATTTGTTTTGGTGTTTGTAATACATTGTGATTCAGATGTCAGAAAGCTGAATGGAAACACACAAAACACAGAACCTCATGAGACCAAAGACATGAAACAGAAGCACAAGCTGAGGAGAAAACTTGAATGCCAAGCTATATTTGAAGCACATATGATGAAGTTTGAATCCACAATGGGGTGGCACTTCCAAAAGCATTAGTCGTTGGGAAACATGCACGGACCTCCTTAGCAGTAAGTGGGAGGCGGAGGCGAAACAGCCGCTGGTAAGAGTAATCTAGCGGTGAATATTATTGAGATGAAAACCTTGGTGGTAGCGTAATTCTAAATATATAAGATTCTAAAAATATACGTGGTGACTTGAAAGAAGGATCGTCCCTCGGATTGACTGTTGTCTCTCCCCGCCTATTCTGGAGTGCAGCAGCCCAACCATTAGGCTGAACTCAAGACGCATTTGCGACTCCAATTGATGTTTCAGGGTCAAGAGTGATGATTCCTTGATGCAAAGGAAGTGGCTCCCCAATTTCTGCCATTCCTGAGGGCCAGCTGTTAGTGCACATTTCTCTTTATAAGAGAGGCGCTTGCTCGCAATTCAGAACTTCAAATCACAATCTCTATTTCTCGTCTCTCTCTCTCTCTCTCTCTCTCTCTCTCCCCCTCCTCCTCTCCTATGCTCTGCTGCTCTTCTCTGAGATCATTGATTTCGGGGTCCTTTGCTCTCCTCTTGCTCTCGACCTACAGCTTACAGTTTTCTGTTCTTGCGTTGCGACCACTTTCCTGAGGTGAACCTGCAATCAGAAGAGAAGCAAGCTGCGAAGGTCCTCGACCTGTACCTGAATCTGCGTTTGGCTGCAACTTTAGGTGTCCACGGTGTTGTTGAACGAGAGAAGATTACTATCTGAAAATGGTGAGCGCCGTCGAAGAAGCAGCAACTCGCTGTGTGACATTGCCGCCATCGCCAGTTCTGAAAGCGTCGTTGAAGAGATCTCTGCCCCCTCCCATGTCTCTTGTGATGACTGATGCGCTACCAGACGAGATTTCACTTGACAACTTGAAGGCCGTTCTTCCCACCAGTAAAAATGGAGAGAGCGGCGCCGCGAATGGCAGTGTCAACTACGGTGATTCGAATGGCGCTGTCAAATCCAGCAAGAATTTCGTGCTGGGAAGGAACATGCACGGCAGTTCTTTAGAAATTACCGAGCCAGACCATGACGACGAAGTGACCGGCGAGAAAGATGCGTACATGGCTAGCGTTCTTGCTCGTTACCGAAAGTCTTTGACGGAGAAGACAAAGTATCACTTAGGTGGGCAAACCTGCACTGACTTTGCTCTTCCTCTCACAGAGATTTCCGCCGTTTCATAACCGTGTCTATGAAGATGCTCTTCGGTGATTACCTAGTGATATGGTCCTGATAATCTTCCCGGCTTACCTCCTCCCTTTCAGAATGTCATAGAGCACAAAGCTGATCTAACCACTGTGAATAGTTGTCATTGAACTCATTTTAGGTGCGGCTCAGCTCGCATATTCAATTTTTTACAACCTTGCGAAGCCCTGTGAACCTTTACCGCGCACTTCTCGTAGCACTGCTGAATTCTCCTCCAGCAGGATATTCTTAGTGTTCAGTCTTTCCTTGCACCTGTTAGACTTCATCACCCATTCTTCAATCGCTTTCCTACAGTCATCGTGTCCAATCTGATCGAGGACATATTTCTAAATCCATGGCCGGATCAATGTGACGTTGATGTCATGCTCTTTTCAACTGCCTGCAGCAAGTGCCAACTTGTTAGTGTTTTCTGGGAAGTGGTTTATGAATACTAATGAGGCAGAGGTCAACTCTTTGTTCAATGGAAACGTTGAATGAAACCACAATCACTTCTCCGCTGACGATAGTTTGTTTGTCATTAGAAAACAATGAAGATTTATCGTGCGTGTACTCCAGACCTATTTGAGCGTAGTATCTTTTAACAGTACTGTAGACGGTGGTTAAGGTTTCATCTTGAATTCATTTGTTAGTCTTGTGCAGTCCAGATGAACGGCACTGTTCTTGTTCATATAGTTAAGTAGCGTTCGTTTCGTACATTTAGCTCCGCTTCAGCTCCTTAGACCGTACGCTGTTCACCGTATCATGGAAGTTGGAACAAGAGACTTGGACTAGCCACCCCAACCTGATTACCACGTCCATTCTGGTCTTCACCATCTGACCGTAATTTTCGATTGCTGCAGGTTACCCCTACAATCTAGACTTCGATTACGGTGCTTTGTCACAGCTGCAACATTTCTCCATTAACAATTTGGGAGATCCTTTCATCGAAAGCAACTATGGCGTACACTCAAGACAATTTGAGGTAGGTGTGCTGGACTGGTTTGCCAGGTTGTGGGAGCTGGAGAAAGACGAGTACTGGGGCTATATCACCAACTGTGGTACTGAAGGAAATCTCCATGGCATTCTCGTCGGGTTAGCGTCTTTTACCACACCACAAAATCCATAAAAAATTCGGCGCTAACGTGTATACTTTTACATTTGGATCCTGTATGCACCTGAGATCACACTCGACCTTGCTGCTGGCGTTCCCTTGCTCGGGAATTTCACCGATGCACAGAGTCAAAATATCTCCACGAAGCAAGTTTATTGTGTAGGTACTAAATATGGCATGCTTGCAAAATCTCAGGAGAGAAGTACTTCCAGATGGCATCTTATATGCTTCCAGAGATTCACATTACTCCGTCTTTAAGGCTGCCCGAATGTATCGCATGGAGGCGGTGAAAGTGGATACACTATTGTCCGGTGAGATTGATTGTGTTGACCTGGAGCGCAAGTTGACCGAGGGAAAAGACAAACCTGCAATTTTGAATGTCAATATTGGTAAGTCGAGTTCAACACCAATAGTGCCCAATTTTGCTGTAGTAAACGATTTGAAGTATGTTGCTCCAATAATGTGCACACAACTTTGACCATCGTGGAGGCGAAGATACATACGTTCCAGAAAGAATTATACTTAGGAGCAGGGAGCAGATCTGATTGTCAAAAATTATGTGAAGGTATAAATCATCCATTCATCCGACTTCGTGTCCCTCAGGAACAACGGTCAAAGGAGCTGTGGACGACCTAGATCTTATACTGAAGGTTCTGGAACGGGTAGGCTATACGGAGGATCGCTTCTACATCCATGTTGACGGCGCACTTTTTGGGCTCATGATGCCATTTGTGAAGAAGGTAAGTACTCTCAATACTTCTGACGATGTGCTATTAGCATGAGTGGATTAGAAAAACAGTATATCGTTACGAACTTGCCATTTTGACCTGTACTGGTTATCTATGGTGAAGTCTATCATTGTGCTGACCATCACACATGGCAACATCTTTACAGCGACAGTCTTGCTTTTTATCGTTCATTCAGACCATTTAGGGTGAGACACGAGATTTTTAAGGAGAGTTTTGCAGAGCAAGCTGTATGTCAAGTGAACCATGGACCCTTTGCGAAGGGGTGTCATCCGGCTAAGCATTGCTGAGTCTCTGGCACATGGTGTTGAACAATTTATTGTGGACACTATGGAAGTATCGATTTTCGCTAGGCTGACACTGAATGGATGAGAATCCGCGGTGCGGGTGCCTGAGGCATTTGTCTACCAGTCGCCAAAATGACAGGAACCAGACACAGCTACGTGAGCATGGTGCAGATCACTAGCCAACCCTTGTCACAATAAATGACTACTTGCATAGAATTCTTGGTTTAGGTTCAATTGTACAAATTCTGACCTATCATTATATTCAATCTTATTAAAGGGTACTTGGGATTTGCGATACATTCGAAAGAAGTCCTTATCTGGAGAAGTGCATGAGGTGAGTGCTTTCACACAGTTGAGGAGAATGCCCATTCGCGAGCCGCTATGAGACATCATTTTGATCTAGAACTAATCCTTTGATGTCTAACACGCAGATACGTACTGTAAGTGACTCCATGCACTGAAATTTAAGTGCCTCTTTCACCAACGTGATTAAATTATCGTACAATGTGGTTGGATTATAAACGGTTACTTCTTGACACATTTCAACTGTTGTATTGCAGGCTCCTAAAGTGACCTTTAGGAAACCGATTGGTAGTGTCAGTGTGTCTGGTCATAAATTTATCGGTTGCCCAATGCCTTGTGGTGTTCAATTCACTAGAATGAAGCATATTAATTCCTTGTCCCGTAACGTGGAGTACTTAGCTTCTCGTGATGCAACTATTATGGGAAGTCGAAACGGCCATGCTCCAATTTTCCTGTGGTACACTCTCAATCGCAAGGGTTACCGTGGTTTTCAGAAAGATGTTCAGCGATGTCTCCGTAATGCACATTACTTAAAAGAGCGCTTGCGGGAAGCAAAAATAGGAGTTATGCTCAATGAACTCAGCAGCACAGTCGTTTTCGAAAGGCCTTTCGATGAAGCTTTTATCCTTAAATGGCAACTTGCGTGTCAGGTAAGTGTCTCTAAATTCTTGATATTAATATGTGCATCGATTTGAAGTTGAGTAGTGCTCCAAAGTATATCTCTGAAAAATATGAAATTGACAAAATGATTCCGGTTTTTGCAAGCACTGAAAAAGCTATCTCATTCAAGGAATGTTGACTTGACACTAGAAGAGGATCTAATGCCAATAAACATGATCACAGGGTAAGATTGCACATGCAGTTGTTATGCCGAGTGTGACTGTGGAGAAACTTGACAACTTTGTGGAGGAGTTGATTGAAGTTCGTAAGCACTCTTTTCCGGAGGGGAACGTGAAAATCCCTTGTATTGTGGAGGAAGTTGGTGTCCAGAACTGTGCTTGCTCTCTTCACCGTGGTGCAGGTATTATTCCTCTACCTAAAGGGGAGAAGAGGGTTCCTGCCTGTGTTCAGAATGGAAACAGTATAAATGGAGCTTCTCATTGAAGCTTCTATTCACATGCTTGCGCTTGACAATTAAAAGACCAAATCAGTGTAAAAACTGGTACCACCGCAGTACGATTGCCAAAGCAGCGCAGCTACTTGACCCACTTTGAGGTCACGGTTATTCTTTTTCTAACCTACGTCAAGCCCCACACGAGACGAGGATAAGAAGATGATGAAGGCAGACATAGGAAATCATTGGAATAGTGCATGCGATCGTACGTCTGCCCTACTTACAACAGAAGAATTAGTGACATTGATCTTATCGAAGCCGTCCAGGTGAAACTCCTGCATGACGACTGCAAGGGTTCGATCTTCACGCGCATGTTGAAACATGTGTGGACGCATGTGAAGACCAACCCAATTCACTTACTGGCGGTCAACTGTTTATAATGAACGCCACTTGTTTCGAGGATGCTGCCACTGATGTTCACACGGCGTTGCTACAGATCATTTCCTCTAACGGGATTCTGCGAATGACTTTGCAAACGGTATCTCGCACAATTGAACTGCAATTTGTTTGTGTACAGGCAACGTAAAAGTTTAGCATACCTAGTACTCACAGGGTTTCAGAGTGATTTTTGCCTTGTTTCTTATTTTCTACACTAATGTGATTGTAGAGAGGTCTCTTTCGAGACAAATACAGATAAATAAACTGTGGCACTTTCATCATAGATTCTGAGATTCCTGTTCGTGCCCTTTCTTGTGTAAATCGTTCTTTAATTTGAACCATGGTTCATCTGCTAACTGAATCATGCGTCGACATCCATTTGCTTCTTGAGTGCTTCTTTAACGCGATAATCGTGCAAAGTGTGTAATGTATGAGATACCTGATCTCATGTTGACTAAGCAAAACACTTCTACATAGAGCCCGCAGCAGACCTTTCTTTGACAGGAAGGGTTGGGTATGACTAGCACATTCAATAGGAGAGTGTGAAGTGGATTAAGTGCCCCCGAAGTCTGAAGAAGCTTCACATGAAGCAGAAATGTACAGGAGTGTTGTTTTTCCACGGAGTGTACATCAGAGCTGTGTGAAAGCGACGTTGTTAACTCGTCGACAGATAGACTGTCTAGCCTGGTACGACAGTGCACGTTGCCTGATGCCGTCTTACGACCAAATATTAGTAGTGTTGTTTGTAAACTCGAGGATTACAAAACGCAACAAGTCACTAAGTAATTGATCCTAAGCAATTGGCCCTGTTTGCATTTTAGGTAGAAACGGCTCAGAATATGTTGCCCAATTCTTGCTTGTTTGCACGATAATATGCCGTAATACTCAAATAATTATTTATAAGTTACAAAAGCTCTGAGTCTACAGGACTTCACACTGACGTCGTGTGCTATGTGATTTCAACTTTGGCTTGCTAAGACAATGTCGTTAAGGTCAGTCACATGGTACCTAACTTTTAAGTGGCGACCCAATAAAGCATGCAGTCAATCTGGAATTTGTTACCCCTATTTCCACCAAGGAGTCAAATATCCTCAGATCCAGTTATGATTCAAAAGAAAAATCTGATGACCGTGATATTAATCATGGATATATGAATCATCTGTCGTCCAGTGTATTACAGTGCATGATACAGAAATAACTGCCGTAATTGAGGGTCTTGTAACAATAAGTAATATAGCCTACATGCTGGTTGTATTCAGTGTACTTGGCTATCAGCAAAAAATGAATCCTCTGAAAGGATGTTCTGGGAAGCAAGACTCTATCTACAACCTCGATTAGTGATCAGTTCTGTGGGTTACTCCACGCCTCAGAACCTGTTCCAAGGAATGACGCAGCTTCCTCATCCTCATTAAAACGTCCAGCCTTTATTTTTCATCACTTCATCCTGCTGATGGTAAATGATACATGCTATTATCAGCATACGTTCTCAGATATAACTCTCGCAGCGGATCACGATCTGATCACTCCATTTGCAACACCATTTCTTGGCACCTTGATGGTCTTTTTTCTCAAATGCTCTTGAGTTTGTAGTTGCAAATTTGCTATCTCCTGTATATTTTCACGTGCTTTTGAACACATTCGGTCCAATGCAAGGATTGGAAATGGCTCCTCAATGAGGACCCCAACCTGTAGTGGCAATACACCAAAGTAACATTTTATCTTAGATCCAGAAATTATCCTCTCTTTCCCACACACAACCCCCCTTCCCCTTCTCTGCACGGGCAGAATATTTTCAGAACCATCTAAGATATTTGAAGGTTATTGATAAGTGAGCAATTAACACAAATTCTACACTACACCAAATGTACTATAAACTTTCCAGCATTCCTTAGCCGCAAGATGTGTCTACCTCCTCGATGCAGAACAGAGAGGCTGCACTAATGAAAGTGGCGGGAACAACCACCCATTGACAATCATCCCAAAGCACAACAGGCAAAGCAAGGTGCCACAGCACCAAAATTCGTGATGTCAATCGCGTATAGGCAAGTGGTATGGGCGTGCGAATTATGCGCTCGCATATACTTATGCTCTCATTAAATTGTGAAATGTTTGCATCCTGCGACAGAAAAAAATAGTGTGTGTCAAGCTGAAGCTATTTCGAGCATAAAACCACATCCACTAGAGAATGCATTGGATTGACAACAATACGAAAACCAAGAAGGATTAGAAAAATAACAGTTCTCAAGCTCACCAGAAGGCTTCTCTCTCCATCTTCGAGCTGGATACATTTCAAAGAATGAGTTATGAGCTGAATGAGACAATTTGGCCGATGCTCTGCATTAAGAACCAGCGCTAGGTCATCCTTTTCCAAAATCTCACTCAGCTCTTCTTCAAAATCTGAATTATACAGTAGGTGACACTGCACGGACGTAGGGAACTGAGTCAGTTAATAAACCAAATCCGCTGCATATAAAGTAGTTTTAAGAAAAACCACCAGTATGCAAACCAGGTTGGACAAACTTAAATTGAATGATTCCAGTGAAGGAGATTTGTTGCGCAATCAGAGCTTTTGAAGTATCTTGTATGGAAACATACAATTTGGAAACGAAAACCAGGCTAATGGTGGCTCCAGAACATTATCACTCAGTACGCAGGGATATTCTTCGTAAATTGAGATAATACCTTGAGAGCCACGGAAAAGGCCAGAATGTAGTCCAGTAACAGCTTCTTATGTCGGTTATCATCAGGGCTTTGAGCCCATGTCATCGACTGGCGGGCCATATCTTTTGAACTGCTAATAACTTTTGTCCAGGTCTTACGAGCTTCATCATAGCGAGAATAGGATGCTTCAGTTCGAAACACAAGAAGCAACGCCAATGCAGGAGCAGTCAGCTGGTAAGAAAGAGGTGAAGCATGAAGTAGTGGAATGAATGATGGCAACCACCCTGATAAAACTATACTGTTGTATATTGAGATTGCCACTGAGATGGCTGTCATGGTGCCGACAGGAGGTATCAAAGACACGATCACTCGAGACGACAAGGTCGACGCAAAATGTCGGTAATGTCTTGTTGAGCTTCGATGTTGCAACCAATCGTCATGACTGTAAAAGGTTCTCCGCTTGTGCATGCCTCTCTCACTTACTTCATCCGCCCAAGCGCCAATCCACGTTAAGTCAAATGGGCGACGAGGGTCAAACTTGGTCACCGCTGATAACTTCTCATTCACATTCTTATCCTTCTCTAGTGCTGAAAAATAATTTGATCCACCCTTCTGGGTCATAGCGTCAACCTCTCCTGACTCATTTGACATTATCTCTGCGAGGTCGTTCAACTCAGGTTTTGAAACTTCATCTTGCACACAGAGTATTCGCGACCTGCCACTCCTATACTTCGGATACACAAAACCAGGCAGCAATGGAGGGCCATAACGAGAAGACAATGAAGAAGGAGATAATGAACGGGTAGAATCAATCGAACGATTCCACACGAAAGATACGCGAGACAGGCATCCCACGCGCCTCAAATCCGTTTCCAACCTTCCACTCCATCGCAGCGGAGTGCTTCCCACAGCCGCACTCTCGAGCTGTGCCAGGCTCTGCATCACTCCTGCAAATCAACCTCTTCACAACAGCCACCTCCTCACCACCATCCACTCTAATTTCACACACACTCTCTCTCTCGCTCTCGCTCTTTATCAAAACCAAAGTCTACACTCCACCGCCCACTGCATAAACTCTTCCTCACTCACCATAAGACAGAAGAAAACGGAAACTATCCATCTCATCTCCGCATTACACACTCAAGCCTCACCTCCCTGGACGAAAACCTCAAACCTCTCAAAAACCCTGGCAACCTCTCCTCGTCAGCAACCCTCCATGTCCGCCAATCCCCATAGCAAATTGCATGTCCTTCCCCGATCGCCAGCAGTGACTCTCCACACAATTGACTACGAGATCCGATCGTCCCTGAGCGCTACCGATCAAGTGCCTTTCTGCAGCAATAGAATCGATCAAATCGATGCAGGCCCAAGCCAAAGCGGAAGGTCGGCCGCGTGCATGAATCCAAGCTCCAGAAGCATGAACGATGTCCTTGGACGCTCCCATCGTCAGACACTTTCGCTTTCTCTCTTTCCCGCTGGGTGGTCATCAATAGCTTCGTCAGATAGACGAAGATTTAAAAGGTGTTGTCAACGATTCTTCTCGTTCCGGTTGACGATACTTCCTCTATCGTTGGGGATGATGGACGAGGAAGAACAGGGGAATTAGGTACACCAGCATTGCATGCTACGAGAAGAACGGTGTGGGAAAAGCTCAACTGCCCAGTTTGTTATAACCTAACCCATAGCTACGTTATCCCCATCCCTGTTTTTTTAATGTGAATTTCTTAGTGGATGCAAGTGAAGGTTTCGGTTTGTGATTAGTGTGTGAATGGCTAAGCTAATGTGGATCGTGGCTTTGCTTTGCCTGCTGGAAGAGGAGGGTGTGAGAGGCGCATACAACTGCAGCAGATCGCACATTCTAGACACAACTGCCGATGATTTTTACAGGAACTTGAAGGAAGTGTGTAACAATTTGAGGATATATTTGTACAAGCAGACAGATCGGAAAATGAACGTCACTGCCACAAGCGACGACACGCAACTGAATGTTTACGTGTGGGGGGGATGCGATCCGGATGGGGATTTTTATATGTGCAGGGTGAGAATTAACCCAATTAAGTCAGCTTGTGAGCTTTTGGAGCCTCTTTGAGCAATGTGCTTTTCGTTGGAAAAAATTGTGACTGACCATGTAGGGGTTGTTTGTATGTCGTGATTGATCAATCCAAGCGCAGGACTGCATCAACTCTCAGTGCGAGAATCTGACTGATCTCTGCGGCAAAAGCAGCTGGGGAGAGCTGAATTTTGTTATAGATGGTAAGGTGGTGTGCTTCGTGCATTACAATGGGATTGATTACAAGCAGCCCGATGATGCCCCTGCTACCCTCATCCAAACGTACCGGCAATCATTGCTTTTCTTCCTGCTGAGGCACCTATATTTGTTCTTGCTAATTACTTAACTGAGCATTAGGTGATAATTAAGGAACATATGTGGACGGATTGAGTATTACCTTTTAGACATCACGAGATATCTTGAAATTCTTTACAAGTTGATGACAGATTCATTGGCGTAGTCTTGCATTAGCTTCAGGTTTGAAACTTACTCCTCTTGGACAATAATTTTTAGTAGGTTAGTTTTCTACTGGGAACATGATCGGAGCTCATCTGCCACACGTTGTAAGAAGAAACTGATCGCACAGGGAGTATTGACCATTCCCTACAGCTGGCAACGTAGCTTTATGTCATGCAGAGAACTGCATCACCCACTCAACCATTACTTTCTCAGGTGAAGATCCACCTTCTCATCAAATTTGGAATTAGCCGAGTGATTCTGTCATCAGAGAAACGTCATGAGCAATATCACTTAGTTCGAATTGAACCTACAGGTTTTCTTCTGTATCAGATCACATGAAACACTATTTAGTTTGCATTGCAAGGTACGTCGTGTCTACCAACCTTGATAGTTCCTTCCTCCTCGCAATTTTAACAGCTGTCGGATATTTCATTGGAACTTCTAGGGTTTATTGATATCATGCAGACCTCGTGATCTATATATGCTTTTGGACAACAGGTTCGCATGTGCATAGCTAGTCTACAATTTTGACGAGTAGCAGCTTGCACTTGAGCTACTCTGTGGTTGTTACAGCCATGTGATTTACAAGGTCCATCCCAAGGACCTCAGTGAGGATCTTTGGCCTAAGATCCAATTCAAGGTGTTTAGTGGTACCTATGAGGCAATATACATGTCAGGGGAAAACTCAGTCAAGAAAGAACTATGAACTGAAACGCCAGAGAACCAGCAATCATGTAAGTGAATCTTAATGTTCACCCAGCACCTCCTTCCAATTGATGACATGTACTGAATGACAGAAAAGAATTGTTGCCTGTGTTTACATATTATGAGATGCTGGTGCAATTTGATCAGGTGTGAGTTCCACAGATGATAACAGCCAAAGCTTCCCACTTCATCATAATTATCATAGATTTTGTCATTTGTCCTCTCCAGCCAACCTTAGTTCCAGCTCCTTCCTCCAATTTCCTACCAATTCCTGTTTGTATGTGTCAGCAACTATAGATGCATTATTCTCACCTTAGGACTGCAGTGTGCACCATTCCTGCAGTATGGTGTGATGTGTGAGAAAGTTATTACATTCTTTTTAATAGTAAGGGTAAGTTTCATGTTACATGTAGATAGAAGGTGGAGTGGCCATGCTCTTTCACTGGTGTGAACCCTCTAAATATATCCAAACGAGTTGATTCTTGCAGTTGTTGATTTATCAAAATATTTGTGACATCCTAGTGATTAAATAGTTTCAATAAGTGTGAATTAATGTTAATTTATATGCCAATATTCACTCATAGTTCACATTCATTTATATTTATTGAAACCATTCAAAGTTATCATTTTCACTTATTTGATCATATTACGTACAAAAAATAATAATTTTTATTTTTTTAAAAAGAAGACAAAATCATCATTAGGGAAATATGAAGATGCAAGATCTTTTTTTTGGAAATTTATTAAGCATTTTAAGTGATACTTGAAGATAAAAAAAAAAATCAAATAAAGTGAAATAAAGTCTAATCAATTTTATAAATATATACTTGCTATGCATCATATATATATATATATATATAGGTTTAATTTTTATACATGATTATTTTTTTGATTTAAATATATATTATTATTATTATTATTATTATAATTCAATATTAGATTAATTGATATTCTATCAATTTTTAAAAAATAATTTATTAATTAATTCAATTTTAAATATATATTTTATAATTATTAAATAATAATTAAAATATTATTAATTATTACTTATTAGTTATTTTTGATCATGTAAATATTTTATTATTTAAAATCATAGAACTATTAAATTCTTCTAAAATATTTAATACATATATATAAATACTACATTAATAATTTTTATTTAATTTTGATTAAAATTTTAATATTAATAATAATAATAATTAAAGAACTTACATATATATTACAATTTTAATGTTGATATTTTATTTTAGCTATATCAATCTTAGAATTATTTAAAAATATATAAAAATATAAAAATATAATATTATATATATATATATATATATAACTTTAATATAATTTTAATATACTAATTATTTTAATATAATTTATTTTATCAAAAAATATTTATGCTAAGAATCTTTAATTAAATTATGTCTATTACAATAAGTTTGTAAAACATCTCAATTAAAAAATTAAAAACTTATATCATTTTAAATAAAATATTTTTTAGTAGATTTAGTATTTAAAAAGTTACAAATGTGAAGAATGAATTAAATCTATAGAGGATAGAAGCCAACAAATAAAATTATAGATTTAATATATGATTTTTTATGGATCTAATATGATTATATCACATATATAATAATTATAATTATTAAAAGATATATATATATATATATATATATATGATAAAAAATTTATAAATTTGACATAAATTTATAAATTTGACATCTTATATAAAATATAGTTTTTATATTTTTAGATTCTACGTGTTTGTTATTGGAATTAAGAAGATATTTAATTTGATATATTAAAATATAATTATTCAAATCAAAATTGAATGAATAGGCAATAAAATCAACTTATTGGAATAGCATTTGTTATTCATTGATATTATTCACTTCAAACTTATTTATTGTTAGTATCATTTTTTCTTCATTATCTATAAGTTGTGTAGCAAAATCAAAAAAAAAGATACATGTTGGATTCAAATTGGCAACATGATCCATTATGGTTTTGAGATCTAAAATAGGGACCAAAGCTTAGATGTTCTTAAAATTATGTATCTTTTTCATTTTCAACATAAAAATCTTCTCTTTTTGTCCAATGTTTTGATTTGTTAGAATATTGTTGCTATAATATAATCACTTTTGAATTGCAAGCTCTAATATGATCACTTTAGAATTACAAAGGCCAATTGCAATTGCAAAAGAATTATCTATTTTGCTATGAGTACCAAATTGTAGTCGTCCAAAAGAAATTTTCTATTAAATTCTAGTTATATTGTACAACATGATATTTGGTAGAAAAGATAAAGCAATGTTTGCTTTGTAATGTAGCATGTAAGTATTATTGTATCAAGGATATGAATCATAAAAGAAAAAAATATCAATACACTCTTGTGTCACTCAAAAGAATAAAAAATCACTCAAAGATGGAATAATATTAAAATTAGAATGGCTATTGCCAAAGACAAGAAGACTAGAGACTCTTGAAACAAAACTAAGAATAAGAAAAGCATTGATAAGAGTGAAGAGGGTTTCTTTCTTGTCTCTATATATATTATCTATCTATGAGCTATATGGCAGCATTCTATAGGACCTCCAACATGTGTTCAATTTGCAAGACACGTGTCAAACTTGCAAGATAAGTTTTTTTATAAGTACGCCACATATTTGGTTTGTTCCACAAGCTACCAATATATATGATACGTGGCTAACTTGTTGGCCAAGTTTTTAACCTACCAATCACTTATAGATAATCTTTTAAAACCTTTTAGGACCTTCTTTAGTCTTTTAGAATCTTTCATAGTCTTTTAGAATCTTCTAAAATCTTCTTCAGTCTTCTAAAACCTCCCGTAGCCTTTTAAAATCTTTTAAAATCTTCTTTAGTCTTCTTGAATTTGCCTTAGTCTTTTAGAATCTTCTAAGATATTTTTAAAAGGTTCAATAGGATATAGGCTTTATAATATAAATATGAGACAAGACCAAAGTACATCTCAATCTTGTCAATATAAGTTTTAAAGCAATTCAAAGTGTTGCCTTGTTTCTTCATATCAATCTAGTTTCTTATTCTTGTCAATCATCTAATTCTTTCTTCTTGAAATCATTCTAGTTTTGTAATCTTTTCTTTGTTTATTTAATAACTTGCTATCTTGCATCTTTGATAGTTTGGCAAGACTATCTAAGTAATCATCTCAAAGCTTTAATCTCTTGATAGAAAGTAGATTATCTTTCTTCTTGAAGATACTATTGCATTCTAAAAGAGTATAGATTATTCTCTTCTAGATTGATATGCTTATATATTGTAGTTTGATCTTTCTTTGAAAAGAGTGGATTACTCCTTTTCTAGGATATATTATTGAACTTTAGAGGTTGCAGATTATCTTCCTCTAAATTAATATTTTTTAAAAATATTCTTTTTTAATATAAAAAATACTACACTAATGGCTTATTGATTTTTTTTTTTTGTCAATATACAAGTAGATCAAATCATAGGAAGTGCATCCTTACAAACAAAGAATAGAATAGCAATTCTTGCAAATCTTTGAGCTCTTTTGAATACTGTATAAGAAAAAATGGCATTCCTTTGTAATTTAAAAAAAAACTACAAATGGAGCAAGTATTTGAAGAAACTAAGCAAGACATTCATAGTTTACAACAAGAGATTATTAGATTAAGAGAAGCAGGCAGTAGACAAGTTATGCAAGTAATTTCTTTAGAAGTTCTAAAGGTTGTCATGAAGGAGCCAAATGCTAATATGCTTGATAAATTTGATGGAACAAGATCTAACTTTTGAAGGTTTGTATAACAAGTATGGCTTTACTTATAATTATATCCTTCTTGTTATCTAAATGGATTTATTCAAGTCACTTTTATAAGCATTTTTTTTAATTAAGAAGTGGTCAATTATGGTTTATTTGACTGTTGGAAAAAAAATTCTCTAATCTTATATAATTTGGAGGTTTTTATGGTAAGATTTATTGTTGCATTTGGAAATAGTGATCAAGAAAGGGTGGCAAAAAAGGAGATTTAAAACCTATGACAAAGACAATGTTTAGCTACAATTTATGACACAAAATTTCAACAACTTACTTGTGATCTTGATTGGAACAATAAGGCTTTTATGACTTAATTTTGTTATGGCTTAAAAGACAATGTGAAGAATTTATTGATCACAATGCCAAGAATTGAAAGCTTAGAAGAACTCATATCTCAAGCTATTACTTGTAACAATTACCTATTTGAATTACAACAAGAAGATGATCAATTTTCAATAATACATATCAAGATACGTTTGCTACATCTTCAAGAATATCACAGAAGTTATTAACATATTTTAAACCTATGCAAATTGATGCAGCTCAATTCAAGCTATTAACACCAATAGAAAAGATTAGACGTTGATAAAAAAATCTATGTCTATATTATGGGAGACTTAATCACAAGGTAGCAAACTATACAAAGAAGTCTAGAGAATTTAAAGTATGAGGTATAAGATCTAAATTGGAGAGATGAAAAAATGAAGACATCCAATCACAATAGGGACCTTGTGGTTGGACACCCTTAAATCTAAAGTACCAAAAAAAGGTCTCTTTTTATCTCTAGATCCAATATCTTGTATTATACTTTCTGTACATATAAGAACTTTAAAACAAGAGATTTCTATTAAAATCTTTTTAGATATTAGAGCCTCAAGAAGCTTTACAGATAAAGATTTTGCAACCAAGTACAACTTAATATTTGTAAAGAAGATCCATTTACACCTATTGAGATCATTGATAGACAAAACCTTGCATTAAGGGATGTTATTGAAGAAATCCAACCATTGGAAGTGATATTATGAGATCAAATATCATACATTGTCTTTAATACCATTTATTGTCTAATAAATCCTATTGTCATTGGACTCCCTTGGTTTGAATTATATAATCTTAATACTGATTGGAGTTTGCAAAAGATTTTCTCAAGATTCAAATATCAAAAAAAAAAAAGATGCTTGTTCATTTTTTTGGAGCTAAAGCATTTATGTAAGCAACAAAGAAAAAGAGTTGCATTTGCATTATATGCTACTCTAATGAAAGATCCAATAGAGCAATTGAAACAAAATATTCCTAGTTAATACCATGACCTTGAAGATGTATTTAAAAAAAAAAAAGCAGACATGTTACTAGAACACTGTCTTTATGATTGTACAATCAAATTACAAGATGAAGCTAAATTTCTATTTGATCTAATTTATAATCTCTTTCAAATAGAGTTTACAGCCTTGCAAGAATATATTGATGAAAACCTAACTAAGAATTTTATTAGACATTCAAAATCACCTATAAGAGGACCTATATTGTTTATAAAGAAGAAAGATAGTTCTTTATATATATGTATTGACTATCAAGGTATGAATAAAATAACTAAAAAAATTGCTATCCATTATTATTAATCTTAAGATTATTGGAACAATTAGAATATGCAAAGATCTTTACAAAGATTGATTTGAGAGGTGCCTACAACCTAGTCAGGATCAAAGAAATAAATCAATGGAAGACAACATTTCGTATAAGGTATAGACATTTTGAGTACAATATTATGCCTTTTGGACTTACAAATGTACCTACAATCTTTTAATATATAATAAATGATATCTTATATGAATACTTAAATTACTTTGTAGTCATTTACTTAGACAATATCTTAGTCTTTTTTAAGAACAAACAAGAAAGAGTGAATTATCTCTTTTTTAGGATATATCACTATATTTTAGAGGTTGCAAATTATCTTCTTTTAAATTAATATTATTTAAAAATATTCTTTTTTAATATAAAAAAATACTATACTAACAACCTATTGATTTTTTTTTTGTCAATATGAAAGTAGATCAAATAAGAGGAGGTGCATCCTTACAAACAAAGAATAGAATAGTGATTCTTATAGATCTTTGAGCTCTTTTAGATATTGTACAAGAAGAAATGGCATTCCTTTGCAATCCAAAAAAAAAACCGCAAATGAAATAAGTATCTAAAGAAACTAAGCAAGAGATTCACAGTTTATAATAAGAAATTATATAATTGAGAGAAGCAAGTGGAAGACAAGCTATGCAAATAACCTCTCTAAAAGCTCCAACGATTGTTATGAAAGAGCCAAAGGTAAACATGCCTCATAAATTTGATAGAATGAGATCCAACTTTTGAGGATTTGTGCAATAAGTATGACTTTACTTACAAATATATCCTTCTTATTATTTAGATGAGTTCACTCAAGTTACTTTTCTAAGCATCTTTTAATCAGAAAATGCTTGATCATAATTTACTCCACTATTGGAAAAGAATTCTCCAATCTTATATAATTTGGAGGCTTTTATAGAAAGATTTATTATTACATATAGAGATAGTGATTAGGAGAAGGTAGTAGAAAGGAAGATTCAAAACCTACGACTAAAATAATGTTTAATTGTGATTTATGCCATGGAATTTCAACAACTTATTTGTCATTTTGATTGGAATAATAAGGTTTTTATAACTTAATTTCATTATGGCCTAAAAGACAATGTGAAGAATTTATTGATTACAATGCTAAGAGTTGAAAGTTTAGAAGAACTCATATTTTAAGCTAATACTTGTGACAATCGCTTATTTGAGTTATAATAAGAAAGGTGATCAATTTTTAGTACTACCTATCAAGGTATGTCTGCTACATCTTCAAGAATATTGAAGAAGCTATTAACATATCCTGAATCCATACAGATTGATAGAACTCAATTTAAGCTATTAACACCAGCAAAAAAGACTAAACATCAGCAAGAGAATCTATGCCTATATTATGGAAGTCCTAATTACAAGGTAGCAAACTATCCAAATAAGTCTAGAGAATTCAAAGCACAAGGTATAATATTTGAATTAGAAAGGTTGAAAAATGAAGATGTCTAGCCATAGTAAAGACCTTACGATTAGACACCTTCAAATCTAAAGTACCAGAAAAATGTCTCTTCTTATCTTTGAATCCAACATCCTATTTTATACTTCATGTATATATAAAAATCTTAAAATAAGAGATTCTTATTAAAGTCCTTTTAGATACTAGAGCCTCAACATGCTTTATATATAAAGATTTTACAACCAAGCACAATTTAATATTTATAAAGAAGATCTATCTTGCACCTATTGAAGTCATTGATAGACAAAATTTTATATCAAAGATGTTATTATTTGACTTTCTTGATTTGAATTACATAATCCTAATATTGATTGGATTTCTTAAAATATTTTTTCAAGATTCAAATATCAAAAGAAGAAACAAGGTGCTACTTCATTTCTTTGAGCTAAAGCATTTATACAAGCAAAAAAAAAAAAGGAGTTGTATTTGCATTGTATGCTATCCTAATGAAAGATCCAACAGAATAATTGAAAGAAGATATTCTTAGTTAATACCATAACCTTGAACATATATTTAAAAAAAAAGAAGCAGATATGTTATCAAAATATCATCCTTATGGTTGTGCAATTAAGCTACAAGATGGAGCTGAACCTCTATTTGGTCTAATTTATAATCTCTCACAAATGGAGCTTACAGCCTTGTAAAAATATATTGATGAAAACCTAATCAAGAATTTTATTAGACATTCAAAATCACTTGTAAGAGCTCCTATTTTATTTGTGAAGAAGAAAGATAGTTCTTTATGTATGTATGTTGACTATCAAGATCTGAATAAGATAACTATAAAAAATTACTATCCATTAGCATTAATCTTAAGATTATTGAAATAATTAGAATATACAAAGATCTTTACAAAGATTAATTTGAGAGGCACCTACAATCTAGTCAAGATTAAAGAAAGAAATCAATAGAAGACAACATTTTATATAAGATATGGACATTTCGAGTACAATGTTATACCTTTTGGACTTACAAATATACCTACAGTCTTTTAATATATAATGAATGACATCTTACGAAAATACTTACATGATTTTATAGTCATCTATTTAGATGATATCTTGATCTTTTTAAAGAATAAATAAAAACATGAATATTATATATATATGATATTGGAAAAACTACGGAAAAATAGATTATATACCAAATTGGAGAAGTACTCTTTCCATCAACCATTAGTCAAGTTTTTAAAATATATTACTTTTAAAATAAGATTTCTATGGATCTAAAGAAGATACAAGTTGTTATAGAGTGGAAACAACCATCATCAATTAAAAATAGATAATATTTCTTAGGATTTGTAAATTTTTATAGAATCTTTATCAAAGATTATTTCAAGATTGTGGCTCCATTAACATGACTTACAAGCAAGGAAAATTTTATTTGAGACAATAAGGTTGTAGGAGTATTCAAGAAGCTAAAAGAATCCTTCACTTTAGCCCCTATACTTATCCACGCAAATCCAATAAAACCATTTATTTTTGAAATGGATGCTTTAGATTTTGCTCTTGGATTTGTACTCTTTCAAACTGGTGATGATGATCAGTTATATCCAATAGCATTCCGCTCTCAAAAAATTTCAATTATAAAGACTAATTACAAGATCCACAACAAAGAACTATAAGCAATTGCTGATGCTTTTGAAGAATGGCACCATTTGCTGGAGGGGACTCAATACAAGATCATGGTATATATTAATTACAAAAATTTGGAATATTTTATGAATGCTCGAGTTTTGAATCACGGACAAATATAATGGAACATGTCATTATCTCAATTTGATTTTGTGATTATATATTGTCTAAAAAAACTTCAAAGGAAACCAGATGCCTTTTCTTGACGATCATATTTTGTACCAAGAATAAGAGATATCATATTGGATCAACAAAAATCAGTCATGTTGAAGCCATTGTTATAGTGAGAGTCTTAGCCCTAAGAAATATTAGGTCTTTTGTGCCTCTAGTTTCTCAAGTGTAAGATGAGATTCATAAAAGTTTATAAAATTGAAGAATTTACTTAAAAAATATACTTTATTAATCCTTACATATTCTGTCTTTAGAAACTTGTCCTCAATTTCAATCATAAATCCTAGGATATCACATCAATTGAAGCAAAATTTTAACACAAGGTACTTAAGGGAATAAGGAAGCAAACCTCAAAAAACATTTTGATCATAGCTATTGTAGTTAGGGAGAACCACGTTGTCAAAGTTACCCCTCCTTGTAGCCTTCAATTTTGGACCCCCTTTGCTTCATACCTTCATTGCTCTTCATTAAAGAAGACCTAAGTGCTGAAATTTGGTAGGCTTATAGCTTGTCTCATGTTATAAATACCTTCCAAATATTGCTCCAAAATTCCTCTCCAAACTTGAGTTATAGGTTCCATCCTTCTTCTTTAATTTTGCCTTCTAACAACTCTAGATCCGACCACAATTTTCCTCATAACTCCTCGAATATAATCCCAATGGTAATCAATTTTTTATACAATCTAATAGACTTATATATCTACAAATTCCAATAAATTTTTCTCAAAATACTACTCTAATCATAAAGATATGCTCCCTCAAATTGTGCAGATTTGGAAGTAGATCCTTATCACTTTGAAAGAGGATAACATTTTATTTATAAAACAAATGAGTGTCAAACTTACGGTCATCTCTTCCTTAATTTATATAGATTATGTTTATCAAAACTCACTACCAATTTCATCTTCTAACTCTCTCTATACACAAAAAAATCTATATACATACACTACCCATACAAATCCCAATCCTGCCTTCATCCTATTTCTCTTTTCATCTAAACCTGGTTACAATTTCACTCATAATTCTCTGCTCAGAGATCATATTGACTTGAGATTTTGATACAAAGTAATTAATTCTTTAAGGAACAAAAATCCAACAAATTTTGCCTCTAGAGTCTAAGTGGTTCCTAAGAGCCAAGGCCCAAAATTTAATAACCGTCACTACCTTAGTCTTAAACACCTGCAACTTTGACAACTCATATCTTTCTTGATATTTAATCAAAAGATATGAAAATTATCTCTATATATATTTTTATCTTATCTACTACAAATCTAAAAAAGCTTGCACTTAAAATCCTCTCCAAGCTTCCTTTACACACAAAAACATACACTGCCTATACAAAAAAATCTATCACCTCCAAAAAAAACTCTCCCTTTTTTCTCTTTCGACCCTTCCTTGTCATCTCCCTCATGGTCTTCCTTATCTTCTTAGTCAAAAAGATCTCTTAGCCTATGTCTTTCTACCTCCTCAACCTTTTTTCTTTAACTAATTTGAAGAAATTTCACTTTCCAAGGTGAATTTCCATTCTTCCTTCTTAATACTAATTTTTTACCAACTTTTCTTCTAATTTCAGCCCACAATATATAAGTTTAGATCTAAGAGAGAAGAAAATAAAGATAAAGTAGATCTAAGATAAATAGAAGAAAATCTAATAAATAAAAAAAAACAACTTAGATTAGATTAGAGATAAAAAAGAATAAACTACAATCCCTTCTCTTTTTATCCTCTCTTCTTCTAATCTTAATCTTTTTATTTTAACACATTCTTTTATATCTTTCACACTATATTTTAATTTATAACACAACACTGTTTAATTTATAGTTGAAGACATTCACAATATCTACTTATATAGATATAGCTCTTAAGATAGAAGTTCAAAGAGTAATAAAGATAGATCCATTTGTAAAGAACATTCAGCAATGTCTAAAAAATATCCATGTAGAAGAAAACAACAATTTCAAATTCAAGGATGGATTGTTATATTTCAAGGATCTCTTGTATGTTCTTCTAGGCCCTATAAGACTTCAAATTCTTCAAAAATGACATGATCTTCCAACAACAAGATATTTTGGCTTCAATAAGACTTTAGAATTAATATCAAGAGATTATCACTAGTCTCAAATGTGAAAATTGGTGAAAGAATTCTTCTAATCATGCCAAATCTATGTCCAAGTAAAGGTTCTAAGACACCAACCATATGGACTTCTCCAACCACTTCCAATTCCTAAGGGTCCATGTCAATTGTTATTCATAGACTTTATTATAGACCTTCCGATTTTGAATGGAAAAGACTCAATTTTTGTAGTAGTAGACCATATTATTAAGATGGTACATTTCATCCCATACAACAAGACTATTTATAGGAAGAAAATGGTCAAACTTTTTATTGATAATATTTATTGAATATGTGGCCTTCTAAATAACATCATTTCAGACCAAGGACCACAATTTGTATCAAATTTCTAGAGAGGACTATTATAATTTTTGAAGGTCAAGATCAAATTTTCATCAGCTATCATCTTTAGATCAATGGTCAAATAAAATGAATGAATCATATTTTAGAACAATATCTTTGTTGTAGTATAAATTATCAAAAAGATGATTGAATGGACTTCTTGTCATTGGCCGAGTTTGCATATAATAACTCCAAATATTCTTTAATGAAGCAAACTTTATTCTTTTCAAATTATAGATACCACCCCAGAGCAGATTTATTTTAAATTGAAGATGTGAGAAGCTTTGTTGCAAAAAATTAAGCTATCTATTTAAAAATCATCCATAAAGAATTAAAATTCCAATTACAAATGGCTCAAGATTGATATAAAGACTATGTAGACATTCATCGTAAGAACCAATCAAAGTTCAAGGTAAAAGATTGTATCTAACTATTCCAATAAAATATACAAATAAATTGACAATCACGGAAATTAGACTATCAAAGACTTGGACCATTTATAATTCTATACCAAGTAAATCCAATAAGTTTTTATCTTAAATTACCAAGTAACATACATATTCATCTAGTCTTCAATGTCTTGCTTCTAAAAACCTATTATAAATTAAGCATTGGTAGAAGAATTCTTCCACCACCAACCCCGGTCGAAGTCAATCAAAAATTGAAATACAAAGTAGATGAAATATTAGATTTGCATATAAGACATGGATGATTGGAATATTTCATTAATTAAAAGAACTATAGACTTTACAAAAGAACATGGATACCTTCAAATAACTTTAGAAATACATGTAGGAAAGTTTGCAAATTCCATCAACAATATCTTAGAAAATCTAGATTCAATCACCATTGAAGATTTTGTAGACACCAACATCTCTTCGCTTCTACATGATGTTTTTTTTTTATCAACAACAAAAGATCAATATAAAAAGGAGAGAGCCATACCAAAACCTTCATTTGTATATAATCATTTTTTCTAAGATAGAAGAGATCTTGCTAGAAGCTTATTAGTTATCATGTCAAATCTTCACGTTTGAAGGGAATTGGAAGAACAAGAATCAGAAAATTCTTTTGCTGTACAAGTGGTTGGAGAATCATTAGAACTTTTATAATTTGTTGGTTTTGAAGAACATGAACAAGACAAAGAAAGAATATTCTAACATCAAGTAAGGCTATATTTGGAGTCTTTGGAAATACGGCCTTATCACAAAAATCTTGATTCAAATGTCCAAGCTTTAGTAATACTCCTTGAAATTGGAAGTCTGATTCTACTTAGACTATAAATTATGTTCAAACAATGTTTTGTAAGTTGCAATGAAGAGCAAATTCTTGAATGGGATATTGGTACAAGAAAGGTTATATTTGGACGTCATCAATGCTTCTTCAAAGATCTTATTGAATTAATAATCAATAAATAAAGGACGAAATATATTGCTTCTCTACTCTAATGAATTATAGATTTTATATACATATAATTTAATCATCAAATTACTTTGGCTTCTCATGGAACTCATTACTAGAAGAAAAGAAGATGTCACGGACATACTTTAAGCCACCACATTCTAAAACTTTCCATAGTCTTCTAGAACCTTTTGTAGTCTTCTAAAATCTTCCATAATTTTTTAGAATCTTTTAGAATCTTTTAGAATCTTCTTTAGTTTTCTAAAATCTTCTATATTTTTCTAAAATCCTCTAGAACCTTTTTCAATCTTCTTGAATCTCCTATAGCCTTCTAGAATCTTCTTTAAATCTTCTTGAACTTGCCTTAGTCTTCTAGAAGCTTCCTCAATCTTCTAAAATCTTTTAAAATATTTTTAGAAGGTTCAATAGGATGTAGGTCTACTAATATAAATAAGAAGCAAGACCAAGGTGTACCTCAATTTTGGAGCAATCCAAAGTATTGCCTTATTTCTTTATATCAATCTAGCCTCTTGTTCTTCTCAATGATTTAATTTTTTATTCTTGTCTATCTAATTCTTTGTTCTTGAGATTATTTCAGTTCTATGATCTTTTCTTTATTTTTTTGCTAATCCGCTATTTTGCATCTCTAACAATTTTTTTCCACTAACCTGCTATCTTGCATCCATAATAGTTTTTTTTACTAACCTACTATCTTACATCTATAATAATTTTTTTTATTAACTCGCTATCTTACATCCTTGACATGCAATTGTCAAGGACAAGAATTCAATGAAAGCAAATAAATATATAAATCTTTTATTAAGAAGTATAACAAAATAAAAGTAAAGAAGTATGTATATTAAAAGAAATTAGAATGGCTATTGCCACAAGATAAGGAAACTATAGACTCTTGAAATTGGACTAGAAGCAAGAAAAGAGTTGACAAGAGTGAAGAAGGCTTCACTCTTGTCTCTATTTATACTATCTATCTAAGAGCTACGTGGCAATATTCTATAGGACCTCCTACACATGTCTAATTTGTAAGACATGTGTCAAACTTGCACAATAAGTTTCCCACATGTACACCACATATTTGGCTTATTCTACAAGCTACCAATATGTGTGCCATGTGGCTAGCTTGTTGACCAAGTTTCTATCCTATTAATCACCTATGGACATATATAAAGGTGATTCAACGTCTATGAAGCTTCTAAGAAGTTTTTCTATAAGATATTATCAAATCAATTTATTTTACCTACTTCTATTGGTCTATATTAATTAAATAATTACTGGAATAAATCTTATGTTTGTGATATTATCCCCCCTTCTAGAAACGAATTCTATAAGGAGTAGTGATTATATGTTGAAGAAGTCCAGAATACATCAAATTGAGCTTATCACATATTCTGATCTTTATTTCCTTCGAAGGTAGTTGATAGGTTCTTTTAGCCATTGGTAATGTCCCATATCACGGCGAGAGGATATCAAGGATAAGAACTTAATGAAAACAAATAAATATATGAAACTTCTGTTAAGAAGAATAACAAAATAGAAGTAAGAAAATACATATATTAAAAGAAATTAGAATGGCTATTGCCACAAAACAAGGAAACTATAGATTCTTAAAATTGGACTAGAAGCAAGAAAAGAGTTGACAAGAATGAAGAAGGCTTCACTCTTGTTTCTATTTATACTATCTATATAAGAACTATGTGGCTGTATTCTATAGGACCTCCTATGCGTGACTAATTTGTAAGACACATGTCAAACTTGCATGACAAGTTTTTTACATGTGCACCACGTACTTGGCGTGTTCCGTAAGCTATCAACATGTGTCACACATGACTAGCTTATTCTACAAGCTACCAATATGTGCGCCATGTGGCTAGCTTGTTGACCAAGTTTCTATCCTACCAATGACCTATAGACATGTATAAAGGTGATTTCACATCTATGAAGCTTCTAAGAAGCTTCTTTATCAGATATTATCAAATCAACTTATTTTACCTACTTCTATTGGTCTGTATTAATTAAATAATTATTAGAATAAATCTTATGTCTATGATATTATCCCCCTTTCTAGGGACGAGTTCGATGAGGAGTGGTGATTACATGTTGAGGAAGTCTAAAATACATCGAATTGTGCTTGCTATATACTCTGATCTTTGTTCACTTCAAAGGTAGTTGATAGGTTCTTTCAGCCATTGATAATATCCTATAACAAGGTGAGAGGACCACCTTCTTATTTAATCATTGTTGAGGCCTTCATAACTCCCTTCAAAGAAAACATTAGGATCACCATTAAGAATAGTTCCTATTTCTAAAAATATCACCAAACATCGAGAGTCTCTTCCTAGGTTGTGATATCAAATACGTTGTATTTCACCTACAATAGTCTAACTTATCACAAGGTTGTATGTCATTCTTGAGGATCTTCATCTCTATTCTGTCGTCTTCAAGGTTGTGATAGTTATAATGTCTCATCTAATACATCAGCAAATGATGGCTCTTGAGCTGATTTTGGTAGTTGTTGATCGTCCATCTCTTTAGCATGAACAAATCCAAGGAATTAATAAACAATGATACAAGATAGGATAAAACCTCTATAGAACCTAGTTTGCTTTATAGCAAAGATTTTTTTGATTTTTTGTATTTTAGTTTTGACGGTTATCGTCAATAAACTGCGTTGACTTTTATTGATGCATTTGCTAGATTCTTGGATGGCTTCCATGTGCGTTCACTAATATCATATCCAAGCTAATGCACAAGATATTCTAGTCAATTTTGGCGTCGCCTTGAATCTAAAATTTCTTCAATCTCGAATTCTTCATTGTTATTCACTTCTATAGGAGGAAGTGGCATTTGTCTTCTTCCTTGTATATCCATTGTCTTATATGGCTCAAGTAGTGACACGTAGAATACAAGATGAATCTTCATGGACTCCGGTAGATATAATCGATATGCAACTAGATTGATTTGTTCAGAAATAGGAAAAGGTCCAAGCCTACAATAGTCCAACTTATCACAAGGTTGAGCAGTCTTGATATTGCAATGATGTAACCATATCTTGTCCCCCACGTTGAATTGTGGTTGTTCCTTGCAATATGCATCTGCATTTATTTTTTGTCATTCTTGAGCTTCTTTTCATTGCATCTTTATTATTGCATGTAGCTCTGACAAACGATTTGCCAAATCTTTTGCCGCTGGATTATCAACTTTTGAAAAGTCAAAAGCATCAAGTCGTGGGTGGTAACCATAATTGGAAAAGAAAGGTGTTTGTTGCATAGAAAAATATATCATATTATTATAAGTAAACTCTGCCAATGGTAAGAGAGTTGTCCAATCATCTTATTGGTAGTTGATGGTACACCTCAAATATTGCTTCAAGACTTAGTTCATGCGTTCTATTTGTTTGTCAATTTGAGGATGAAAAGCTAAAGATAACTTTATATCCACTTTAAAGATCTTGAAAAGGATTCTCCAAAATCTTGACACAAATTGAGTTTTTCTATCCGATATAATATTCTTAGATAATTCATGATAGCGATAGATATTATCAATGAAAAACTTAGCTGTTTCTTCACGTGTGATAGATTTTGTGCGTGGCACAAAATGTGCCATCTTAATGAACCGACCTACTATCACAAATATAGAGTCATAAGATCTTGAGCTTGGAAGATCTGTGATGAAATCCATAGAAACAGAAGACCATGGTTGTTCTGGAATAGGTAATGGCTGAAGAAGTCCAAAAAGTTGATAACAAGAAGTCTTTGACCTTGAGCACATATCACATGATTGTACAAAGTCTTTGAATGCCTTCCACATTTGAGGCCACCAAAAATCTCTTGATATAGTTTCAAAGTCTTGTTGTATCCAAAATATCCTGCCGCTAAAAAATCATGACATGCTTGAAGAACAAGTAAATGTGCTTCTTCTTCTTGAACATATAGGCGTCCTTTGAAATATAGTAGGTTATTTTTGAATTCAAATTTAAAAGAATCATGAATCTTGGAATAATTATTCTTGATATCATAAATAAGAGGATCTGAGGACATACTTAATTGAATTTGCTTGAAAAAAGTTGAATCAACAGTCAATGTTGATTTCATTGCTCGAAGATGAAATTGCTCTAATTTCAAGAGGGCCGTTCTTTGTTGCTCAAAAGATGCATCTCCTTCTTTTAGTGCAAATTAAGAACGTCTAGAAAGGGCATCAGACAAATCTTATTGTTTTCCTAGTCAATAAATAATAATAAACTCAAATCTTGACAAAGTCATATTCCAACAAGCTTGACAATGATTGAATACGCATGTCGACATGAAATACTCGAGGTTCTTGTGATCCGTATATATGGTGTCGTGTTGTAACACATTCATATAATAAAAAGTATGAATAAAGATAAATCCTACTTAATACTTAATTATCTTGGTTCATTAGGAATTTAAGATACTTAAGAAAAGGTTTATGAAAGCTTCTTAGAATAATTCTTGTTTTAATAGCTAATAGATAAAATTTAGTTATTAAAATTTTCTTATAGGTTGTAGAAACCGGTTCATGGCTTTTAAAAAAGTCACAAGTCAATAAAGATAAGATAAAAGAGATAAAAAGTTAGTATGGTAGAGATTAAGGTTGAGTTGAGGATAGGATTAAATTTAAATATCCTTAAAATAAATTGGATTAATACCTAGGAGATGACTGGATATGAGACATGGTTTAAAACAAACCTCTAGCCACAAAAACAACCACCAAAGGCAAGGGTTGCAGACATTTGGAGATTGGTGAGTAGAATTTAGAAGAGGGTTTTGAGTTTGTTCCAGAGGCAAAAAGTTTGCTTTCATAGGATTTGTGAGGACGGAACAATGGTTATTCAAAGTCAAGGTTTGTATTGACAATTTGGATTTTATGTAAGAAAATTAAGACTAGCACTTTTCATTGCTTTGTGCATTTGATCCAACATCTACAGTTTTAAATTAGATAATATCTGGTTGATTAAGTGAGCTAAGAGTACAAGAAATCTTGTAACAATCTAATAGTGCAACTGGGAGATATTTGCTCATTAGTACAACAAGGTACCGGAAGTTTGCAGTTTGAAGTTGTTTAGGAATTTTATAATATCTAGAGATCTATCAATCAAAATAAGGTAAAAATTAGTACAATATTAAAAGACGCAAAGAGCAAGCTATATGCTAAATTTGAGCTAGAGTTAATAGTTGAAGAAGGAGAAGTTGTTACTGGCATATCTACATCAAACCTTTGAATAAGAGGCTGAGAGACATTAGTACAGAATTTTGGCATTATCTTATAATCTATAAGTTGGATTAGGCTGAAATTTTTTGAACATATAGATAACTTATAGTGGTATTTGTATAAAAAGTTTTGAATCAAGTGGATAGTTAGATTAGGAGTTATAGCTTTCTGAAGCTCACTAACTAGAATTAAGTCTTAGGAAGAAAATCTAAGTTGCTTTATTGTAAAGGTAACAGAGCAATTAGAGTTATGTGTGGTTGAGATTACTAATAAGAGTGTTTTTGAGCATTTTATATCAGATTTGAATACTTTTATATTGAAATTTGGATTTTGTTCTTCTTATATGGAGTGAAATCTATTAGAATTTCTTGCATTTTTTATAAACACAACCTTACATTCCACAACCAAGTGCTCGGTGCATTTCCAAACCAAACAATATATAATATGACAATGATGATTGGATTGGAAGCGCCTTCTAGATAATGATGTGATTCTTGAAAAGAATCCACGATTGCAAGAAGTTCTTTGTTGTAGATTTCATAATTGATCTCGGCTTTGAAAATTTTCTTGAATGAAAAGCTACTGGATGAAGTTTGTCATCTGTTCCCATTTGTGACAAAAACACACTCAAGGCAAAGTCTGATATGTCTGTTTCCATAAAAAATACCTTTGAAAAGTCAACACAATATAAGATTGGTGCAAAAACAAACGATGTCTTCAGAGCTTCAAATGTTGCTTCCGCTTCTTGATTCCATTGGAGTTTGTCTTTACAGGTCAAACGTGTAAGTGAAGTTGCAACTTGAGAGAAGTCTTTGATGAAGATCCGATAATAATTGGCAAATTTCAAAAAGCATTAGACATCTCTTATCGTTTTTGGAATCTTTCAATTCATGATTGTCTGGACTTTCTTAGAATCCATCATGAGACCATCATTTGAAATGATGTATCTTAAGAAATCAACTTGAATAATGTGAAATACACACTTTTTCATCTTGGCATACAATCCCACATCTCTAAATTTTCGTAATACTTGATGAACATGTATTTCTTATTCTTTTATATTCTTAAAATAGATCAAAATATTGTCTAGGTAGCAGACAAAAAAATTATCTAAGAACTCACAAAAAATATCATTCATGAGATGTTGAAAAGCAATTGGTGCATTTGTAAGTCCAAAAGACATGACATTATATTCAAAATGTCCGTACTTGGTTCAAAACATATTTTTCCATTCATCTCTTTTTTTGATGCATACTAGATTGTATTCTCCTCTTAGATCTATTTTTGTATAGATCTTAGCTTAATTTAACTAATCAAGGAGTCTTGATATCAAAGATAATGGATATATATTCTTGATTGTGATCTTATTGAGTCCTCAATAGTCCACATACATCCCTAATGATCCATCTTTTTTCTTCACAAATAGAATTGGAGCGCCTATTTGAGATTTAGAATGGAGTATGAAATTCTTGGCCAAATTCTTGTCAATATACGCCTTGAGTTTAGCCAAGTCATCTTGTGATAAACTATAGATTGGTCCAAATGGTAGTTGAGTTCCTTCTCTGAGGTCGATTGAATAATCATATGGACGATGTTTCGGAAGAATATCTGTATTTTTTTTCTCAAAAACGTCTTGATAATCCACATATTGGCTTAGAATGCCACTTAAAGTCTTTCTACCATCAGAAACGGGTGTGGTATAAATATCAAAAGTTGATCATTCTTTTGCTGCGTGTATAAAAACTTTTACACCTATAAGTATGGATTTTATTATCCTAGACTTATAGCTTTTTATTTTGTCAGTAGGATGTTTAATAATGTTCTGAGAAAAGTCAAGTCTACAAGAATTCCAATCTATTTGAGGATTATATTTTTCTAGCCATGATAAATCTAAAATAACTGGATTAGATGGAGATTTAATTATGTTAAAGATTACGTAGCTATTATAACCATCTATTGTTATTTTTATAGGATGGATTTCATGAGTGACATCTCCAAAAGACAATGGATGATTATCTATGATTTCTACATGTACGGGTTTAATTTTTTGTACTAAAGATATTTTATAATTTTTAACAAATTGTTCATCTAAAAAGCATGCTGAGGCTTTTGAATCTAATAAAACAGAGGCTTTGTAGTTTTTTGGTCCTAAATATACATCTATTATAAAACAAGGAGAGGGTTCTAAGGAGAGAATAGGACCTTCACTAGAAATTATATAAGGTTCCAGCCACATGGTTTCTATTGTAATTGGACAAATTTGTTTTCCGACATGTTGTCTTCTTTGACAACCATACTCCTCATTTTGTAGTTGTGTCATTTCTTCAAAAAAAGATAAAAATTACGATAAAGTAGAATTTAAAAGTAATATTTTAATAAACCTAACTTGAGATCTTTACGTAGGATAACTCTGAGGTTGAAGTTCAATCACCAGTTGTACTTGATTAATAAATCCTTGAAACTTAGATCTTGTGCCATTAAACTTCTCAAGCAAACTAATTTTTGATTTTCTAATGTTTGAACGGTGCTCCATCATAGGTGAGGTAGTAAGATTTGGTGTAGATATTGATGCAACTCCAATCATCTCTATATCTTCACTTCTTGCTAATCTTGTTGCTCCTTGTGGTAGTAAATTGAGTTGATGTATTGCAAGCAGTAGCTCTCTCATTTGTTCTTATATTTGTGCCATTGCACTCTTCATTTCCACAAGCTTTACCATGATAATATAATAGGAAGGAAAGTGTCTATTCTCACTTTAAGAAATGCAAAATAACACACTCAAAAGAAAAAATGCTAAAAACAATATCATTTTAGAAGTGGATATTCTACAACTTCTAATATACTTATGTCTTATCAAGAAAAAGGGATAATCTACTATTAATCAAGAAAAAACAAAGCTCTAATACTGTAAGTGTATTCTTATCAATCTGTTAAGGACAAGAACATGATGAAAGTAAATAAATATATGAAACTTCTATGAAGAAGAATAACAAAATAGAAGTAAGAAAGTATGTATATTAAAAGAAACTAAAATGGCTATTGCTACAAGACAAGAAAACTATAGACTGTTGAAATTGGACTAGACGCAAGAAAGAAATTGACAAGAGTGAAGGAGGCTTCATTCTTGTGTCTATTTATATTATCTATCTAAGAGCTACGCGGCGGTATTCTATAGGACCTCCTACATGTGTCTAATTTGCAAGACACGTGTCAAACTTGTACGATAAGTTTTCCATATGTACGCCATGTAGTTGGCTTGTTTCACAAGCTATCAACATATGCGACACATGGCTAGCTTGTTCCACAAGCTACCAATATGTGTGCTATGTGACTAGCTTGTTGACCAAATTTTTAACCTTCTAATCACTTATAGACATGTATAAAATTGATTCAACATCTATAAAGCTTTTAGGAAGCTTCTCTATTAGATATTATCAAATCAACTTGTTTTACCTACTTCTATTGATCTATATTAATTGGATAATTATTGGAGTAAATTTTATGTCCATGACACCAGTAGCACTCCGCTTTCAAAAAATTTCAATTATAGAGATGAATTAGAAGATCTACGATTAAGAACTTTTGGCAATTGTTGATATTTTTGAAGAATAATACTATTTGTTAGGTAGGACTCAACAGAAGATTATAATATATATTAATCACAAAAGTTTAGAATATTTTATAAGTGCCTGAGTTTTGAACCACTATCAAGCACGATGGAACATGTCATTATCTTGGTTTGATTTTATGATTACATATTGTCCAAAAAAAATTTAAAGAAAACTAAATGTCCTTTCTTGACGATCATATCTTGCGCCAAGAATAAGAAATATTGTATTGGATTAACAAAAATCAATCATATTGAAGCTATCTAATTTATAGTTGAATAGATTAAAAATATCTACATATGTATCAAGGACATATTTATCAAAACCTTTTAAAACATTCTAGAAGATTTTTAGAACTCTTTAGAATCTTCCAAAGCCTTCTAACATCTTCCTAGTTGATAGAAGTTGTTTGAGAAGCTTCTTAATTAGTAGAAGTTGCTTGAGAAGCTTCCTAATTGGTAGAAGTTGCTTGAAAAGCTTCCTAATTGGTGGAAGTTGCTTGAGAAGCTTCTAAGTTGGTGGAAGGTGCTTGAGAAGCTTCCTAGGTAGGAGTATATATTGGAGTCGAGGTTGAAGAGTTCTTCAGTCTCAACAACACATCTCTTGGAGCTCTACCTCACCTCTCTGGTGTTGTTTTTGTACTCATCTGATTAATCCAGTTCCTGCCACTTCTTCTTGAACTTCTTGTTTAGACTTCAAGTCTATATTCTATTTTTATAATATTAATTCAGTTCCTGTCAGTTCTTCTTGAACTTTTTGTTTAAATTTCAAGTCTATGTTTTGTCTCCATGATACTATGTAGATACAGCTCTCAAGATAGAAATCTAGAGAGCAATGAAGAGAGATCCATTTGTGGATAATATTTAGCAATATTTAAAAAATATATTGATAAAAAAAAAATAATAATTTTAAATTTGAGGACAAATTGTTATATTTCAAGGATCTTTTATATGTTTCTCCATGTCCTATAAGACTTCAAATTCTGCAAGCATGACAAGATCTTTCAGTAGGTGGATATTTTGGCTTCAATAAGACTTTAGAATTAATATCAAGAGATCATTAGTGGACTCAAATGTAGAAATTGGTGAAAAAATTCATCCAACCATACAAAATTTGTGCCCGAGTAAAGATCCTAAGACACCAATCATATAGATTTTTCTAACCACTTCCAATTTTTAAAAGCCCATAGCTATCGTTATCTATAGATTTATTATAGACCTTCCAATTTCAAATGAAAAAAACTCAATTTTTATAGTGGTAGACTGTGTTACCAAGTGTCAAGGACAATAACTGGATGAAATCAAATAAACAAGTGAGACCTCTCTCAAAGAAATAAATATAAAGAAGTATATGTATTAAAAAGAAACTGGAATGGCTAATGCCAAAAGATAAGAAAACTAGAGACTCTTGAACTAGACTGGAAACAAGAAAGGAGTTGACAAGAGTGAAGAAGGCTTCACTCTTGTCTCTATTTATATTATCTACCTAAGAGCTAAGTGGCGACATTCTATAGGACCTCCAACACGTATCCAATTTACAAGACACGTGTTCAAGTTGCAAGACACGTGTCGAACTTGCAGGGCAAGTTTCTTATATGTTTGCCACGTATTTAGCTTGGTCTTCAAGCTACCAACATGAGCGACATGTGGCTAACTTATTGATCAAGTTTCTAATCCAAAAGTCTACTATGGACACTTATAAAGTCAAAGCAGCGTCTATGAAGTTTCTAGGAAGTTTTTCTAAAGATATTATGGAATTAATCTGCTTTTACCTTCTTTTATCTAGTTCTATCTGATCATATAGGTAACTATATATATGTCCATGATATTACCCC